>OY292402.1:7490347-7979732 GCA_958496205.1 Idaea biselata
TGGAAGCACAACTTGTCCGGGTATAGTCGGGTCCTGAAATATAATGCTACATTGATTGATACAACTCATACACTAAACTTAGTTTAACAAACTTGATTTACATGGCTGGATTTTAAGGACTTTACCATATTACTTAATATTAATTAATTATTAATATTAATTTAATATGAATTAATATTACCATATTATTACATTTACTTTATTTCTTTACCACACTTAGAAAATACGTGGCGTAGTGGCTTTTGCGCTGGAACAGAATACCGGTAGTCGCGGTTTCGAGTCCCGCCTGGCACTAAAGTTTTTGAAAGCATTTTTTCAAAAAGCAGACTTTAACCTTCTCACAGGAGTTCCTTATGAGTCGTGAATAATTGAAATTTTAAAATGTTTAATTAGACAATTGAATCATAAAAACTTACCCCACTACTATTATTGTTGCGATTAGAATTTGGCCCATCAATGAATTGCAAGAAAACTTTCCTGTAAATTAATAAACAATGAGAACATGTAACTCTATTCAAAGGAAATATCGACAGTCTTTAGAGAGAATTCGAAAAGACTTACTTGCTGTTCTTATCGAAAATAACGTTAGGTTCGTCGCCAATCTGTTGCCGTATGGTTTTCTTGATGGTTGCCGCGTAAATCTCACAGGGTTGGGCATCAGGGAAGTTTTGCAGATACACCTACAAAATAAAACAGAGTTGATACCTTGGGAATATATCGAGACTATTCGGGACCAAAAGTAGCCTAAGGCCGTTTTTATTGTCATGCTTGTTTGCGCTAGGCCAGCCGCATGCGTGCTGCGGACCACACGCAGAGCACATTTAATTTTATCATGCCGCAGTGCCGCAAAGAAAGTGATGCGTGTGACCCGCATAACAGGATAAAAAATACTGGCGACAAAGATTCGCCGACCGAGCCGCGCTGCGTCCCGAATGCATGTTGCGCGCATGATAATAAAAACATGTATGATACGATAGTCAGAGAGCGGCGCCCAAGCATGACATACCACACCACCTTAGACATACCTATAGTATTTAATAAGCTTCAATTTGTTTCTAATTATAAGTGATTAATTTAGTTTCTATTGATTGCCATTCTCGCCTGAGATACAGGATTTTCCTAGTTCAGGCATTTGTGTAATTTAGATTTAAATCAAAATTAGACTTTAAGTAATTATTGTACACATTAATTTGGAAATAAATTTATTATTATTATTATTTATTATGACAATAAAACTCCCTAACAAACTTTCACATTAAATAATATTAGTAGGATTATTAAATAGTGTAATAGTCACCGTATTCCTAGGATCGAGTCCCCCGAGAGTCCGCACGGCGTCGCGCTCCCGCTCGTCGTCCATGGACGTCTGCACGAAGTACTGCGGGTACAGCGCTCCCGCAATCACCACCTGGAACAAACGCCTTCATCGATTAGTATGGAATAGCAGCGCCCCGCCCCGCCGTTTCATATGCGTATTGCCGTTCCGATAGTTGGAGATAGAAAGAAACAGCAGTATTCACAGGTCTCTGTTACTTTCTTCATCCGAACGATATTCTTAGCTGCATCCTTTTCGGGAGCCCAGAGTCTGCTAACACTCTAATGAATCGTCACTGTAAAAGGCTTTGTCCTGACTGACTGACTGACTGATCAACGCACAACCCAAACCGCTATTACCAGAAAGCTGAAATTAGGAAAATGTGTTCTTTATATGATGGAGGCATCCGATAAGACAGGGTTCTTAGAAATTCCCAAGGGATCAGCCGAAGCCTTGTAACAAAAGTAACGACGGTATCATGATCCCAATGAGCACAACATCAATTCTATACTGACCTTGAGCACGAGCGGTATCTCGTGCTTGGCCCAGGGCGAGTTGTCCTTGGTGCCCTCGATGCCGTCGCGGGCCAGCCGCCGCCGCAGCTCGCGCACCATCTCGTCCATCTCCTTGAGGGAGCGCATCTGCACGTAGAAGCGCCGCGCCCACATGCCCTCGCTGTTGCCTTGTTGCTTGAAGTAGTTTTGTTGGCGCAGGTGATTCCATACCTGGGGTTAACATACAAAATGGTAGAAAGAGGCAAGCTGAAAACCAGCACGCGTTGAGATGCGTTTTGCAACATGCTCTTTTTTTGACATCTTATACTTATCTGGTTATACCCGGCAAACGTTGTTTTGCCTTATAAATTATAGATAGTAGCCGATTCTCAGACCTACTGAAGACGCATATAAAATTTGGTAAAGCCGTTTCGGAGGAGTACGGTAACTAACATTGTGACATGGAAATTTTATATATTAGAAGATTAAATATTAAAGATAATAGTTAAATCCCGCAGTTTCATGAAATTCATGAAAGAAGTTTCAGTATGATTAAAAAATAGTGAGGTCTAAGCGAAAACCTGACTTTAAGCATTTCGTAGACTGACTTTAAACTAGGTTACACTCTTCAAGACAAGTTGGTAGTTTAATACCGCATTTCATTCGTGTAAGTCCTGAAGTCATGTACGATTATTATATAAACGAAGACTAAGCCAAAAGCTACCATCAGATTAAACTATTTACAGAAGGCGACCAAATTTGGTATTTAAAACGTAACAAACCAGTTAACTGACAGTTTACTACAGTTTTTCATGTTTGTCATTTACCAGAAGGCTTCCGTAACCTTAATCCAGGTTTAACCCTAGACGTCCGTCGTTCTGTAGTAAAGAGGCAGATGTGTTAAAACATTAGTCGTTGTGTACTAAGGGGCTGATGTCTAAGTCGGTAGTTAAATAATAAATGTTATCTCACCTTGTAAACATTAAGGAATGCAATGCAGTCACTCATGGAACCATCGGCCCAAGTTAGTTTAGAATTGTAAGCGTTCAGTCGTTCACGGAATGGACTACTGAATACGTTCTTTACAGACATTGCAGCAGCTGGAATTAAAAACCTCCTAAGTCATATCTTCGTAGTCATTTTGGCTGATGTATTTCTACGAAACACAAATGACTGTGTTAGGCAAGGTGAAACATGGTCATTGGACAAAGCCTTTTCCCTATTTATTTATACTTTGATTGGTCGACTAATACTTCAAGCATGAAACTAAGATTTGTGATTGAGTAAAATTGTATGGGAGTCCATTGAAAAAGACAGACTACATTTTAAAGGGAAATACATAATGCACCAATCCATAATTCCTTCTAGGTGAGCGTGTTGCATCTTAGACCATATCATCACTTACCATCAGATGAGATAGTGGTCAAACGCTCATTGTGTGTAAAAAAAATGGTTTTTTAGTCTTTGGAATCACATTATAAACTTTTTTTAACGAGGAGAAATGCGACGTTATGCAGTGACCCACCACTCCGGGGGGAGCATTGGGGATGTGTGGGATGGCCCTGTTAGTCTATGATGGGCGGCCACAGGTTTACCTACTAAAACTCCTCGGTGTCTTCTTCACCATACACCAGGGGAATGTAGGCACATACTACTACAATCCCCTAGGAACTTGCAAAGCCTTACCTAACCTAACCAAAAATAAGTCTATTAGCAATGCAGCATCACCAGGACAAACTATTAATACATACCCATAATGATAGTTTCATCGAGGCACCCATAGATGTATCCCAACATGATGAGCTTGGATACTTTAACGTCAAGCGGTAACTTGGCCATAATCCGGCCCATGTAGGTAATGTCGCCATCGCTCGACGACCATTCGCCGTCAAGCAACTTCTTTAATGCACCAATCTGTTAATAATAGGAGTTATAAACTAGTGGTTCAAACAGTAAACCTCGCTAGCACAAAGCTGTTAAGGAATTTTGTGATAAAAAGGGGTAGATTTTTCGTCTGTTTTGGCGATGTTGGATTGAGATTAAACTCATTTTTCGGTTTTAATTGCATGGTGTTTATTACTTTTGGCATTGTTTCAATGTTTAACGAGTCACATGAGTTTCATTTTAATGAAAAGGGGTTTCAAAGTGCGATTTCAATTTGTACCTTGTAGATAAGGGCGCTCGCCCACGGCGACTTTTTGTATCGATGCGTCAGTATCGCTACAAAAAGTCGCCGTGGGCGAGCGGCCTAAGGGATCTATTCTATTGGTTGAACTTCACAAGTGAGCAATTGCATTTTGATGAGATATTTCGCTCATTAGTCTGTAGATCCTCTTCCGATCTTCACCAAATATATATTGATACTAACTTGAAGCTAAATACTTTCAAATAAATAAAGAATAATCGGGACGGGGAATGTTATAGGAAAATAAGTATAAGTCGAAAAACAGTACCTACAAAAAAATTGGAACATTGTTGTGGGAAACCAATTTTAAATCTTCTTCTTCCTTTTTAATCTTTCTTTCTTGTCCCAGCGGGTTAGCTTAGCTATCCAGCGTGGGAACGCTGCCAGCGTTTTGGGCACCATGCCGCGGGAGGGCGGTGCCGGCAACTTCTTATTGTTTTAGGTTTTAAGTATTTTTTTCTTTTTTGTGTTTTATTGTTTTGTTAAAATGTTTGACTTGTTTTATTGAATAAATGTTTTTTTTTTATTTTAAATCTGACTGTACATCGATTTGTCTGCGGTTTGTCTGTGGTTACCTCTTTAAGCACAAGTATAGTGCGATGTATGTTGGACATGTCCGGCGGGTCCATGGCAAGCGCGAGGATGTCACTCGGAGGGCCCATGTCTAACATCTTGGCAAGTAGCACCAGACGTCTGTGGTTGTAGTTACCTCTTTAAGCACAAGTATAGTGCGATGTATGTTGGACATGTCCGGCGGGTCCATGGCAAGCGCGAGGATGTCACTCGGAGGGCCCATGTCTAACATCTTGGCAAGTAGCACCAGACGTCTGTGGTTGTAGTTACCTCTTTAAGCACAAGTATAGTGCGATGTATGTTGGACATGTCCGGCGGGTCCATGGCAAGCGCGAGGATGTCACTCGGAGGGCCCATGTCTAACATCTTGGCAAGTAGCACCAGACGTCTGTGGTTGTAGTTACCTCTTTAAGCACAAGTATAGTGCGATGTATGTTGGACATGTCCGGCGGGTCCATGGCAAGCGCGAGGATGTCACTCGGAGGGCCCATGTCTAACATCTTGGCAAGTAGCACCAGACGTTCTAGGGGACATCTTTTGATTTCCGGGGTGCCTTCTGCCGTGAATGATTCCTGTGGGCAATATCAATGGTAACCTATGTTGTTTCAGTGATGGAAAAATTCGCAATATAATTAATACAACTCAAATTCAGCTAATTCTGTCTGTATGCTGATCATAATACACATCCCTTATAGCAACAAAGCAGAGTATTTCCTAAGTGTGGGTAAACACAAATAGCCTTATTAATAAACGTGGAGTACGGTTTGAGTAGTGAGAACATGTTTTGTCTTTTTCCGTGACTAGAACTTTCAAAGTTGACAGACAGAAACAAAAAGTGGTAAATTATTCAGACCTTACTCCACGTTTATCAATTATGCGTCCCACGGTTTCACCCGCGTGAGTCCCGATCCCGTGGGAATATCGGGATCATAATGATAAGCCTATAGCCTTCCTCAATAAATGGACTATCCAACACTGAAATAATTTTTCAAATCGGACCAGCGAGCGGTGCCTGAGATTAGCGCGTTCAAACAAACAAAAAATTAAAATAAATAAATAAATAATTAGCCCGTTAATTTGTCCCACTGCAGGGCAAGGGCCTCCTCTTAGAGGGGTTAGGCAGTAAGACGCCACGGGAGCCTACTCCGGAATGGCGAATGTCCCATGCCTTCGGACTAAACAAACAAAATTTATAATATTAGTATAGATTAAGGCTATAAGAAATAATGAATAAAGTAAAGTAAAATATAAGTGAAACGAACATAGAATCTCTCATAGACGAGCCGGTAGACCCTGCCGTCGCGCACGCGACCGGCGCGGCCCTTGCGCTGCTCGCAGTTGGCTTTGGAAGCCCAGCACAGCTCCAGCGACGTGAAGTTGGTCTGCTGGTCCGCCACCAGCGTCTTCATGAGGCAGTAGTCGATCACTGGCGGAGGAAACACATACACTAGCTCCAGGGTTTACATAACATGCCCCTAATTAAGTATCTATGATGCAACAATTGTTTCAATTGTGGTGTTGGTCTAGTGGTAGATACCCCGGCTTTCATTCCGAGAGTCGTATGTTCGAATCCCGGGCTCTCGAGAGAGATGCAACCGGGAACAACGCTCGGATGATGAGTCGTGGGTTCGAATCCAGGCCGACCGCGTACCAGTGTCATTTTCTTTAAGAAAAAGGTATGTGCGCTAATAACATCGCTCTTACGGTGAAGGAAAAACATCGTGAGGAAACCAACATGTCCTAGGACTCACCACGGTCCGAAGACATGGGATATTCAGTGTTTTCTATGTATCATATGTATGTATTTACAAAAAAAAAGTATAATATATAGTATATCCGTTGTCTAGTACCCATAGTACAAGCCTAGTGCTTAGTTTGTGGCTAGATTGCGCTGTGTGTAACGTCGTGCAATATTTATTTTAATTAATTAATAAAATTAATTAAAATCGGTATTAAAAAGTCGGCACGCTCGGTGCCACAATAGTCGGCACAGAGCGTGCCGACTTTTTAATACCGACTGTGACGTCACATCCACAGAAAATGTTCTTGCCTTTGGATGCTCGAATTTTTTGGAATTTTGCAGTTAGAGTGTGTTTCATCTTTAATTACCTATGCCGTCATGTTGGTAGCAAAACAAAAAAGTGCAAAATACAAAAAAAATAATGTGCTACCTTGAATTTAGGGGGATTTGTATACAAGGTGCTTGATTGATTGATTAATTCTTTATTGCAACACCAAAAACAAAAAATTACAATAAAAAGAAAAACATATACAACTTTAATCTAGGTGGCACAATGGGCGGCCTTATCGCTTAAAGCGATCTCTTCCAGGCAACCTTTGGATGGATAAGAAGCGAAAAAAGATGAAAGGTAGGGTGTTTGGACAGGAGAATAGGTACTTGAAAATATAAAATAATAGTGTCACACATATACTAAAGGTAGTGAAATACACAAAATTTTAAGTTATTTTATACATATTATATTAATAAATACAATAAACAATACATATATAAATATAAATAAGGTATATATTACAATATATAGGTATATATATATATACATAACATACACATACATAATATACAATAAATAATCATTTATTATGATATGAACCAACTTACAACCTAACGTTTTTCAGCACTAACAAGATAGAATTTGAAAACGCTACTTTTGAAAACTGCTAACGACTTCGACTGTCGAATGGAGGTAGGCAGAGCATTCCACAGCTCCACAGACCTAGCTGAAAAGGAATCACCATAAAAGGTGGAAGAACGAGAAGGGAGTTTAAGAAGAAGAGTTTTTGAAGAACGGACAGCTTGAGAAGGAGGATGTTGAAATTGAAACCGAGACTGAAGATACAAAGGAGAAGTAGGCAGAAAAAGAATTCTGTATAGGAGTGTTAAAATGTGATAGTTTCTACGCAAACGAATAGGCAACCACTTGAGCTCACTGCGAAATTCGGACACATGATCATACTTTCGAAGACCAAAAACGAACCGAATGGCTAGATTCTGGAGCCTCTCAAGTTTGTCCAGTTGTTCTTCAGTGAGATCGAGGAAGCACTCATCTGCGTAGTCAAGTACGGAAAGCATTAAAGTTTGAGATAACATAACTTTAGTGGCTGTTGGTAAAGAAATTTCGCAGCCGCCTTAGCGAAGCATTGGACGCAAACATCCTCTGACTCACCGCTGACAGCTGCAGGTCCCATGTGAGATTGCAATCCATGGTGACGCCCAGATTTCTGACCTCCTTACTGTACGGTACCGTAGTCCCGTCAAAAACGACGCGTGGAAGTTGAGATAAATTCAATTTAAAAGTCAACCTAGAACTGCCTATTACTATTGCCTGAGTTTTAGATGGGTTGACTTTAAGGCCATAGGATTGACTCCATACGCAAACTTTGTGTAAATCTTCATTTATACTGCTAATTGCACGGTTAATCTGATTAGTGATTGGTGCTTTTGTTCTACAAGTTTTGGAAATTCGAAGTAGTTTTCGAAAATTAGAGTTTAAATTTTGCATGAAAATCAGCTGTTTTTTAGAGTTTGAGGTCATTGACCTTAAGGTGCCCTTTATTTAGTTTGGACCACTACAATCTAAACATTGATTGCCTTTTTTTTTTACAGAAACAGCTGTTTTTTTAGGGTTCCGTACCTAAAGGTAAAAACGGGACCCTATTTCTGAGACTTCGCTGTCTGTCTGTCTGTCTGTCCGTCCGTCCGTCCGTCCGTCCGTCCGTCCGTCCGTCCGTCCGTCCGTCCGTCCGTCCGTCCGTCCGTCCGTCCGTCCATCCGTCCGTCCGTCCGTCCGTCCGTCCGTCCGTCTGTCCGTCTGTCACCAGGCTGTATCTCATGAACCGTAATAGCTAGAAGGTTGAAATTTTCACAGAAGATGTATTTCGGTTGCCGCTACAACAACAAAAAAATAAACTAAAAACAAAAAGACAAGGTTTTTGAGTGATTCGGTCGTTTGATGGGAGTAAGAATCGAAGATAAATATTTCATATTTTCCTATAAAATTTAAAAATTGGTTGTTGTAAACCATTTTAGGGTTCCGTATCCAATTGTGATAGTGGTACGGAACCCTTTGTGCGCGAGTGTCGCACTTGCCCCGTTTTTTTTTAGTGATCCAACTTTAAAATTTTCGAAAAAAAAGTTCGAATTTCCAAAAGTCGTAGAATAAAAGTAGTTCGTCTAGACCTCTAGAACAACCCCCTTTCGGCTTAATACCCCCTCGTCGAAACATCCTGTATAAAGAATGAATGAACGAATCTTCCTGTATTCAAGGTTTAGGGTTTATAGCACATTCAAAATATTAAGGCTAGACTTTTTTGTGTTGCTACCAACATGACGGCATAGGTAATTAAAGATGAAATGCACTATACTAATCACGCAACGAGGCATTTTATTAGTTTTTACGGACATCCGGCAACTATAGACGCGAGCGGACTGCCAGTTTGCGCAAACTACCGCGACGTTTTGTCAGGGTTTTTCTGACACGCGAAGGACATGAATTCGCGTGGTCTAGCTTATGTATTACACGTCATTTTACAGTCGCTGACAAATTTTCATTGCAATGAAAACTAGCAGCTGTAACTGTAAAAATATATATCCGTAAACGCAAAAATGAACAATTTTAATTGTTTCATCGGGATTTGTTAGCAACAGAGTTATGAAATCAGTTAGTAGATAGCTTATTTCCTTCACAAGCGCTTGGACACAAGGCAGGTCTCCTTTACGAGAACCAAATACTAGTGTATGGGGGGATACGATCTACAATAAATCTACATCATCTGAAAAAAATTAAACGTCTAGCTATCACTGTTCATGCATGATATACAGCCTGGTGATAGACGGACAGACAGACAGCGGAATCTCAGGAAAAGGATCCCGTTTTAAGGACGAGGCGACTCTTACCATTTCCATACAAACCTAATACCAAAATAAATTATGAAAAATTTAGTTTTCTACCTTAATATCAATATTATTCGGATTAAGATTTTACTTTTAAAGGGTCCCCACAACAAGGTTTTCCAAAATATTCATTTTTTTTTATTTAATTAATATTTTGGAAAACCTTGTGATGGGGACCCTTTAAAAGTAAAATCTTAATCCGAATAATATCGATATTAAAGTAGAAAACTAAATTTTTCATTTATTTTGGTATTCATTTTTGACGACCTCAGTGGCGCGTCCGCGTCGTGCGAAAGCGCGACTGTAATGCAGAAGGTTGCGGGTTCGATTCCCGCCGGGTGCAAATATTTATGCTTAAAAATAAATATTTGTGTCTGGTCTGGGTGTTTTCTATGTATCATATTATGTATGTATTTACAAAAAAAAAGTATAATATATGTAGTATATCCGTTGTCTGGTACCCATAGTACAAGCCTAGTGCTTAGTTTGGGACTAGATTGCGCTGTGTGTAACGTCGTGCAATATTTATTAAGTTTGTATGGAAATGGTAAGAGTCGCCTCTTAAGCCTTTGAGTACGGAAACCTAAAAACAGCTTCTGTGAAAGAACTCTCACCATATTTGATATCCGGTACAGTGATGGAGCTCTCAGCGATGTTGGTGGCCAGGATGATCTTGCGGTGTCCGGGCGGCGCGCGCTGGAACACGCGCACCTGCTCGTCCGCCGTGATCGTGGAGTGGAGGGGCAGCACCCACCACTTGTAGCGCGCGCAGCCCGGCGATCTACAACAATAATAAATAATAACTAGCTGACCCGGCAAACGTTGTTTTGCCTTATAAATTATAGATAGTAGCCGATTCTCAGACTTACTGAATGCGCATGTGTAGTTTGGTGGAGATCGGTGAAGCCGTTTCGGAGGAGTACGGTAACTAACATTGTGACATGGAAATTTTATATATTAGACTAGCTGACCCGGCAAACGTTGTTTTGCCTTATAAATTATAGATAGTAGCCGATTCTCAGACCTACTGAATACGTATACAAAATTTCATAAAAATCGGTCAAGCCGTTTCGGAGGAGTACGGTAACTAACACTGTGACATGGAAATTTTATATATTAGATAATAAATATCGTTTATTTCTTCCCACAATTTAAATTTTACAGTAGGTACAAATCGGTACAATACAGGGTAAAAGATAAAAGTGGGAAGCAGGTGTCTGTGAGTAAATAAATTATTATTAGCTAAGTAGAATTTACAAAAACAGTTAACATTGAAAAATATTTAACAAATACAAAGCTAGACATTGAGAGAATGTGCGTGAAGAATGTAACATTGAGACATTCAAAGCAGGGTGAGAAATGCGCGGTGTAACAATGGGGTGGCACACGCAAAGCTGTGAGCAGATGGCGCTGGGGTCGGATGATCTTTTTTTTTTTGATGATGGTCCCCCACCAATGAAAACGCCGTGTTTTTTTTCTTTCGGTCTGAGACCGATATGGCCAATTTGGCGCCGAGAGTTGTAAAAATCACCTGTTTGACAGTTCTTAATTCAAAGCTAAGATTAGTCGACCAACGCCCTCTGCCGGGATAAAAAATTAGTGTTCCTCCTCATTTATGCGTGCATGTCTCTCTCTCTCCCACACACATTTTGTGAAACTGAAACATCTACTCTGATTGGTTGATGGCTTGACGTCTCTATGTGTTTGTGAAACCCGAAAGCTTTTCTTTCACAGAAACGACATCGGGATGATAGTGCGAGAACCTATGAACCAATCACAATAAGAGTTGGTCTGAACACCAAAATCAAGCCAATCAGAGTTAAGAAGAAGAGGCTCAAAAACTGTTTATCAATAAATCGTACTACATGTATAAAGGAATAAGTTACATTTTAAAATAAGTTCTAATTTTTAGAAGTCTGTGTAAAACTTACCGGTACTTAGTTTCAGTGAGACGCAGATAGAGATCTTCAATCTCGTTTATCCCGGGCAGGAATATCAGAACGGAAGGCAGGTCGACTTCCGACGGGTCTGTGTAGTCATCCTCCTGCTCATCTATCCTTTCGAACGCTTCCACGAGGTGAACTACCATCTGATGCATTTCAGGCTGGATGGTTGGCTCGTTTGCCTTAGGCGTGACTTCGCGCATAATCTTAAAATTTTAAAATCAATTTATTTTTATTGGTGTATGCAAACATGCCCAAGTTGTGTTAGATGCTAAGATACAGATGCAAAGATTCAACTTATCAGTCACCTACGCCGGTAGACAAATTGGTTAAGTCATTGCTCCCGGATTGAGTAAGGATGCGTTGTTGGTTCGAATCCCGCTCAGCGTCGATCGTGCGTCCTTTAAATATTCCTATCATTTTATAGCACAAGAGACTACAGACTAGCAGAGCCTCGCGGTTTCACTGCCATAAGTTTCGATATTCCGGGAATATCAGAATTAATATAATTATTATTGCTATTAATTTTAATTTGTCTTTAATTATTGTAATTGATTGTACATAATCGTTATAATTTAAAGTAAATAAATAAATAAATCAGGACAAAAAGTAGCCTATGTGTCATTCCAGTATACCACCTGGCTATATTCTAAGTTTCATCAGAATCAATGAGAGTAACAAACATATTCACATACATACAGTTGTGGTCATATAATTAAGAACGATTTGAAGTTCTAGAAGTTTTTTATATAAATCGTGCCACACACAGAGATGTGTACCTTTTGAGAAGCATCTAGTTATGTTATAAAATAGCCACATCAATAGAGCAACGTGGCTTAGGAATATTATAATGAAATCGCTAACTATTTTTTTCACATTATATTGATTTTACCAAAGTAACATATTCAAACAGTACTGAAGCTGGACAAATAATTAAGAACGATTTATTAAACTGCTCGGAAATGTTTTGTATGACACTTACATTTAAAAAAATATACAATATAATATGTAGCGCAGAAAATTTAAAAATCAATATAATACGTTTTTGACTAAAATTTATAGTTAATAGCATATCCACAGCTTTTAATTACTGCTTTACACCGGCGAGCCATTAACTATATTAATTTTTGATATTTCGCAAACGAAATAGAGTTCCATTCTTCTACGAAAACGTCGTACAGCTCGATAGCTCTCATAAATTTTCACACTTTGTATTGGAAACCTTTTTCTTTACTTTGAGCCACAGATTCTCTATTGGATTTAGATCTGGGCTGTTGGCTGGCCAATTTAAGACAGAGACTGATTGCGCTGTAAGAAATTCCTTTACGGTGCGTGCAGTGTCCTTTGGATCATTGTGATGCTGGAATGTTCAAATAACCGGTAGAACGTCTTCAGCGTAAGATAACATTGTTTCTTCCAGTATATTTTTGTATTATAATATAACTGATCCATGTTAGCTTCTATCAACTTTACAGGTCCAACACCATGTCCAAAAAACCATCCCCAAATTTTTACATTCCACCACCGTGCTTTAATGTAACTTTCGTGTACTTCAGGGTCGAATGCTGTTTTCGTGGGACGTCGTACATATCATTTTCCATCGAAACATACTCTGTTTATTTTCGACTCGTCAGAAAAAAAGTACATTTTACCAATGTCGCACAGTCCAGGTTTCATACTTTCTCGCTAATGTCAGCTGGACTTGCCTGTGGCAAAGTTTCAACATGGGTACCTTTCTTGCTATCCTTCCGTGTAATATTTCATCTACCAAAAGTCTTCTAATAGTGCATGCTGAGATTGCTGTAGGGTTGTTTTCACCTAAATATTATTTTCTTGTCATTGGACCCTTTAGAAGGATTTTGTTTTGCCATACGAACGATGTTTCGGTCATCTCGAGGAGTTGATTTTCACTGTTTAGGTACACGCGAAACCTTCGAAGTAGTTTGATACGTAGCAAAATGCTTTACAGTGTGGAAAACCATCGTTTTTGCACATTGTCGATGGTTGGCTATCTTTTTGTTGGACCAAATACTTCTGGCGAACTTTTATTATTACTTCCCTTGTAGATTTATCACAACTTTTATTTTTTCCATTGTTTTTTTCATAAGAAGCAATCACTTTTACCTTTTACAGCACTAAATGGCTCCAAAATTATACAAACAGTACCAAATCGACTGATTTTTCTCTAATTAAATTTGAATAAACGTATAAATTATTGAGCGTTCTTAATTACGTGGCCAGCCAGTAAATAGGAGTACTATGTTTAGAAGTAGTGTAAACAGTTTGTGTATTTATTTTTAGCTAATCATGTGTATCAATGAATACAGTGGTATTATGGAAAAGTTTTACGATACCGAGAACAATAAAAAATAATGCATGCAATTAGTTTTGCGTCTTAGTTAAAAAAATCTTCCCTTTATATCAGCGTTCTTAATTATATGACCACCACTGTATATCTACTTACAAACTTTAGCATTTATAATAGTAAGATGTAAAAAAGGCTCTCCCACATAGCTGCGTTTTACAGGCCGCGGCCCTTAATATACACACTGTGTGGAACTGCATAACCGTCCTAATACAAAACATAATAAAAACAATAACGCAGCGATATTACCGGCCGATAATAATGCAACTATGTGAGAGAGCCTTCAACATCATAGTAGTACTCATACTTACAGTGCCCATCTTTTTCAATTGATCCAAATAGAATGTTTTGACGGTAAAAATATTTTCATTCTTATCGATGCAGATGGTGTTCGGAAGGCTCAGCTCTGGGTTTGTTACCATGAAGTAGTCATAAAACTCATGAGCATTGAATGTAGCTGACATCAACACTATTTTAACCAACGGCGACACAGTGTACAGAAGTTTTTTAACAACCAGTAGAAGAAAGTCCATGTCTTGACCCCTTTCATGGACTTCATCGAGAACTATGTGTGTAAATTCGTTCATACTCTTGTTAGCCACTGGAACACAAAAGTAATTTATAACTTGCCATGGAGCCTTGGCATAGAATAGGGTAACCCCATCTCTTACTATGGGTGTCGTAAAAGGCGACTAAGGGATTTGGGGGAGAGTAGCTGGCCGTAAATACATTGCTAAATCTATTTGCAGTATGTGTGGTCTATGATGACTTATCTACCGTGCAGACGCAATTTTATTTGGGGTTTTAGCAGACCCTAGGCTCCCGAAAGTAATGCAACCAGGAACATCACTCAGATGAGAGACATTTACACTGTAAAACTTTATAATCAGGTGCATTTTTATATATAAAAAGCGTAGACAAGTGTTTGACGACTATCTCACCTGATTGATAAGTGATGAAATAGTCTAAAATGTAGCACGCTCATCTTGAAGATAGACAGTGTAATAAGATCCAACCTGTCTTCCTTATCGGATACATTGGTCTACGTATCGGAACATGGACAAGTCAGCTTGGCGCTACGACTTATTCCGGTGGGTGGGGACAAGCCGCGGCCGAAGCCTCCCACCAAGAAACAACGTTTGGATGGATACATAATAAGCTGTATTTTATTTTATATACAATTCAATTTTACCTAGTTTCTGCAGCAGAACTCCAGTTGTGACATACATAATTCTCGTATCTGTTGATGTATGATTATCTAAACCAACCTACACAACAAGAAAGAAGAAGTGTTATTTTATAAAAAGACGTTAAAGATGTGAACTAGTATTTCACTGGATATAATAAAAAGCTATGCACAAAAAACTTATATACTATGTAAAAGTTTAAGGTTTTATACAGTGTAGTCCTGGCATAGAATAGTAACCCCATCTCTTCCCGAGGGCGTCGTAAATGGCGACTAAGCGATCTGAGGGAGACTAGCAAACCTTAAGTACTCCCCGTGCCGGGGCGGATGAACTAGGAGAGTTGGTGTCAGGCAGGCAGCAATCCGTAAAAATATTGCCGAATCTATTTGCAGAAGGTATAGTCAGTGATGGATGACTTAACGACTGCACCGATTCCAAATAAAAAAATCTATTTGGGGTTTAGCAGACCCTGAACTCCCGAGAGGGATGCAACTGGGAACATCACTCAGATGAAAAGAAAAGTTAGAGGTTTTCCCCTCATAATTAGGCTATTGGTACGTGACTTTTAAGGTTAACAAAATATGTCTTACTTGATATCCAACTAAGCCACCAACATCCCATCCTCTTTCCTGCGCAACTCTCTTTGCTATAGATATAGCTGCGATACGTCTCGGTTGTGTCACCACCACCTTACAAGGTTTGTGCCTTTGGTAGCAATCATCTAAGATCCACTGTGGCACTTGGGTAGTTTTACCACATCCCGTCGGACCTTCTATCACAGTTACTGAGAATCCAAATATGGCACTTGTAATCTAAAAAAAGCAAGATAGGTTATTATTTGTCATATTTATACATATTAAATTCAAAGTCTATGCAGAGTAAGTTATTTAAAGTGCACACACCTGATTTTTGTAATTATTTATGGCTAACTTATGGGTATCCTCCTTTCTTTTAAATGAATATTTGTTATAGACTTCGGTCATCGCCTCGTCAGTGAGTATGTTTGGAAGCGATGTACCGATCGAAGTCAAGTGCTCTAGAGAATTTAAACCTTGAGCATCACTTTCCTGTTGCTGTTGCCTCTCGAATTTGATCGCATACTGAAAATAGTAATTTAATTAATAGGTACTAATTCTTGAGTTTTCAAGTTTCAAAAAGAAGACTTGTAGAGCAACACAGGTAGGGTAGCATACATTTTGTTGATCATTTCTTATGGTTGTATGATACCAATGCTGGATTTGCCGTAAAACAAAAAAAGTAAAGGAAAATTACGGGTAAATCAGTGTTGGGTTAGTTAGGGAACACTCTTTGACTGTTGAACACACAACGAGTGTGTTTTCAACCATGTTTGCCAGTGCGGTAGGCATACAACAGGTGTTTTTTTCCCTGGCATGTGTTTACCTAACGCGCTCGAGGCTTTGTATATAATTTTGGAAACAAGCATTTCTGATCAGCATGAATAATACTTGTCCCTGGCAGGAATCGAACCCTTAAACTTCTGCGTTGTAGCCGGGTATTCGACCAAGGCGCCACAGACGCCGTCAAAATGTTTAAATAATCAAAATAAAGTACAACAATATAAACAAAAACACTTACTTCGCGATAGACTTCATTTTCCCGCTGTCTCACTTCACGAGCGTAGTCTGTTCCACTCGGTACGATGGATTTGGTGTGATAAGCTTTCTTGCTCCGATCACTGGTAGGGTCCTCTTTGCCAATGCAAATACCACCAGTCAGAGGAGGTCGGAGTTTCACCATAGTTTCCCTTGACGGGGCCGGGTTGTTGAAAAACGCTCTCAACTCGTCCATTTCTGCAGATGAAGCAAATCTTGCAATTTAACAGTTTTACTGAAGTTCGGTGAAAAGGGTTCAGAATTTTAGAGAAGAAATACAGATACTTACCAATGTGAACTACCTTCTACAAATTTCAGAAATAACGAAAAGAAAAAGACCGAAAAATGAAAGTTCAAAACAAACAAATTCCAATTTTCCAATAAAGAAATACTATAGTGCTGCCAGCAATCATATAGTGAAAAAAAATAAAAACTGACTTCAAAAACTGAGAAAAAAAAACTTGAGAGATGTCGAGGTCGAGTCGAGGGACACTCGGATGGAACAAAGTTACAAGAAAAAAAAAAAAAAGTGTATCCGTCACAACTTAAGTTCTTCTTCTTCTTCTTCTTAGTTATTGGCTTCTGCTCACTATAAAGCCGCAATTGTGCCAATAATTGTGAGGTATATATGTGTCCAAATTCGACGATTTATGGTACGGTAGAGAGGACTCTAACCACTCGAGCGCGGAAGTTTTTTATTTCTAGGCGTGGCCTTGCGCAAGCTCTGACGTCGTCGTGGGTGGTCTGCGTAAGTGGTTCGCGCGCCCACTTGTTATTATAAACAAAGTCACTCGACACGGTGTTTAGATTAACAAATGGTGTTATGAGTCATTATAAACTTCAGAGAACCCATTCCGAGTATGTTGTGGTATCATTTTTCTTTGTGGTGTGCGGTGGAGATATATTATTGTTTCCACTTTAAAAAAAAAAAAAAAGACTGGTTATGTGGTCGGTTGCAGAGCACTATGTATGATTCTCATCGGTATGATCGCAGAGTCGTTGTGTTTTTCTATAAAAAAGGACAACACAAAATATATATTATTTATATTAAATAAGTATATAAAAATAAAAAACTCAGATTAGTAATGCCTAATAAATAAAAATAATTAGAGAAAGTAGACTATATTATTATTAAAAAATATATATTTATATATTTACATATTATTAGATTGTTAAAGTTTAATTTTATTTCTATGAATATATCTAGCTAATATTTTAACAAAAGGGGAAAATGTTAGTGAGAGGAGAATTTTCATGGATGTAGGACGGGGGATATCGTCAGGGAGAGTGTCATACAGAGATCACTGATCAGGGGTACCATCTTCAAGTCCACATTCACAAATAGAGTGATCCCTAATCCTGAGCTTGGCGAGATGAACTGGGGAGCATATATGACCTAGGCGTAGACGACATATTACGCTGGTGGATATTTTGTCAAATTGGCGAAATTTGAAAAACCATGGGCTCTTTGGAATTTCCGGTTGAATGTCTCCGTAGTATTTGCCTTTGACAGTTTTAGATTCCAGCCATCTTCTAGACCATGTTTTCCACATGAGTGGTTTAGCTGTAGCGCAAAGGTCGTGGGAGAACGTATTGTAATGTTCTAGTGTACCAGTTTGTATGGCTTGCTTTGCAAATGAGTCCGCAGATTCATTTCCAGGAATGCCGCAATGGCTTGGAATCCATGCTAAGGCTACTATAATACCGAGTTGATGGCATTGGAAAAGTGCTTCTCGGATTTTTAAAATGATGGGGAAGTTAGATTTGGATTTGAATGGATTGGATAAAATGGCATATAGACAACTTTTGGAATCGGTAAGAATGAGAGATTTATTAAGGTTGTGGGATTTGATATATAGAATCGCTTCCAAAATAGCAGTAGCTTCAGCAGTGAAGATTGAAGATGTGGGGGAACATTTAAAACTTAATGTGATACTGGTAAATGGCATCCACACTGCGGCGCCAACTGGTTGACTTTCTGACATTTTAGAGGCATCAGTAAAAATAGTGTACCATCCTCTATATTTCGAATGTATATAGTTCTGTTAAAAGAACTACGAGGGTCAATTGTATCTTTATCAATACCTAGATCTAAGATGATATTGGGGCGGAATAAGAGGACTTCAAACAAAACTAGGTGAATGGGATTGCGGATAGAGGTATTCACAGGGTTGGGGAGAAGAAGGAATCTTTGGTAGCTGATAAGAAGGCAAGGGAATTTTCCATTTAAGTAAGAGTTGTTCATATTATAATTTGTCTGTGCCAGTAAGTCTAAGAGATCTTTAAGTTTATTTAATAAAAGATGGTTAGGGTTTTGTACAAGTTTAAAAAAGAATCTGTCCGATAGATATTGTCTTCGAATGGAAAGTGGAGGGTCTACGCATTCAACCTGCAGGGCGTTAATAGGAGAAGATCTCATCGCGCCTAGTATAATACGGAGGCTTTTGGATTGGATTTTATCAACTTTCTGGGTTGCTGATACGTTGCATGGGTCGAGGATGAAACTACCGTAATCGATGTTGCTACGAATTATTGCGTTGTAGAGCATTTTTTGAGAGAAGGGATGTGATCCCCACCATACTCCTGATAAAGTTTTTAGTATATTTAAATTCCTTTCACATTTGCTGGCTACGTGATTATAATGAGGGGTCCCAGACATTTTAGAGTCGAGCCAAACTCCTAAGAATTTAACATTATTTTCTTGTGGTATATTCTCACCATTAACAGTCAGATTAATTTGTGGAATTTGGCGTTTTTTGGTAAATACTACGACTTTACATTTAGGTACAGATAGGGAAAGGTTATGGTTTAGGAGCCAATCATTGAGGTAATTAAGAGACGTTTGGAGATGGGTTTGAGCGTTATCTGAAGATGGGGATAACATATAAATGGCTAAATCGTCTGCATATTGTAGGATTTGACAGTTAGTGTCAATTGAATGTTCTAGATCAAAAGTGTATAAATTAAATAAGATGGGGCTCAAAACTGAACCTTGTGGAAGACCGTTAAATACAGAGCGAAGATTGGGCGAGGAGTTAGGGGTTTTGACTAATATGCGTCTGTCCATTAGCATGTGCATACAAAATCTAACCAGCTTCTCTGGAATACTCAGATTATGAACTAGTTTGTTCCTGAGGATCGGAAGGAGGACATTATCGTATGCCGAAGCAATGTCTAAAAATATGCCGACCAAAAATTGTTTTTTGGCAAGGGCGATACGTATGTCAGTGGACAGAATTCCTAAACTATCTAAAGTGCTCAAACCTCTTCGGAAACCGAATTGGGAACGTGCTGGGATGTTGCGATTTTCAGTAAACCATTCTAGCCGGTTTTTTATCATGTGTTCAGTGACTTTAAGTAAAACTGAGGAAAGGGCAATTGGTCTGTAACTATTATGATCAGAAGGATCTTTGCCGGGTTTTAGAATTGGTATAATCAATTGGGTCTTCCAGGCCTCTGGGATAGTCCCATATTCAAAGCATTTGTTAACTATACTTAAAAAGTAGTGTTTGGTTGTGTCGGGGGATCTTACCAAGAATGAATATGAGAAGCCGTCTATACCTGGAGCTGAGTCCGTAAGTCCTTGGAGGGCTAACTCCAGTTCCGTGAAAGAGAAATCACAGGTCATATTGTCCACGCCTGGCATGGCGTAAGGGGGAGAAGGTAGAAAATCTATATAAGGAACAGATGATGGGGATAATTTATCAGTGAAGGGCTCAATCCAACCTGATGTGTCATTTGTTGATATGTCTTCTGCGTTATAAGACCCTCGGTATCTTTTAATTTGTTTCCATATCTTAGCCGATGGGGTCCTAGGGGACAATGACTCGCAGAAGTTGCGCCATCCGAGTTTTTTCTTTGAGGAGAGTGTACGTCGGCATTTAGCAGCAGCTCGTTTGTAATTTATAAAGTTATTAGTAGTCATAGATAAGTTATAGGTCTTTTCATGTTGTTTTCTGTCTTCAATTGATTTGGAACACTCAGAATCCCACCACGGAGTGGAAATTATATGGTTTTTTAAGTGGAATGTGGTCCTGGGCTGCAGATGTGATTGTGTCAACCAGATTGGTATATGATTGGGATAGATTATTTATGTCAGGAGCAGTGAGAGAAGTCATTTTATTGTCTAAAGATGAAGAATAGGAGGCCCAGTTAGCACCGGATAGTCTGTATTTCATAGAAGGGGAGGGATTATTATTAGGAGTTGAGGAATTATTGAATGTTATAACTATAGGATAGTGATCACTACCATAGGTCAAACGAAGTGTTTTCCAAGATAGGAGACTAGCCAAAGAGGGGGAGCAGGCTGTGAGATCTATAGCACTTTTTGGGTTTTGTCCTGGTCTCGTTCGAAATGTCGGAGAGCCATCATTTATAACGCATAGGTCGCATTCGTCAAAAACATCCAACAATGACCATGCAAATAGTTCGTCATGATAGGAGCCCCAGGAAGTGTGATGTGCGTTGAAGTCTCCCATTACAATGAGGGGGGGGCGGAATAGATTTAAGGAGAAGGAGAATATCAGCTATATAGCGAGAATTTGGGTCAGGGATGTATATTGATACAAAGGATATGTTATTAAAACGGACAGCTACAATTTGGATACCATACGGGGAAGGTGGAAGGGAGATTTGGGAGAAGGATAAGGATCTTTTGATAAACAGGGCTGAGCCTGCATGCCCATCATCTCTGTCGTCCCGGAGGCATGAATATCCCGTCACCCGGTAGCGGGTGTCTGGGACAAACCAGGTCTCCGAGACGGCAACGATGACAGGGCGGAATTTGTTTATAAGATGGGTGAGTTCTGATTTTTTGTTTTTTAGGCTATGACTGTTCCACTGTAGGACAGTCATTTTGGTCATCATTGTGACTATTGGAAATGAGGCTGACAAGTTGTGTGGCAACGTGGTGCGGTATAAAGGATTTATTTTGAGTAAGGATAGATATAAGAAGAGATAGGAGAGTGGATAGTAAGTTTTGAGAATCTGGGGACATATTATTGGATTGATGGCTATTAAGGCCACAACCATTTGGCTGTGGTGAGCTGGGAGTATGGGTAATTTCATTATGAGTTTGTATGTTATAGGATTTTCCAGGTTGAAAAGAGGGGCGAGGTGTAATAGAAATGGATTTAGTATAAGATCTAGGGTTATTATATTGCTGTGTAGTGGTAAGGTAGGGTTGAAAGGCTTTTGGTGGAGGAGGACTTGCTGCGACTTCGGAAAACGGTTTCGTGACCTTTGGGCACTTCAGTGATGCTTCCTGGTATGATAAATTTTTTTGAGACATTAATATTTTTATTGATTTTTGTCTGGATTGTTCTGGGCATGTTGCACTGATGGCAAAATGTCCACCAGAACAATACAGGCAAGTGGCCTGGTCTTGGTGAACTACGCAGTCTTCGCCAGGGTGGGGTTGTGCACATTTGTAGCACCGGGGTTTAGATCGGCACTGGGTTTTGATGTGGCCAAAACGGCAACAATTTTGGCACTGTATTGTTCTGAAGACGTACCTTTCAACTGGAAGAGAGGTGTAGAAGGCAAAAATTCGGGAAGGGAGGACTTGTCCTCGGAATGTTAGAACCACTGTTTGCGTAGGGATCCATGAAGGGGTACTTTCAACAATTTGCTTTCTGTTGAGTCTACGAGCTTTTAAAATTTCGCCACAGTCAGGAGGGAGCATTAGGCTGTCAACAAATTCCTCCATTGACATCTCAATGGGGACACCACGCACTATTCCCAATAATAAAGGAGGGAATGCTGGCCTCATATTTGCATATGTACGGACCTTTATCTGTTTTTTGATAGTTTTTTGCAGTGTCACTGAACGACGGTGAGGTGTATGTCATAAGAATCGAAGCAGAAGATATCTCTGTATTGGGCATAAGTTTTTTGTTTAAGGGTCCCGCGGGGACATTGGCGGACCTCTTGTAGGGGATGGCTTTTGGTCTAGAGTTAGGATCAGCAGGAATCATATCTGAATCTTGTGTAGGATCCGCAGGATCATAATCCGGAGGATCAGGATCCGGAGGATCAGGGTCCGGCGGTCTATCTGCCATTACAGCTAAATACTACAACACTCACCTGTTACCGATCAATAAGTATGTTAGTAAGAAGTTAATAATGAAGCATAAAACCACAATTGGTGTGAAAACGCGGTGTTAAACACAAAAACTTTGAAAAATCTCCAAAACAATGTGCTCACAACCTTTTTTTTCCAACCAGTCCACAACTTAAGTTGTAACGGATACATATCCGTCTAGCCCCTTTTTGCAACGCGCGTTATAGAACTTCGTTCCAATAAAAAAAAATTGCAAAGTGTCACAGTGTAAGTGGTCGTCGTGAATTTTAACCGAATGCATAAAAAGGATGAGGTTCTCAATTCGACCGCATATATTTTGAACTTAAAAATGAGTGGAAATTACCATTAGGTTCTTAACCTACTCCTCAGCTCACGTCATTTATTATTACACCATTCGGCTTGCAGGCTTCCTTAATCTACACCTAAAGCACGCAAACAAAAAACGATCGATTTTTTTTCGATGAGTGCTGTCGGTGTGGTTTAGGGAAGCCTGCAAGTTGGATGGAGTAATGAGTAGTGTTAATTAAGAAATAATAATCATGCTTAAATTATTTTAAATAGGTAACTGTAATTAACATGCCACTTTGTGTTGTATTGCAAAACATACTGCGAAATATAGCGGCAACTAGATAGTGACATGGTTGTTGATAGACCCGGAATGACAGCTATGGGGTTGGATAAATAAAGATCAAATTGAATTACACCAATTTTCGTCATATTGGAATCCCATTAGATGTGGTGAAATCTCGGTCAAGTTGGCAACACATATTACGGGGTTCATTTCATTTTATTATTTTCTTATCGGCTGAGCCCATTTGGTCATTTGGAAATAAGCCAGTGTCAAATATTTTATATTTGCAAGTTTTTAGCGGAAACGCATTGAGGAAATAATGTAATGTTGAATTTTTATTATCATAAATTCTCGTTAAAATGCCTCTCGTTTTATTTTGGTGGCATATAAATCATGTTATTCTCCAACAATCTAGGTATATTCCAAATTTCATCTCAATCGGTTCAGTAGATTTTGCGTGAGGGAGTAACAAAGTCACATACAAACATACTTGCAAACAAACGCGTTTAAAATAATTATAGAAAATAGTAGGATAGGATAAAATATAAAACAGCATTTATGCACCAGGTAAAAAACAGTGTCAGCCACTAATCGAATAATAAATGTTTTCAGAAATAAAATTTATTACTTTTATTTGGCAGCTTTTAAGTGAACGTTGCTGGAGATTCACTGTAATTTAGATTTTTCTACTGTTAATGAATTGTATGCGTTACTCTCATCGAAGCGTTACTCCAGCAATTTTTTATTGAACTTAGTAACTTTGAGACAATTTTTATTAACGTTATTTAGACTTTGAAAATAAAACTCTAACTAATCAAATCACTGAACATAGCTTTGCGGTGGAAGGTTTATTTAAATGAAAAACAACATAAATTTATTAGATATTATTTTAATAACATAGGCATAACAAAAATACTCAGATCAATGTTTTATCTATAACAGCAGGTATGTACATTGTACGTATACAACCATACACTGACCAGCAAATAAACCAAGTTTCCCGCTACCTTGGAACTCCTACTATATTATCTCAAAACTTTAAAACTTAAAAGTAATCAATGTCGGGCAGTTTTACTGATCGAGATAGTAGTTTGGCTGCCCGACTTTAGATTACATAACAGATAAGACGGTGGCACTGTACTTTTTTAAGAAAGAAAAAAAGGATTCAGAAGTAGCCCTGTTTATCTGCTGTGCAGCGTATTAACTTATATACAAATGCATATAACATACGCAGAATATTCTTACATGAGCGCAAATGGAGAGACAGAAACCTACCACTACTTGGTGCTCGCTACGTACAGCAAAAATATGTCATTAACAATGGAAAATCATGTAAGTATGAATATCCCTGGGTCCCTGGCACTGGCCTCCATTACAACTGGACAGGACATAGCGCGCTGAGTTTTGTGACTATTTGATCTGCGCCATGTTGCGCTGTTGACCGTTTTCTATTGAATATTAGTTCCATGGTCACCATCACTTTCAATAGAAAACGCGCAACAACAGCGCAACATGGCGCAAATCAAATCGGTACGTATCTAATGTCATTTTGTATGGTATAGCAAGTCCTGGTCTTTAGATACTTGGCATTTCTCTCTTTATCTTAAGTTTAGATATGGATTAAATCTAAATTTATGAAAAGTTTGTTTTGCGTTAGGTACAGTTGGAAACAACATTAATATAAACAGCAGTACATAATCTTGGTAAAGTATAATACACAGCAACACTATATTAACAAGCACCAGTAAATTATTTTAAAATTTTCCAGTCTCTCCTTATTGTAAAATTTAAACATGGGAAAATAAATAATTTATGGAAAATATCTGCTTTGTTACAAATAGGATTTAAGTACAATATGATATGTGATGTAAGAGTAATGAAATACTACCATTTTTAAGGGTCGTTTCCACTAAAGCGGAGCTGGGCGAAACGGACCGTGAACTGGCCAAACACACCCTCGAAATTTTTAACAGCGGAGCGGACCTTTAAACAAATTCCATCCAGCTCGGCTTCTGTGGTAACGCACTCTAAGAGCTGGTTATACGTTATACGGTACGCAGTACGCACTGAATCAAGAACTTGTTCCTTTCCCCTGGCGGCAATACGACGGATTTGCCAGGGGATTTGTGGACAAAAAGTCTACAAATCCCCTGGGCAGGGGATCACGTAAGGGGATTTGTGGAATATGCCCTTCTTTTGAAGATGGTAAAAATAGTTTGTATTTACTAAAGTCGTTATACCATAGTTTCACTTACGCATAGTTTTTTTACCGATAGTAAAAGTCAAAATAATACCTGAATGTTACCAAAAGTGTAGTATCTTTAAACTAAATTACCTTTGTGAAGTCACTATTTGCTTTTAAACAATTCCCTTTCAGCACCTGTATTATCTATCTTGTTGTTAACTTAGTTTGATACAGTACATTCCTGCTTGCAGATAATCACTAGTGATTACTACGGTTTATTGGCACGGTCCCCACCAGTGGGGATTATGCCAATTTTCAATACACAAATTGGCATAATCCCCATTTTCCTTGATAATGTTGGTGCGTGGGGAAACTGACACATCAAATAGATAGACAATACGAGTGGTGATGTGAATATTGAAAAGTAGGTAACACCTAAATAATTATAAACATAATTTTTCAACCAGAACAGTTTCTTTGGCGTTAGAACAGCATCCCGTTTTGACTAGTTTTACCTACTGTCAAACGCTGATAGATATGTTTTATTATTATTACCAGTTAGTTATTTACACCGTGAAGGTAAATTCATACAATCACAGAACCGAAGCGTTGTAGATGTTAACATAATAAATTCACCCTTATTTCCATTACGTTAATGTACGGTAACTACGGTAAGTAAGTATTTCTTGTAAGCTATTTCTGAGTTCGTTGCTTGTAAGATAAAAAGATATGCAAAATCGCGAGTTTGCGTGACAAGTGCCTTCTGACTGGGAGAAAAATCGGCCGTTACTCGAAAACGGATTTTCTCCGAAAACAGCTAAAGGCGTTATTCCATTGGGCAAGTCTTTTATGCAAGTATGATGACTTTACATTTGCGTGCAAGTTGATATTACCTACATTTTTTTTTGTATTACAACTTGTAACTTGTATGCTAGTTTGATCAACATGCATGCAATTGGTAGGTGTGACGTCATAATTGCATACAAGACTTGCCTTATGCGATCGCGCCTTAAATGTTATAAAGTGCGAGGGCGTGCGATTTTACGACTTCATTTTAATTGTGGAGAATTTGATGATTCGCCTCTGTGTTAGTATGAAATTAACCTTAAAAAACATTGATAAAATAACGCTCATATTAAGATAACTTTTAGTCAAGAAATTGGTGTTTAAAATAAATCATACCTACATATACAATGTGCTCCGAGGAGGGGGTATTAAGCCGAAAGGGGGTTATTCTAGAAGTCTTGGCGAACAACTTTTGTTCTACAAGTTTTGGAAATTCGAAGTATTTTTCGAAAATTTTAAGCTTAAAGTTCGCATGAAAATCAGCTGTTTTTTAGAGTTTGAGGTCATTGGCCTTAAGGTGCCCTTTTATTTAGTTTGGACCACTACAATCTTAACATTAATTGCCTTTTTTTTACAAAATCAGCTGTTTTTTTTAGTGATACAACTTTAAAATTTTCGAAAAAAAAGTTCGAATTTCCAAAAATCTTAGAATAAAAGTTGTTTGGCTAGACCTCTAGAACAACCCCCTTTCGGCTTAATACCCCCTCGTCGAAACACCTTGTATAGTTATTTTGTGCAGTCATTATTGTTTTTAAAAGAATTGATCTGATTTCTGTTACAATGAGTCTTAACCGTTTTATTGTATTCAAGTATAATTATACTATAATTCTCACTTATCTTTAAGACAAACAACAGATTACGGAAACCTTAACTACCTATTTAATACATAAATCTTTCGTATCGACCCACTTATAATAGATTCTAAGTTATTCACAGACAAAGGGTCCATTCACATTTTTTAATATCATCAGTTTTTTCACTTCAATATTGATTAGGATTATAGATTTTTGCTTCTGTTTTCCCGATGTTGGATAGAAATTAAACTCATTTTTTCGGTTTTAATCGCGTGGTATTTATTACTTTTAGCATTGTTTCAATGCTCAACGTTTTGAGAGCTTTACATGTCTCTTCTTCAGGATTGATAAGATGTTAAATAAAAGTAATAAACATCACGCGATTAAAACCGAAATATGAGTTTGATTTTGATTAGGTTTGTCCATCCATTTTTCGATGGTAGCTCTCAGTGCCGTAACAATATTTCGAGATACAATTCTTCGTAGTTATTTAAAATAAAACAACTGTTTAAAAAAATGCGAAGGACCTCTTATATAAGTTATTAATATTAAGATACTGGACGATTAATTAAAACATAAATAAACTAGATAAAGCCAACAACGTTATTATTTGTGCTAAAATATATTATAATATCTATGGATAACCCGAATTAATACTACATTTGATATTAGAATGGCGCTAGAAGACATATTTCAAAGCAAACAACACGAGCTAGGCTAGCATGACAGCACGAGATACATTTTGTCGAATTGACATAAAGGATCCCTCTTTTTCGGGATTCGCGGCTTCCTGGAAATTCTTTTAGTTTATGTTCTTTTCTGTATTTGTTGCTTTGTTCCTAAAAAAATATGTTTTCTTTCTTGCTTTCCTTTTTTCCGTCCATTGAGAGAGAGAGATGGAACCTTTATGTCGAATAGACAAAATGTTTATTGTAGTGTCAGCTTAGCAGGGGTGTTAAAACGTACTTTTGCAGATTCTGCTTTTTGACAGTCACAATAACTGTGCACCTGTCATGCACAGCTGGTTTTCGAATCTACATAATTATCTGACCCGCACCAGCTGCACAATTATTGTGACTGTGTAAAAAGAATTGCTTGCAGTATCTTTTTAACACCCCAGAACACCATTAAAAAAAAAGACTAAAAGAAACAGCCCACACCCATTGCGCACAAAATTAAAACAAATCACCTTATTAAAAATTAAATAAAAAAAAAGCAAAATGGACTCTATAGCTAATAAGTAATAACATTTTGCATACGTAATCGAACTAGTATTTTTATTTTCCGTCTACGAAGTGAAATCGTAAACATAATAAATAATGGACCATTCACACATAGCCATTGCACTACCTAAGAAAGCATATTATGAGTGGACGACCACCTTTTTGCTGCCCTGCCAGATTTGTAGTCAATTTGCTATTTGGGAAAGTCACAATTTGTGAACTAAAACAGCTGTGGCTAAGAGAAAACGTTCTCAAAGAGACCCGACAAGACCTTTTAAGACATGAAACTTCAGTGTATATTGTAAGACATTTATGTCCGATTCACAATGGGAGGCGCGCCGAGTCGAGCGGCTTAAACGCATGCGAATAAGTACTTTTAAAACTTTTGGTGGGGCTGCGGCTTGTTTGTTTTGGTGCGGCTTGCGGCTTGAGCGAACTCGGTCGTTTTCCGATACGTTGGCCGGTGCAGCCACTCAGGAAGGTGGGTCGGATCGGATCTTATTCCACTGCCGTCTGCATTCGTCTAGATGAGCGTGTTACATCTTAGACCATATCATCACTTATCATCAGGTGAAATAGTTGTCAAACTTTCATCAAACGTGTCAAAAAAACGTTTCAATTTCCTTTAGCAAATGCTAAACTCGCTCCGGCGCGCTTCCCAGTGAGAATTACGATTCTGAATACGACCGTGTGACATTTATTCAAATAAAATTACTACCAACAATAATAAGGACAATATATCTTCCATAATATCTATAATGCTACCTTCAACTCTATTCTTTGGGGCGGATAGTTCAGAAATCGTGTTCAGTTTTCTTTAGAGGGTTGAATAGACCAGCCGAGTATTCTACGATCGAACCCACAGCTGAAGAAGTTGACATTTGGTGATATGTCTTCGGCCCAGGCCACTGACGTCACCATACGGCGGTGACCCTGGAAACAAATAAAAATAAAAAACATAAATTACAAAGTAAACTAAAGACTAAACTAGACAGACATATCAAGAAAACAATAAATAGAAACAGAAGATAATTGTAATTTAAAAGAGAATTGACAATAAGTTTACGCACATTTCTATTTAAAAGGAAATAAACACCTACAGTCGTATTATTTTTAAAAACATCGCTCTAGCACAGTTTTAATAATAATTCTCGAAATACCTAACGGCCTCGGCCGGGAAATACCACCTGCTATACTGCGCGCTCACAATAGCGGGGCACTTGCGACTACTACCGCTTCCCCTTAAATACACCGTTTGGCCCATGTCTTTAAAAGAGTACCTTAGTACTTTGACGAGTCTGATCTGACAGTGGCTAGTGCTAAACGCTTGTGACTTGTGACCTGTCTACTAAAGAAGACCGTTCAAAATGGACCAGCTATGTTCCACAGATATCATATTCGGCACTTCAAACAATTTGTTACACGAACTTATTTCACCAGATGTCGTTACTTGTCTCGAATATCCATAAATTTGAATTTGTAAAACCAATAAATGGCTACAGAATTCCACGTATCGGTCCAGAATTTATTATTTTATAATAAGATTTATTGACCGCAAGATGACTTGACTAACTGCCATTGTATTGGTATACGAATTCAGATTTATGGATATTCAAGACAAGTAACGACATCTTGTGGTGTTTTGTGTTAACACTTGACTCCCAAATGTGAAACTTCAACATCCAATATCTTTTAACTTATCAAGAGTAGGACGAAAATACTAACACCATGGCTTTAGCTCGCATAAATCAAATGAATAATCCATGTCTCGTAATTTGCGATGGCACATAAAATAAAATTAAGGTCCCTCTAACCCCCAGGTAAAATCCCTAAGGAAAAACGCCGATCTTCTTCTGACCTGACAGTGGCTAGTTCTGAACGTATGTGACCTGTCTACTAGACTCTGACCTGATAGTGGCTAGTTCTGAACGTTTGTGACCTGTCTACTAGAGTCTGACCTGACAATGGCTAGTGCTGAACGCATGTTACCTGTCTACTGGAGTCTGACAAGACAGTCGCTAGTGCTAAACGCTTGTGACCTGTCTACTAGAGTCTGACCTGACAGTGGCTAGTGCTGAACGCATGTTACCTGTCTACTGGAGCGCGGCAGCCTCGCGAGCCTCTGTCCTTGCAGGTCAAACAGCCGCACCTGTCTGTTGTCGTGCGGGATGGCGATCAGACCGCCGCCGCTCACTCCCACACGGTTCACGGACGAGTCTGACCTGATAGTGGCTAGTGCTGAACGCATGTTACCTGTCTACTGGAGCGCGGCAGCCTCGCGAGCCTCTGTCCTTGCAGGTCAAACAGCCGCACCTGTCTGTTGTCGTGCGGGATGGCGATCAGACCGCCGCCGCTCACTCCCACACGGTTCACGGACGAGTCTGACCTGATAGTGGCTAGTGCTGAACGCATGTTACCTGTCTACTGGAGCGCGGCAGCCTCGCGAGCCTCTGTCCTTGCAGGTCAAACAGCCGCACCTGTCTGTTGTCGTGCGGGATGGCGATCAGACCGCCGCCGCTCACTCCCACACGGTTCACGGACGAGTCTGACCTGATAGTGGCTAGTGCTGAACGCATGTTACCTGTCTACTGGAGCGCGGCAGCCTCGCGAGCCTCTGTCCTTGCAGGTCAAACAGCCGCACCTGTCTGTTGTCGTGCGGGATGGCGATCAGACCGCCGCCGCTCACTCCCACACGGTTCACGGACGAGTCTGACCTGATAGTGGCTAGTGCTGAACGCATGTTACCTGTCTACTGGAGCGCGGCAGCCTCGCGAGCCTCTGTCCTTGCAGGTCAAACAGCCGCACCTGTCTGTTGTCGTGCGGGATGGCGATCAGACCGCCGCCGCTCACTCCCACACGGTTCACGGACGAGTCTGACCTGATAGTGGCTAGTGCTGAACGCATGTTACCTGTCTACTGGAGCGCGGCAGCCTCGCGAGCCTCTGTCCTTGCAGGTCAAACAGCCGCACCTGTCTGTTGTCGTGCGGGATGGCGATCAGACCGCCGCCGCTCACTCCCACACGGTTCACGGACGAGTCTGACCTGATAGTGGCTAGTGCTGAACGCATGTTACCTGTCTACTGGAGCGCGGCAGCCTCGCGAGCCTCTGTCCTTGCAGGTCAAACAGCCGCACCTGTCTGTTGTCGTGCGGGATGGCGATCAGACCGCCGCCGCTCACTCCCACACGGTTCACGGACGAGTCTGACCTGATAGTGGCTAGTGCTGAACGCATGTTACGGACGTCCCATACCTAGGCAAAGTTTATTATATTAGACAAAATTATTTTACATATTGAAATTAAGCTCATTTTTCGGTTCTAATCGCGTGTTGTTTATTATTTATTACTTATACAGGAACATTTTTATTCTTTTAATATTAGTTATGACGGTGTAGCTTTTCTGTAACTTTTTAATACAATAGAATGACAATTCACATCTCAGTCAATCCTAAAAATGAGACCTGGAAAGGACTCGAAACGTTGAGCATTGAAACAATACTAGAAGTAAAAAAATGCTAACACGACGCGATTAAAACTGAAAAATGAGTTTAATTTCAATCCAACATCGCGAAAACGCGAAGCAAAAAAATATACTAATATACATAAGATTGGACAATTATTTCTGAGAAAGAAGAATTTAAGAATCAGAACATTAACTTTACATACCTTAACGGAACGATCATCGGAACCAGACACGACTTTGTCTTCCCGCGTGAACACTGCCGAAGTAACACTCCTGAAATCACGACAGATTATGTACACCCATCTAGGTGAGTATTTTTACAACGACACGACGTTCGAATTTTGATCCATATTTTTTAAAAGGTTTGGAGGAACACTAACTTTTTATCCCGGCAGAGGGCGTTGGTCGACTAATCTTAGTTTTGAATTAAGAACTGTCAAACAGGTGATTTTTACAACTCTCGGCGCCAAATTGGCCATATCGGTCTGAGACCGAAACAAAAAAAACTCGGCGTTTTCATTGGTGGGGGACCATCATAAAAAAAAAAAGATCATCCAACCCCAGCGCCATCTGCTCACAGCTTTGCGTGTGCCACCCCATTTCCTGAACAGGTTGACTTTGGCACTAGTGAAGCTCGTCCGAGACGAATTTGAAATGGATCACTATCAGGCGACCTTTCTCCTTCTAGTCTCTAATAGAGACCAGTCCAGCTAAAACTATTAATATTTTAAATAATTATCATAGTACACAAGTTTCTTACTCGGTATGTCCCTGGAAGACCGAGACGGAATGTATCGGCTCGCGGAAGTCCCACAGCCGGAAGGTGGTGTCGCGAGACGCTGTGACGACGAGCCGCGCGCTGTGGTGCGCAGACGCATGCGTCAACTCGTGGTCGTGACCTGCGGGGTTGAGGAATAAACAAATAACACACCCAGCATAATCTAGACCCAAACTAAGCACTAGGTGCGTACTTTAGGTACTAGACAAGATACAATACATATTATACTTTTTTTTCTAAGTACATACATATTATTATGATACATAGACATGTGGCGGACGCCCACAGAACCAACAGATGGCGTAACTAGTACAATCCTGAATCGCACTATCAAAATTCTTTCCGAGATAAGCTCATATACATCTCTCGACAAAACATCGTCGGGCCCCGCGGCCCGACGATGTTTTGTCGAGAGTTGCCGGGCAAAACCCGTACCCCCAAAGACACATTCAGACCAGAAACAAATATTTATTTTCAAGCGTAAATACTTGCACCCGGCGGGAATCGAACCTACAACCTTCTGCATTGCAGTCGGGCCTTCGCCCGACGCGCCACGGAAAGCTATAATAGATAATAGTTTTAATAATAACTACTGTCAGTATTGAAACATGTAAAGTTATAGGCTCTTAGTTCTTAGTACTAAGGGCCTCTGATCTAATCCGCAGACGAATGGATCCAGGCAACCTCTGCTAAACCACACAACGCACGCAGCCGATTTCCGAGCGGTTTTCAATATCATTTAGAAAAGTATTTAGAGAAAGCCGGGATCGCTATTTGCCTGGATCGCTAATACATACTCACCAGTAAGTATCTGCAAACAATCTCCAGTCTCCACGTCATACAAGTTAGCCGTCCTATCCCAGGACGCGGTGATGACGTGATCGCCGCCCGCCAGCCAATCAGCGGCCACCACCACTCCTAGGTGACCAATCAGCTCCGTTAGCGGTGTACGGAGCACTTCTGGCCTATCTCCGCCTTCGCCAAGACTTTCTTCGCCTCCGCCTTCTAATTCTTCTTCGGATGATTGTCCTCGCTAAACATAGCCCAAAAAATGTATTAATGTAAATAAAAAAAATCTATCAACAACACACAGCGCTATGTTGTTCACAGAATTTATATAATAAAACGATTATAATTGTATAAAACATGATGACACAATAAGTAAACCCTTGAGTGAGTTTGAGTTTCTTGTGGTTTCTTCTAAACTGTGAAACCACACATTATAACTACTAGTTTTTAAACGTTTCAAAATTATTTATGTAATATGAATAGACATGCTTAAGAACGAGGTGACTCTTACCATTTCCATACAAACTTAATACCAAAATAAATATAATAAACCAAATCAAATAAAACGGAGAAACATTTTTCAATGAAAAAAATGTTTTCCGTTTTATTTCATTTCGAATGAATATTTTGGAAAACCTTGCGGTGGGGACCCTTTAAAAGTAAAATCTTAATCCGAATAATATCGATATTATGGTAGAAAACTAAATTTTTCATAATTTATTTTGGTATTAATTTTGTATGGAAATGTTAAGAGTCGCCTCGTTCTTAAGAATAAATATGACTATTGACTCAAGTAAATGTACTTACCGGCAAATCCCAGTTAACAGCAGCTTGCCACACATGAGCTGTATTATCCCCGCTGCTCGTCAATGCGATATCTCGACTCGGATGGAATCGGATAGAATTAACTGAGCCCGTATGACCAGTGTATTGGAGTAGACATTTATCCCATTCTACGCTCCATACACAGGCTGTATGGTCTGAAAGATATACAACATTTTAAGGCTTTATGAAATGAAGAACAGACTATGATGGTACGCGCGTTGGATAGCGTGGCTTATCCACTGGGGCATAAAACAGCTAGCCATTTTGAACTTGACGTTGATGTCAATAAATAAAATAATGTATACCTACATAGTACAAGACAACTAGTACAACTAGTACAAGATGTCATATTAGAAAATAGTTACCAGCAGAAGCCGTCCCAATGAGTGCTTGACCAGGTCTTGCAGATGAGACGTCCCAAATACCATCCTTATGTCCTGTTAACTCTCTGACCAATTGGCAACTGTAAGTCGGAGCTTTGAAGCTCGATACTATCTTACTGGTTTGCACTCGGAGCTTGTGGCTTGCTTTCACCTTCTGAGAGTTGGTTTGGGATACTGCAAAAATGATGGTTGAGATGAGATTTAAATATCCTTTCCACTATGGTGAGCTTTTGAGAGGACTGCACGCTCTAGCTCTATTTGTTGAAATAAATAAATAAAAATAAATAAATAAATAAATTCTCCGAACAACACACAGCGCCATCTAGCCCCGTGGTAAGCGACTAAGCTTGTGTTACGGTGACTAGACAACGGATATAATACTTATATTTATTTTTCTTTTGTAAATACATACATATTATACATAGAGGGACACCCAGACCAGACACAAATATTTATTTTTTAAGCATAAATACTTGCACCCGGCGGGAATAGAACCCGCAACCTCCTGCATTGCAGTCGCGCTTTCGCACGACGCGCCACCGAGGTCGTCAAAAGTAACTAATTTTCAAAGAAAACAGACAGACAGACAAACAAGCAAGTAGGTAATATGTAATAGGTAACATAATCTAATAAGAATTCCTTTTTATAACCCTGAATTGTAACAAAAATTATACTTATAATTTTCTAAAAATATTTTTTGGTAATAGTAGTGTACAAATCAGTAGGTATCAAAACATAAAACATTTGTCAGGAAAATTTACTATCTAACAAAAAGCGTCAAAAACTAGTTCATTTGTTTACACACACACATAAGCCTGGCCGCACACGGGCCACCGACCACAACCATAGAACGCAGCCACCGAACTATTTCCTGTAGGTTTCATTACATACATTTACAAGGACTCGCTGCAAACGGTTGACGCCGGCGATCGCCACAGGCTACAAATCGTCGGTGTAACTTGTACACCTTTGTGCCTTTGTAGCTGCTTCGAGCTTCAGTTGGCAGCGCTTGTGGCGGTCGCGTGTGGCCCGATTGCGGGCACACTTAGGGTCAAAATATTAATATTTAATTAAGGGCATAAATATAAATATTGTATATTTAATAAAGAACTTACATTTAACTTTAGAGTTCTTGCCTTGTGCATCAAATTCAACAAAATCAACATTCGGTTTGTCTCCTATACAGCTTTCTCGTTCTAACTTCTCGCTTAGTATATCTATTTTTTCTTGCACTGAAATGTAGAATATAAGTTTAAAGAAACAAACAACTTGCTTTTAAAAGCATGCATGTGATTATACTTCTTCTATTCTCTTCTATTAATGATTAAGCTTATAATTGACCTACCTACCATCTTCTTTGTACTTATGTATTAATCCCTTATAAATATATATGCATGTGATGTAAATTAAATTTATGCATAAGCAAAACCACACAATAAGTAGGTGATACCTACTTATGAGGAATCTACTAGGTATGTATATTTAAGAGATATTTTTGATAAATTGATTGGCACACTTTTACAATTTCTTACAAAACTAAAATGATGAAATGATGTGAAATGTCAGCAACATTATAATTATGTGGTTATTGATATTCAATTTTGCTTAAATGTTTTACTTCATCAGTAACTGTGACCTACTTTTGCCTTACTCCTGATTCTATGGGAATATCCTGATAATGGGAGAACAAAGGTATCCAAATATCAAGTAACAGTTGCAACTCTCAATCTAAAATGCTGCAGCCATACCTACATTTAATTTGACTTTGGGTACACGAACATGGCTTTTTATGATTTACTAGCTGACCCGACAGACATTGTCCTGCCCGTTAAATTAAAAACCTACTACCCTATGGTGCCATACTATTACTCCTACTAATACTCTACTACTACTGCCCTACCCTTCTAGTTCACTCTAAAAAAATAAAGTATCCTATGTCAGAATGCTTTCAAAAACTTTAGTACCCTGGCGGGATTCGAACCTGCGACTATTGGTAATCCGAACCAACGCGTTAACCGCTTCGCCACGGGTAGCCCTCCAGCCAGGTCGAATTTAAGAAAGCACCTCTTCGTGTGTTCTTGCGAGTAAGGCCTCGTAGTGACATCTACCGGCGAACTTTGCAGATCGACTCGGCTTGTAACTTCCCATATTACATGGAAATGATTACAATATAAGATGACACATTCCAAACATGTAAACATTATTTCTTAGTGTTAATCCACACTTAGGAATACTGCTTTTTGAAAAAGTTTTTGAAAGCATTTTTCAAAAAGCAGTATTCCTAAGTGTGGATTAACACTAACAAATAATGTTTACGTATCCTATGTCCTTTGTTTTTTTTGGTTTTAAACTGCCTCCCTACCAAGTTTCAGACAAATCGGTTAAGCCGTTCTTGAGTTATAAATAGTGTACCTAACACAACTTTCTTTTATTTGTATGGATGACATAACCATAATGTGTTAAACTACAGCTTCAATGACAACATTTGTAGCAAATATGCACAGTAGGGAAAGTTTATTCATTTAAACTAGTATGAAAGATGATATTATTATAATGCAAATTGGTATAGGCTGTTGGATGGTTGGATGTAATGTTTACATTATATAGAAGGACTGATAGACATATTGTTCATGATTGGTTCCACAACAGTACATATTGGATCAATGTTAAGACACATCATTATATTCACATAAGCTACAGCTTATACTACAGCACATATACTACAGCTTCAATGACAACATTTGTAGCAAATATGCACAGTAGGGAAAGTTTATTCATTTAAACTAGTATGAAAGATGATTTATTATAATGCAAATTGGTATAGGCTGTTGGATGGTTGGATGTAATGTTTACATTATATAGAAGGACTGATACACATATTGTTCATGATTGGTTCCACAACAGTACATATTGGATCAATGTTAAGACACATCATTATATTCACATAAGCTACAGCTTATACTACAGCACATATACTACAGCTTCAATGACAACATTTGTAGCAAATATGCACAGTAGGGAAAGTTTATTCATTTAAACTAGTATGAAAGATGATTTATTATAATGCAAATTGGTATAGGCTGTTGGATGGTTGGATGTAATGTTTACATTATATAGAAGGACTGATACACATATTGTTCATGATTGGTTCCACAACAGTACATATTGGATCAATGTTAAGACACATCATTATATTCACATAAGCTACAGCTTATACTACAGCACATATACTACAGCTTCAATGACAACATTTGTAGCAAATATGCACAGTAGGGAAAGTTTATTCATTTAAACTAGTATGAAAGATGATTTATTATAATGCAAATTGGTATAGGCTGTTGGATGGTTGGATGTAATGTTTACATTATATAGAAGGACTGATACACATATTGTTCATGATTGGTTCCACAACAGTACATATTGGATCAATGTTAAGACACATCATTATATTCACATAAGCTACAGCCTATACTACAGCACATATACTACAGCTTCAATGACAACATTTGTAGCAAATATGCACAGTAGGGAAAGTTTATTCATTTAAACTAGTATGAAAGATGATTTATTATAATGCAAATTGGTATAGGCTGTTGGATGGTTGGATGTAATGTTTACATTATATAGAAGGACTGATACACATATTGTTCATGATTGGTTCCACAACAGTACATATTGGATCAATGTTAAGACACATCATTATATTCACATAAGCTACAGCTTATACTACAGCACATATACTACAGCTTCAATGACAACATTTGTAGCAAATATGCACAGTAGGGAAAGTTTATTCATTTAAACTAGTATGAAAGATGATTTATTATAATGCAAATTGGTATAGGCTGTTGGATGGTTGGATGTAATGTTTACATTATATAGAAGGACTGATACACATATTGTTCATGATTGGTTCCACAACAGTACATATTGGATCAATGTTAAGACACATCATTATATTCACATAAATAGATCTAATCATAATAAATGTTTTTGTTAGGTACCTATCTACATAACATCAATAGGATGATGATTATGACGATGCATATTGTGTCTACAATAATTAATTAGTTTTTTAGCCCAGAGTACTGTTTTTCTTTAGCCTTTGAATAGCAATTACAGTGATTGTTTATAGCTGAGTAAGGCTTTGTGTATAATAGTCATATTCGGTGGTTTTACTTGCATAAGTCCCGATCACGCAAGAATATGAAGGAAAAAGTATTATATGTGTTATTTTAGGTCCTCAACTATCTATATTTTAAGTTTCATTGCAATTGGTTTAGTAGATATTGCAGGATGGAGCAACAAACACACTTGCTAACTTTCACCTTTATAATAATAGTAGGATGCATTGAAGGTTATACAGACTAGATTCAACTAGAAATAAGCAGGGAAGAGTGGAAACCGGGAGTGTATGTTGCACTATAATGTGATGGTATGGATCAATCAATAAAAATATTGGATTAAAAAGCTAAAGATAGAATATTATGAAGTGAATACAATAATAATAATGGTGCCTAGTTATTTGAATTCAGACTACAATTGTGTTTACAATCTACACAGGTATAATAGTGTGAACTGTAATTCATTTCATGGTCATCAATATTGATTGTTTTTTTTAAGTGGAGTTTTAATTTTGAAGCTCGAAATTTAAATATTCGCCTTAAAATTAACGTGAAATATAAAAACAGTATTGATTTTTACTTACAATTCAGGTTTTCTGTGTAGAGAAGGTCAAATTCTTTCTCAATTTGTGAAAACAGTTCGTGAAGTCGATTTCTAAACACTGGAGGAATCGAAGATTCGGAATCTTCCATCTTCAGGTAATAGTTTGGCAATCCATCTGAGCCTTCTGCAAGGGCTTGGAGTCTTCGTTTGCTAGTTTTCATGGTCGAAAGGAGCCCAATAACGTTATTTATGTTCTCCTTTTACATCACACGGAACAATGCAGTTGACAACGAACAAATAACATCAACGGTAAAACTACTTGGTTTCTAAGAAGACAGTGAGACAGTCTCGCTGTTAAATTCGCAATATTTGCAATAAATAAACAACACAATCCACAATACGAGAGAAAATTATTTTTTTGGCATGTGACGTCAAATATTTTGACGTTCTAATTAGAATACAGATAAAAAAAGCAGTTCATTCATTGGCAAACTGGCTATTCATGTCGCGATTTTTCACGTAGTTCATTCATCCAAAACCTAGCTTTTGTTTATGGAAGGAATTGGGTTAACAGTTGGCATCACTGCTCCGCATCATAGTAGTCTATGGATGAGTGTTGCTTGATTGCATGATGTGTACACTTTAATTACTTTTTTTTAACGTTTTGGTGTAATAAGAAGTGCATGTTATTTATTATTTTGACATAATCTAATCCAACCGCTGCGCTGGAGATAAAGGTTCTTCCTAAAATCATAGCATAGGTGTCCTATTTACTTTACTTATTTTATTATAATCTCATTAAACGTGATCGAAACGAAAAAGATCATTAAAAACAAATTTGCTTTTGATCTTTATGTGGCAACACGACAGAGAAGTCAAAAAATGGCTGGTGAGTCGAAGTTGTTTGCCAACGTTTAGTGTTTATTTTATTACGAAAATAACATTAAATATGTTGTCCTCAGATCTTTACGCAAAATATAATTGTACATATTGTCAAGAAGAAATTAATGGCGTGCGAGTGAAGTGCGCAGAATGCACCGATTTCGATATTTGTTTGCAGGTAAAGTAGCTTGGCTGCCATTTCTGTCTAAGGTTTTGGCGCATTTTTTAAAATGTCTTGTAAAGTGGCGATGTTTTCCTCTTTTATATAAATTTTATTTTATTTCAGTGTTTCTCCCTGGGAGCTGAAATTGGGCCTCACAAAAATGACCACCCATATCAATTTGTTGTAAGTTTCAGAAAAACCATCGACGTTTACAGTACAATTTTTGTATAGAAACCAAAATATTGACACGAATATTTATGTACAGGACTCTGGGGCCTTTGGTATATTCCTGGGCCGCACAAGCTGGTCTGCAAACGAAGAAGTGAGATTACTAGATGCAATAGAACAATTTGGTTTCGGAAACTGGGAGGATATAGCTAAACATGTAGAAACAAGAACACCAGAAGGTATGAAAAGATTTGATACCATTGAATAAACTTACCTACCTATAATATTATTACTCAGTAACAAATAACCATAAAAAAACAACATTAAAAAACCATTGTAACTGATAAGGAGGACTGTACTTGGGTTAATCTCTGTTTCGACACAACCTACCTGTATTTAAACAGCGTAGGAATTTCCAAACTCATGTCAACAGCTACCTGTTTCCTCTTTCTACATACCTACATGTTCAAATACTTAAATTATTCCAACAGAGGCCAAAGACGAGTACATAACTAGATACCTAGACGGGAGTATTGGCCGAGCAACATGGGGCAACATGGAGAGCACCATCCGGCCCTCACTGCACTGCGCAGACCGAGATGAAGGCCCGCTCGGACCAAGTGCAGTCTCCCGACTACCTCACCTTGCTGTCTCACCCGATGAGGCATCACAGCTTGGTTATATGCCTAACAGAGATGATTTTGAAAGGGTAATTTACTTTGTTACAATCTTAACTGTCTTATTTCACAAAAAAAATAGTTAAAAGTATTCTTTTGTAGATTAAAAGCTGCTTGTACTTGTAAATCATTTAAACTTAGACAATTAGTCCAATTATTATCCATCATAATCATGCCTTAGTTAATGTGTATTTGATATTTTTCAGGAACATGATCATGATGCCGAACAGTTGATATCAACCCTAGCTCTAAATCCTGAAGACGATGAGTTAGACATTGGTAAGGAACCTTTAATTTATTTACTTCAAGTCAGCTACTATTAGCTGTACAGTTGTACATCTACTATGTTAATCTGGCATGCATAAACATCATCCTGTCACTGAGTGATGTAAAATAATCATTTTTCGCACATAAATGAAATTTTAAATGAGTCCTTTGTAAATATATATGGTCGTTAGGTAGGATCACAAGTAGCATTGTCCTTATGTTTGACCTATTTTCAAAAATAGCTTTTTACCACATGCCTTGGTATCATGCGCATGGTGGACTTTGTCCTGTTTGTCAGTTGTAAAAACCACAGTAAAAAAACTGACAATACAAATAATGTGTTCAACATGCCATGCTAATTAAATAACAAAAGCAAACAATGGAATTCAATTATTATACTTCATGCCCAAAATAAAGCCTCTCCCACATAGGGGCGTTAATATCGGTCGATAATATCGGATGCGTTAATGCGAACCGATGAGGAATCGGGACGCACACAACTGCGTTTTTAGCGTCCGATAATTTCTACTTCGTATTCGTGTTTTTGGCAGGTTTATCTGATTTTCGCTGGTAATTTTCCATAGTCACCTACTCTTGCGAACAGATGACAAATCAAATTTGTGTGTGCAACATTTGTATCACATGCGTCCCAATACAAATGTTCTAAGATCCCATATTCTTTATATCAAAATAATTATTATCGCACAGCCACGGAATAATTATAATACAAAATTTACAAAAGACAGATATCACAACGCATCTGATATTATCCACCGATAATAACGCAGCTATATGGGAGAGCCTTAAATTTTAAGACACAATTTTGACGTAAACTGTAATTTGCAAAAACAGAACAAAACATTGAATACCTGATTGCTAATTGACATTTATAAATGGATTATCCTTATAATCTGACTGTAAAAATATTATGAATAAGACAGCCGTTCAAAATATAATTATCATCTAGCAGCGCTCCGCGGTTTCACCTGTGTAAGTCCCGATCCCTCGGGAGTTTAGGGATAAAAAGTAACCTATGTGTTATTCCAGGTTTCCATTTCCAGCTATCTACATGAACCTAGTCTTATCGCAATCGATTAAGCGATTTTTGCAAACATACACCTTTATTATATTACAGCTATTTGTTTTTAGGGTTCTGTTAGCTCAAAAGATAAAAAGAAAGAACCCCTATATATCACTAGCTTGTTCGTCTGTCTGTCTGTGTATTACTTAATTCCGCTTTGTTTCTGTTTGCAGCATTAAAGTTGTCACAAGTGGACATTTACACTCGACGGTTACGAGAGAGGACGCGCCGAAAGCGACTAGTACGCGACTACCAACTCGTTTCAGTCTTCTTCAACAATCAGAGAAACAAACAAAAGACATTAGGGAAACTTGCCAAAGAAAAAAAGTTAGTAGTCTACTATTTAATGTCTTAAGACGACCTCTGTGACGCGTTGGGGGAAGACCTGACTGCAATGCAGTAGGTTGCGGGTTTGATTCCCGCCGGGTGCAAGTATTTATGCTTAATAATAAATATTTGTCCCTGGTCTGGGTGTTTTATATGTATCCTAATATGTATGTATTTATTTACAAAAAAAAAGTATATTAAGTAGTGTATCCGTTGTCTAGTACCCATTATACAAACCTAGTGCTTAGTTTGGGGCTAGATTGCGCTGTGTGGAACGTCGCGCAATATTTATTTATTTTAATTTAATAGAAATGTCGGGTGTCGGGACTGCAAACCAAACATTCTTTTATAGATATACTAGCTGCGCCCTGCGGTTTCACCAGCGTAGGTCCCGATCCCGCGGGAATATCGGGATAAAAAACCTATGTGTTATTCTAGGCCTCCAGCTATGTATATTCCAAGTTTCATCGAAATCGGTTCAATAGTTTTTGCGTGAAAGAGCAAAGTCTAATATTATAAACTTTCGCGTTTATAATATTAGTAGGATAGGATTTTTATCGTTTTACTAATGATGTGTAAACCCCGCAGAGAGTTCTGGGACCGTCTCCGCTGGAGCTCGCAGTTCTACGGGCGCACGGAGCAGGCATCAGTGGCGGGCACGCTGTGGCGCGAGCGCGAGCTGCGCGTGCGGCTGGCCGAGCTGCACCGCTACCGCCTGGCCGGCGTGGCGCGGCTGGAGGAGTGCGCGCACTACGACCAGCACGCGGCCGTGCGCCGCACGCACGCGCACGCGCACGCGCACCATGACGTGAGGCTTAAGAGATACGCGGTACAAGGCTTCAGCTGTTGCTATAAACCCATACCCTTCCCCGAAAGACTCCGAGGGTTACTGCGGTTCGTTTCGATACGACATCGATACTGTCATACGATGATTCTACTGTCACATTCTGATAGTAGGGTGACAGTAGAACCATCGTTATGACAGTATCGTTGTCGTATCGATACGAATCGAAGTAACCCTTCTGTGTCGCACGTGATGTCACATCTTGGCTTTGATAAGTTTTACCACAGTTTATCTTGTAGTCGGCGCCTCGGCGTTTCTTACGGTTGTCCAACTGTCATACTTGTTTCCCGGAATATATGAGACCAATCGCATAAGTTGTACCGAATCAAATGACTTGTGAAACGACTTGTTGCCTGTTTTTACAGGTAAGCTTGTATACGTTAAACATTTAAATAGTCGCCCAGGAAACTATTGCAGCCTTGCAAGGTTGCTAGGCACGTTTGTTATTTGTTACTAGCTGACCCGGCGAACTTTGTATCGCCATCGGTCATGAAAAAAATATACTGGCAGTTCGACGATATAGCATGACTACCTTAGCTACAAAAAAAACCCTTTATTCCTGGTTTGTTTGGAACAAAATAAATAAATAATTAGCCCGTTAATTTGTCCCACTACGGGGCACGAACCTCCTCATAAGGGGTTTAGGCAGTAAACGCCACGGGAGCCTACTCCCGAATGGCGAATGTCCCATGCCTTTGGACCGTTGTGAGTCCTAGGGCATGTTGGTTTGCTCACGATGTTTTCCTTCACCGTAAGAGTATGATTGTATATGTATGGAACAAAATGTAGGAGAAAATTATCTTATTTATGTGTTCTTCCGTTATCTCCCATTCTCCAATTGCGCTATGGGAACTCTTTTTCACCGGGTTGAATTTAAGGAATGCATTATTATGTGAAAACAAGTATATTTACTTAAGTCATATCATATGTGAATAGATTCGATAGATTTGACATCACAGTGCTTACATTTACATTTATCCATTACACACTTACTTTTACTTATATTTTAGATTAGTTTTAATGTTAGTGTTTAGAATTATTTTCCCTTATGTTTTCTTCAAATCATTTATTACATATCATACATGCCGCCCATACATAAATAAACCCAAAACATGCATGGCATTGTAGTTCATGCTTCATACAACCATGCTTTCGCTTAGAGCGGTGTTGTGTTAGTATTTCATAGTTTAGCCGTGTTTTATTAGCCGTTAGCAGTTGTGTTACTTAATAAATATTGTAACGGTTTAGTAACCCTATGGCATGCTTACAAGTACGTAAGCATGCCATAGGGTCCTCGTCAGCCTCACGATGTTCCCGGTTGCATCCCTTTCGGGAGCCCGGGGTCTGCTTAAATACAGTAGTTCTAAGTCCTATTCCTACTGTAAATATATTTGGCAATGTTTTTACCCTCAAGCCCAAGCAGTTTACCCGCCGCCGCCCGGGCAGAAAACCAGGTTTTCTAGTCTCCGCCCAAGTCCCTTAGTCGCCTTTTACCAATGCCCCGGACGTATCATAGGATTGTATTATTTGGTCAAATTTTTCGGCAACTGACTTAATAAAGTTGCCATCTTTGGTACGTAGAATTTGCGCGTGCGTGAAGTTTTGACGGCTGTGTCCCGAGAAAAAGAGAGAGAGAGACAGACAGTAATAAAAACATAGAATTTTTAACCCTGTAATATGAAGCAGTTTTGAATGCGACCGTAATTAGGGTGACACCAGACGAGCGTACATTTTTGAGTTGTAAGTTGGGTAAAATTACTTTTCTACCATAGAAAGTCCTGTCGACAGTGAACCCTTTTTTTTGTCGCCGTATGGTAAAACCGGGTTTTTGTATTAGCCAAATGTAGCAGAATTCACGCGACTCACAACTCAAAACTATACGGTCGTTATCCCTACTCTAATTTCCGTGTATGATCTAGATGTGTGTGCATGACCGTAGTAGGTTGTGATTCCTTACAACGGTTGTATTCGCCAGGGCAGCAGTGGGTGCACGGACACCAACCCGACAAGAGACCAAACGCTGAACAGCACGCAGCAGCTAAGAAAAAGGTCAGTTATATTATGGTCATATTATTTATTTATTTCCAAAAACAACTAAGTACAGCTATCTCTTCGATCCCATGGTTTTGTACCCTGTAGCCAGGGTCTAAAAGGCACCGCAAAATGACAGTTTCCGACCTCACAAATTTATCCGGAGAGAACAATCTACAAAGAATAGCGTTTAAGTCAGGGGCAATCAATAATCCCACGGACGATCTTTAAATGTGTGCGTGTGTTACAGAGACGGCGAAAGCGGCTCAAGTTCCATCAGCCCAAAGTGCACACGGGACGCAAGTACCGCATGTGGATGTTACAGAAGGAGCTCCTGCAGCGCCGGCTGCTCGGGCAGGCTGCTGAACAATAACGAGTTACAGGTAACTATACTGTTGAAATTAAAGACATTTTTCGGTTTGAATCGCGTGGTTTTTATTACTTTTAACATTGTTACAACGCTCAACGTTTCGAGACCTTTCCAGGTCTCTTCTTCAGGATAGACCTGGAAAGAAGAGAAGAGACCTGGAAAGGTCTCGAAACGTTGAGCGTTGTAACAATGCTAAAAGTAATAAAAACCACGCGATTCAAACCGAAAAATGTCTTTAATTTCAATACAACATCGCGAAAACAGAAGAAGAATCTAACTATACTGTTCATTAAATCTTTCTTTTGATAGGCTGTCTAGCCTCTGGAATATGTATATAATATAATAGATATTTCCTTTCATCTTGAACACCATTTTTATCCGATAAAACCGACGGTCTTTTATTATTAAAGCAAAGCAACAGCCTATCAAAACGACTAGTGGCAGACTGTTCGGCGATCGGGTTCTAATTTTTAGGTTACGCCTTCATGGTTCCAATTTCCGTGGAACATTTTGCAAATGATTGCTACTTCCATATATATCATCGTTGTAAATACCCCGTTATTTAGTAATATTTATATTATAATTGCTTCATCCGTTTTGTGAGCTACAACAACCAAGTTTAAAAAGATTATGGTATAGTTTTTAGGGTTCCGTACGCAAAGGGTAATTAAAACGGGACCCTATTACTGAGACTTCGATGTCTGTCTGTCTGTCCATCTGTCACCAAGCTGTATCCCATGTACATTTGGTACATCATCGGTATAACATCGCTCTTACGGTGAAGGAAAACATCATGAGGAAACCAACATGTCTTAGGACTCACCACGGTCCGAAGACATGGGATATTCAGTGTTTTTTATGTATCATATGTATGTATTTAACAAAAAAAACATGTATTATATGTAGTATATCCGTTGTCTAGTACCCATAGTACAAGCCTAGTGCTTAGTTTGGGGCTAGATTGCGCTGTGTGTAACGTCGTGCATTATTTATTTATTTATTTACATTTTCTCCTTGTAAAATATTTATGGTTTTTTTTGTTCCATTCTAAAACTACGTAAACCCCCACAGCTATGCACAGCGCTAACTCTGCCGCCGGCTCAGTACATCACCATGAAGGGCGTGCTCCTGCGCAAGCCTCCCGCCGCCGACAACGAGCTCGATCTCACCGTACGACACTACCTGCAGACCGCGGGCTGGATCAACTAGAACCACCGTACTACCGCGGACACCACCCACTCTCCTATACTAGCCAAGATATTGCAGAGGTAGGGTTGTGAGTGAGTGTAGCTTGATGGCTTTGGATGGAGTTTTTCGTACGTCAACTGTGTTGAATAGTTGTTTATTCGATTTTGATGTGAAACATCTATAGGCGCGGGAAAGCCTAAAAAGTTGCCGTGGCGATACAGGCCGTGGCGACGCCTCGCCACGCTATATATAATAATGTACTGTACGTAGCGCTTTGATGTTTCACATCTGCCAGGCATCCCGTGACGGCTCTTTTTTTTCCTTTGGTTTTCGCAATGTTCTGGTAAAATTAAAGACATTTTTCGGATTGATCAATCCTCAAGGGACCTGTAAAGGTCTCGAAACTTAGAGCGTTGAAACAATGTTATAAGTAATAAAACCACGCGATTAAAACCGAAAAATCTCTTTTTCACCTCACAACCTCGGAAAAAATCGTTTTGCACGCAGATTACTGCGTGATATACATACAATAAACAAAAAACTTTTATTTGTATATTTCTCATAATTCTATTTAAGTCACTTTAAAGACAGCGATGTTGGTCTAGTGGTAGACACATACTTTCGTTGCGAAGGTCGTGGTTTCGAATCCTGGCCGACCGCGCACCAATGTCTTTTTCTTTAAGAAAAAATTAAGTGCGCTATTAATATCGCTCTTACGGTGAAGGAAAACATCGTGAGGAAACCTACGGCTTAAAATCACGCAAAAAGGCCCAGTTACAGGGCTATTTGCGGAAACACAGTAACATTAAAAATATATCATACCTTTACTCTACTTCGCTGACTCTTTATTATATCTATACTAATATTATAAAGAGGTAACGTTGGTAACATGTATGTATGTACTTTCCGGGTAATCTCTGAGAGTTTCTGAATATCGACAGAGACACAGGTTTATGTACGAAATTCTTTTTGCAAAGCAATCCGGTTTGGCGAAATTACAGAGGTTTCACCGGCCCAAAAACACAATATGGTATAAATAAATACTGTACAAAATTTCAAAGAAAGCTATACAATACTTGTAAATTTTAACGCGGTGATTTCGCTGTAATTTTCGCTAGCACCCGCTGTTATGTCCCCGGTAGTACATTATATTAGAATATATGTAAATAAGCTTTACCTTAGTAGGTACGTTTCATTATTTTACTTTCTTATTGACAAATTCTTCAGTTTTCACGATCCCGACTGATCAGTTTACCCGTGATCAGGGGTACTGTAATAACCTCGAAATGTCAATTAAAACCTAAAAAACAGTTTAATTTCACATTCTGACACCTTCGCGATAAAATCATAATTTAAGAGGACAGTCTACCTATTCCCTCTTCATACAAACGTAGTCGACTGTTTCCTCCCTGGATAAAGACATTACAGCAAATATGTTTATGCTATAAAACTAACATCTGATATAGACTTAGATATAGCACTTATGGCATTAACATATTTTCTCTAATGTCTTATCATTAGTCCAGTCTAATCCAGGGATGGAGAAAAGATAAGGTAGGAAGATAAGGTTCTGTATGGAGAAAAGATAAGGTAGACTGTCCTCTTAACGGCGAAGACTGCTTTCGACCGTGGCAGACTGGCGAGTTGTCGAAACGTTAGATATTTTCAGAAATAATATTAGATTCCGGTCGTTTTATAAAACTTGTTGTAGTTTCAGAGTAGTTACTTAATTAAAAAAAAAAGATATAAAACGTATTTTTACGTAGGTGCATAGATAGATAAAATAAGACCACGAAAAATAATAAATACAGACAAATGTCAATTGGTAAGGAAAATAGTGAATATTGCATAGCGATATTATACTATAGTCCGTTCACGACTCAAATGGACTATAATGACAAGTAAATGAGAGAGTTTCGCGACGCTTGTACCATAATACCTTGTTAGATGTCAGCTCGAAAGCAAATCTAATATATAAAATTTCCATGTCATAATGTTAGTTACCGTACTCCTCCGAAACGGCGCGACCGATTTTTACCAAATTTTATATGCGCATTCAGTAGGTCTGAAAATCGGATACTATCTATAATTTATAAGGCAAAACAACGTTTGCCGGGTCAGCTAGTAAAACTATAAAATTATTATGACGTCGATTTTGAGATAATTTCAATGTCAAAAGTTGTATTTGGCATTGTTTTTAATGTCACCTTTAAATCTATTACAATATTCATGACCATTGTTTTTATGTCAATGTCATTTTGCTCTTCATATTTCGTAAAAAGAAATAATTAAAGAAGATCTCATGCCATCTATTGTCCTATTGAGAGAAAACCAATCTCTTTCACTGTCGGGGAAAACTTTAAATCCTTTGTAAAAATATCACTTACTCCTGTCAGCTTAGTCCATTTGATTATGAGACAGAGTATAGCTACATATTTTGAATTCTACTATTTATTTTGTGGTCTATCTGCTCAAACAATGTACAGAATAATTAATAGATTCTATCCTAAAATATAATTGGTAATAATAAAAGTTTGTGTGTATGTATGTATGTTTTATCCATTGCAATGAAACTAGGTATATTATACTCGTACTAACGGTATGTTAGGCTACATTCGAGTAATCTAGAATAAGCAAAGATCAAAAATTCTCTGCAGAAATCGTAATTTTTTCGACAGAACAGCTCGAGATTGTCGTACAAAAGACGATTTATGCGTAGAATTTTTTATTCCAGTTTGGTCGAATCGAACCTTCGTATGTTATGTTCCCTTTACTTTATCTAAGAAATGAGTAAGTAATAAATAGCCCAACCACAGTAGGCCCTACTAAAATTCAGATATATTTTGTTAAGAGGATCGTCTCCATTCTCTTTCTCCATACAAACGTAGTTTAAATTTTCCTCCCTGGATAAAGACATTAGAGCAAATATGTTTATGCCATAAAACTTATATCTGCCATGACTATGCATCTACCTTTTTATTTTATTCATTTTATTATTTTTTTATTTTGTTATACGTCCAGTATCACGGGGCTATGGAGCCCCGGACTTTTGGAAGGCGTGCGTGGAGCCGAAGCCAACACGTAGAGGCCCTTTTCAATAACAATTTTTACTCGCAAACAATGAAGTGGACACCAAGCCGGCGATTATCCCTGTCTGCACTATAAAATGCAGCCAAGGACAACCACCGAAACGGATAGAACTATTGAGAAATCTACGGATGAAAACAACATGGGCTATAGTGATGTGGTGGTAGTGGATTGGCTACTGGGGGAACTATGGTGATTATGGCGCCTGCCGTAACAATGTTCAATAAACACGTAAAAATGGCAGGCGGAGACTTGCCAACTCACAAACTGGGCCCCCTAATCAGCTGAGCAAATTACAGCAAGGGAGCAACAGGGACGTGAGAGGCTAAAGGATGGAGAGACCTCCCTGGATTTTAAACCATCACTGTAATGCCAGAGAGCGGGCCAACTCATCACTGCCGTGAGGTGTCCATCCTCCGAGCATTTCTGCTCTTGCGACTCCACTCTGACCAGCCGGTGAAGGCAAGCCAGAGGCGGGGGACCGCTTCCTCATCAGTGTTCACTCCGACCAGCCAACTAAGGCAAGCCGGAGGTGAGGAATGGTGATTTGCCCCTGGAGCACTCGGGAAGCCGCGGGGTCGCTACTCCCCGACACCTCGCCTCAAGGTGCCCTGCGGACTTTATTTTATTTTTTTTATTTTTTATTATTATTTTAATTAGAAAATAAAAAAAAATAAAAAGGTAGATGCATTGTCATGACAGACATATGTTTTATGGCATAAACATATAAATTTGCTCTAATGTCTTTATCCAGGGAAGAAAATTTAAACTACGTTTGTATGGAGAAGGAGAATGGAGACTATCCTCTTAACTAAATTCCCCGTAAGATAAATAGTACGGTCAGAAAAATGTCACAAAGTAGTTACGCAAATAAAAGTGAGAAAACCCAACCACCAACAAATATTAGTAATATATTTAGTGTAGGTTAGCTTTGTGTAAAGTCTTATGTCTCAACTACACTACTTGCGAAGTTACATCGACGAAGTTACCGAAGTAGGTATGCGACTACACTTCGAACTTCGCGAGAAGCTCGGTCACTTTGACTCGGGCACAAATAACGACAAGTCGAAGCCAAAGTCATGTTGCCTGAAGTGAACCGAAGTGTCTGTCGCAAGCAATTTGTATATTTCGGCCTTTTACATACGGCATCGTCCGTTAAAAAACATTCGCAGTTATGTAATATACCGAGTATTAGAAAAAAGCAAAATGTCAATTTATAGTCGTGAGTCTGAAGTCAAGATCTCGGCTTGAGTCATGTTTGTAACCGATTACATGATTTCGATTAATTTTACGAGTAGTGCGAAAGCTTTAGCTTTTTAGTGCTGACTGTAGTACGTAAAACATAAATATAATACAGTATAAGTATGATTAATATAAATACTATGTATACCTAATGTTATTTTGCTTGGTTAAACTAATGTAAAATTTTAGTGTAAGTTTAAAAAAATAATCAAGCAAAAATATTTCTTCAAACCGGCTCTTATAGAGCAATGTAAATAATGCTTAAAATGGTTTAATTAATGTTTAAATTATTTAATGTTCTAAGGTTCTTTGCAAGTACATTCTGTAAGCGGCTGTTTACAAGCCCGCTAATAAAACCGGGTTTTCCTCCGTAATTCTATTAGCGGTAAAAAAAACTGTATCTAAAATACCTATACCTTCGTTTTTTAATTGTAGACTATGTTTTGACACATCTTCCTCAAGAAAAAAAAAATAAGAACCAAAACGTCAGATTGTTGTTTGAAATTAATAAACGAAGTAATATTTTGTATATTATAGTTGAATTATTCCATAATAGATTCTAATAATTATTAATTAAATTATATTGGGTGTCATTCTCGATAGCTTTGTAAGTCATCATCATCAAATATATTTAAAATACTATATACTTAGACCTACATTTGTAAACAAGAATTGACATTGCTATTATCCATTTAGGTGTATGATGACCAGTAGAGGGTGGTCAATGTGTACAGCTAATCTAGGTACCTATTCAATATCTAAAAAGACTCATCTATGCCTCAGCGCTTGCAAAACGGTGCAACAATTGTTAGTAATTTTGGAAGGAATCACTAGTACTTGAAATGCTTTAGCGAAATAACCTTACAAAACTTCCATAAATATTTGAACCTTCGAAAAAAATTAAACAGAGCTTATGCATTAGTTGAGACATTTTAGAAATAGGTGTCCTGAATGTTTGACCCAACTTGCTGGCCCAGCATATTTGGTCAATACGCACAATAGGCTCTTATATGCCACAATGCGAGCTAGCGTGCGAGTTTACTGCCTAGCCAGAAAACAGCTACTCATAAGCCAGTAGCTCGGCTCGCCTCAGCTGTAGCATAATACATAGCATTCGCACGTACGATTTACTCGTGCATTACCTTAAAACATCGTGAGTTACTGCACAGCGCGACAAGTTGGCTCAAAGGCTAGCTAAGCATTGCTTAGTAGAGCCAGTTTATAAACTAGCCAACTACTTATGCTTATTGTTCGAAAGTATAACGAGTTAATTCACAATTTACCGATTAGTTAGCGCCTCGGCGCTTGTTAATACTTAGTTGGCGGTAAACGATCGACCTAACAATGGTTATGGTAATGTAGGTACATGTACCAAGGTACAATTGATATAATTTTTTTATATCTAGTCTTTCAAAGTAAAGGCAATTACTGGGTCTAAGTGATCTCTTCAAAATATGTTTTTTTCATCGCATTACATTAAGTTTTGAACACGTTATTTATTTCATAGTTATCTTTACATCATTTTATTTTTATTGTATTTTTAATTGGGGTCAGTTTGTAAAGATTTGAAAGCATTATATATATAGAGTTTGTATTACAATAACTTCGGGAATAATATGTAATGGACCCTTCATATGATGCATTTTCTATGCCAATGCAGTTAATCAGTAAAGCGTTTTAAAGTCACGTACATTAGCCCAATTATGCAGCTACTTTCGGAAAACGCCTTTTCTCTGCGTAGTTATTGCCTGTTACATTGGCCTGGCTTGGGTGACCGATAATTTGTGCGATAGAATATTATTTTTATCCCTTATATTCAAAAAGTGTCACTTTGGTCCTTTTTAAGCGGGAGCAAAGTAGCTCTTTTCTGTTAAGAGCTTTTTAGCAGGGAGCAAAGTAAAATTGCCGGAGGCAAAGTAAATTTGAATTTGGAACATGTATCATTCATATAAATCTAACGCAAATTATATGAATTACTGGCTGATTAAGTGTTGACTTCACTACATTTTGGGGAAAAAAGCGTGAATAACGCTTTTGTTCTTCGGGCGATGTATACTTTGTACCCCTCGCTGCGCTCAGAATTCTGTGTTAGAATCCCTCGCTATGCTCGGTATTCTATTCTAGAATTCTTCGCCTTGCTCGTGATTTAAAGTAACACCCTCGCCGTAAAAATACTATTTTGCTCCCTTGTACAATTTACTATTTCTCGAGCTCTTTCGTGCTTTCGAAGCAGTTGGTCCCGGTTGTTATCTGTGATAACGGTCGTTAGGTCAAGTCAAGCCTTAGGGCGACCTGAAAACTCTAACACCAGGTGGGCCACACCACTATAAGAAAAGAAGAAGGCACCGTATGGACGGTCCAATATTGATAACGGTATCGCGATTCAAGTTATGCATTTCGGTATAGACCAAAATGCATAACTTAAACCGCGTGTAATATTAGTATTAAAAATGGGTTATATAATACGGTTATGCATTATTTAAAATAAATGTTTCATAGTAGATTTAATTTTACACAGAAGTTAATCTTCTAAACCAAATCGTAGTTTTAATAACCAATTTATGTTTAGGTCTGTAATTTATCTTCAATTATTTAATATTATCGGTACAATTCGTTAAATCAATTTAAAGCTGCTGTTTACAAGTTTGCTAAACATTTTTGCTGGAAAAGGCATGGAAAGCATTTTTTTTTCATTTAAAAATCCTATAAGCGTGGCAACGAGCAACGAATACGAAAAAGCTAGATTTACACTAAATTGGCAGCAAGTTTAAAGCTACGACACGCTAAGCTAAAGAGTAAAGATATAAGTAGGTATTGGTGCACATTTTTGTCTACAGATTTAATTACTTACCTAAATAGATTATGTTGACCCACGCTCGTGTAAAATGTTCTTGCAATCCTGTTTTTCTGGGTACTTTGTGATACGTGACTCTCCATAGAAAGAGAAAAACCTCTTTTCGGCCCCCTAACTTATCCAGTGAAAGTAATTCCTGTAGATGCGCTCAATCGAGCTTATGACTAAAATATAGAACAGGGATTCATACATCTATGTACATATACATACGCCTAGTTTTCTATGAGGTAATTAAACAAAAAAAAATCACCGGTATCAGAATTAGGGTATTTATAAGACGTTTTTCTTTTTATTACGCACGTTGTATGGAGAATCTCGCATCGTCTAGCAAATAGCCCTCTTAAGCAATAAAAATAATAAAATAACGTTAAAATATCTAATCTCGTTTTATTAGTGTAAATTCACTTGACTTTCGGAAAGTTAGGTTTTGGCATGTCTTCCAAAGGCGCTGGTGGTGGCTTGTTCTTAAACCACTGGTGTCTGAGGGCCTGTCGAACGAAATGTAGGTGATCTTACATCTTACAATATTATAAAGCTGAAGAGTTTGTTTGTTTGAACGCGCTAATCTCAAGAACCCCTGATCCGATTTGAAAAATTATTTCAGAGTTGGATAGTCTATTTATTGAGGAATGCTATAGGCTTCTATAATTTTTGTTGAAAATATATTATATTTTCAAAAAAAATACCGGGCACTGCTAGTTATACATAATTATTAATTACACATTGCCAACGGAAGAATACTAAAACTTTTCTCAAATTACTGGGTCTACTGAAACAATTACGCAGCTCCTAAACTCAAATACTTATTTTTAATTTAGAAGCTGCTTAATCATTAATTTTAAGTGGCACCATAGATTTATAACATGGATCTTAAATCTATAGCGGCACAAAGTATTCGGCTGCAAGTTTCAAAATACCCCTTAGCGTTTAAAAGCTATCAAATCTCTTAATCCCTAGTTTAAAGCTGGGCTCTTTTCATAAAACAGACGGACAAGAAACTGACCTTTTTAACCCCCGACGGAAAAAGAGGGGTGTTATAAGTTTGACGTGTCTGTCTTTCTGTCTGTCTGTGTATCTGTCTGTGGCATCGTAGCTCACGAACGGATGAACCGATTTGAATGTAGTTTTTTTTGTTTAATAGGTGTCTTTTGCGCGAGTGTTCTTAGCTATGTTTGATCAAAATCGGTTCAGCCGTTCAATATATGTTGGTTGAAGCTCGGAAATAAAAACCGAATGTTTTCAAATATGCCCGAGTGTGGTATCAAATAAAAGAGCATGACTGTTGTGACAACAATATGCAAGTTTCATCAAAATCGGTTCAGCCGTTCAATATGTAGGGTCAAACTCGGAAATAAAAACCGAATGTTTTCAAATATACCCGAGTGGGGTATCAAATAAAAGGACGTGACTTTTGTGACAACAATAAGCATGTTTCATCAAAATCGCTTTTACAAAAAGGGTGAAATAAAAAAATTAAATTAAAAATTTAAAAAACCCCCGACTTACAAAATCTTCAAAGTTAAAACAAAACTAAACTTTAAAAAGGCAAAAATAATAACCCGAAAACAAATTTCATGTCTCTGAGTAGGTATGTGGTACCTTACGTTCCCGCGTCGGGGGACGCGGGAATGTGTCACAGAAGTTGATGGTAACCGACCCGTGCTTATAGTACCGCGTCCCCCGACGCGGGAACGTAAGGTACCACATACCTACTCAGAGACATGAAATTTGTTTTCGGGTTATTATTTACCTTTAAAGTATGGAACCCTATAGATGATAATTTGGTATTTACCTCTTTAGCAGAAATTCGTTTGTCAGCATCGTACATAATAAAGGATTTGACAAGATCAATTGCGTCATAGTCAACGCCAGGCAATAGTTCTGGCCATGGAGTCGGAGCTGTTTCCGGGAAGCTTATTTTGTGAAAGTCGGGCAGTGTTGCGTGACCCGGCCAACTTTCTTCAGTTGGAGTACCGAGATACCGAAGCACTATGGCCAGCTGTTCTATGTCTGACTCTCCCTAGAACATAACATTTGTTTTATACGTAATAATGGCTAAATTTGTATATCCATGATCTGTGGATCGTGGCAACTTACCGCAAATAAAGGTTGTTTGGTGATCATCTCGGCGATGATACAGCCAACAGCCCAGACGTCTACTTTTTCAGAGTAGAATCTTGCCCCGTAAAGGAGTTCTGGGGCGCGATACCACCTTTAAAAAGATTAGAAATAAGTACATTCTTGATTTTATGTTGTTATATGCATAAGGCTGCGGGCCCATTAATGTGTTGCGTTGTTCAATTTCTTTGTAACCATCAACTACCCTAACTGTAGTAAAAAAAATACATAGAACAGTCACGGGCGAGGCTGCGTCAACGCAACGCGTTAAGAGGGTTCATTCCATTCTCTTTCTCCATACATACGTAGTTTACGTTTTCCTCCCTGGATAAAGACATTAGAGCAAATATGTTTATGCCATAAAACCTATATCTGTCATGTCTTGTCAATGTACGAACCTTTTTTTTTTTCTAATTAAAAAAATAAAAAATGAAAAAAATAATTCGGAAGATGAATAGTCATGCCAGATATAAGTTTTATGGCATTTGCTCTAATGTCTTTATCCAGGGAGGAAAACGTAAACTACGTTTGTATTTATTTATTTATTTATTAAATGACATAATTACAATTCATACAATGGTTATATATAAACAAATGCCACGTAAACCTCAATGGTTTGTCTTGGCATCTCCAATCGTAGCTACATAATTAGGTATGGAGAAAGAGAATGGAATAAACGCCCTTAATGAGGTCGCAGCCTTATCTTATGAGGTTCTATTTCTTGCGTTTCATGGTCTCTAACCTTGTAGCTACTTGATGCGAGTATGGTCTTCCGCCATCAGGCCAGTATAGTCTTGCAAGACCTAAATCTGCAATTTTCAATATACCTTCATGGTTTATCAGAAGATTAGCTGGTTTTAAATCCTGTAAGATAAACAGTATACTGACTAATTAATTGCTCTTTTCCAAACGGCATGTGTAGTGGGTACCTACAAATGCTTTAAATACAGTATAGGTAGTACAAGTAGGTATCTACATACCCTATGCATAACGTAATGTGCATGCATATACTGCGTCCCTTTCAATAGCATCATGGCGTAACTCTTGACCCTCGGCAGAGTCAGTTCTTGCTGCTTATGATGCAACATATCCCATAGTCCTGAGCACATATATTCAAGTACCAGGACCAAGCTAGTCCCGCGCGGAAACATGTCGTAAAGCTTTATTATCTGGAAAAGTTATAAACGTAGGAATAGGTTAATAATAAATAAGTATGTAGGTAGGTAGATATAATAAATAATAATAATAGAAGCCCTTTTAATAATCCTCTTATTATTCTGACTATTTCACTGACCTAGAATCAACGCACAGTCTAAGCCACTGGTCCTAACGACATGAAACTTCGATGGTGTGTTTTTGCGATGTGTAGGTAGATCTACTAAGAAAGGGTTTTGGAACATAATCTTGCAGGATCGGTATGTACGCGGGTGAAACCACGGGACACTGCACTGCTTATTTTACCTATGAAACTAGGCAGATACTAACATATTTGCACCGCAAAAGCTGCAGGGCTTTTATTTCTCTCATCACATTTACTGGAATTCCATCGTCCAAGTTTTTAATAAGTATTTTCTTCAATGCAACTTCACGTCCGCTTGTTAAATGCTTAGCTCTAAACACAAGCCCGTGAGCACCTTCTCCAATCCTGCCAACAACAGAATAGTTGCTTATAATGTCCATATTTTATTTTAAAGCAGATTACAATGCTGGAACTTCTTTGTATCTTTTTCAAGATAAATTGCGCGAAAAATCGGGTCCCGTCATGACATTTGACTTGTTTTGTTAGCGTTGTCCATAGCAACGGATGAGCAACAAAAAGTTTGTAAAAGTAGCCATACAGAGCGCCGATTAGGTAAACAGTAGAAAAGTAGTTATCTAGGTAACTAGCTTCGCCCGCGGTTTCACCCGCGTAAGTCCCGATCCCGAGGGATTTACGGAATCAAAAGTAGCCTATGTCCTTCTCCAAGGTCCTATCTACCTATATATATACCAAAATTCATCAGGATGTTTATTCTAAGGTGGTAGCCAGTAAGATGAGGTCCTAGAATGTAGCTAGCTAGCTGTAGCTACGAGAACTTTCTTTTTCGTTGCCTTCTTCTCGAGTGGTAGAGTTTAAGTAGGAAGTAGGACGCTGTGTATTAAGTACCTACCTATGTTATTAGTAAGAGCTAGTTCAGACACGGCGGGAACCGCACGATTTCAAAATCGCATGGAAATCGCGCTGGTCTTATTTGTATGAGTTATGAAGTAATCGTTCAGACATAACCGCACGGTTAGCGTACGTTCAGACTTGCGGGAATCGTGCGTTTACGAATCGCGCGGTTTCAAACCGCAAAATTGTGATGCTATTCAGATACGCGCGGTTAGTATGCGATTTTTTAGCGTAGCGAATCGAATAGCGTCAGTTTCAAAATGGAGGTCGACGAAGAAGTGTGTTTACTGTGGTTGCTCCTTAAGAAAAAGAAAAGAAAAAGGCGGTATTGGGTGCATCCAATATTACGTGACCGACTAGTACATGGTCAGTTCGTAACGTTATATCCCAAATTAAGAATGTATGATAACAAATTTTTTGACTATTTGAGAATGTCAATAAAATCTTTTGATGAACTAATTGAACTGATCAGGCAAGATATTTCAAGCTCTGTAACGCATTTGAGGCCAAGCGTGTCACCGGAAGAGAAACTCGTAATAACTTTAAGGTAAGATTTATTTATTGTTCTTCAAAATCGGCATAAATATTTTCTATAACAGTAGAGGACTGAGAGCCAGAACTAAATTGCGATGGTGACGGTGACGGTGCCGGAATAACAGGAGGAGATGATCCAGATGTAGTAAAATATCCTTGCGGGCTTGTATACTGTTGTCCTTGCCAATACGCAGGTGTGATCTGCTGTGTATTGTAGCGAACAGGGGGCGGTAAGCTTTGTCCTTTTTGTATCACTTGAAGTAATTCTATTTTGGTTGCTAAACGCCTATTTTCTGGTACTTTTTTGAGTTCTTTATATAACGACAAGCAAAAGAGTTTGTCGTCGTCTTGTTTGGTAATACTATTTTCTTGAAGTTCATTCTGAAAATTTTTTCCTGACTCGATACTTTTTTCTATTAAAACAGCTATTTTTTCTTCTGGCACTTGTGTTTTCTTACGTTTAGGTGGACGTATTTCAGTGGCTTCGGTTTCATTGGTGTTAAGTTGACTTGTCTCCTCACTTTGCCTTTCATTCTGTTCTTCAATATTAGTTGTAGTGTCTTTATTACTTACACTATTCTGCAGGAAAGATAATCTTGAAAAATACATATATCGGGCTCCTTTACGAGCACCTGAACCAGAAGGAGTTGTTTTTTCTTTTTTGTATTCTTTATTGTAGCAATCTCGTATGTTTTTCCATTTTTTTTGGAGTTGTGTACTTAAAAATAATAATATCATTAATATTTTTCTTGTTTCAGATATCTTGGTACGGGTTGTTCATTTTGGAGAACTTAGCTACAATTATCGCCTAGGAAAATCGACGATTACTGGAATTGTCCGGGAAGTATGTTAATCATTGTGGAATAAGTTGGTAAACATAGTCATGCCCGAAGCGACTGAGGATACCTGGAAGACAATAGCACAAGACTTTGAGAGATATGCAAATTTTCTAAATTGCATTGGTGCTATAGACGGCAAGCATATCCGAGTTATAAAGCCTGTTGATTCGGGTTCTTTGTATCATAACTATAAACATTTCTTTTCCATAGTGCTCTTAGCACTTTGCGACGCCAACTATTGCTTTACTTATGTTGATATTGGGACTTATGGCAAAAGCAGTGATTCTGCTATATTTAAAAATTCGGTTTTTTATAAGCGCCTGACAGAAAAATCATTAAACATACCAACACCTACACCAATATCTAATGTAGACCCAACACCAATGCCTTATGTTATAGTTGGAGATGAAGCCTTCGGCTTAGCAGAAAATTTGATGCGCCCATATTCAGGCAAATGTTTACCATATCAAAAAAGGATTTTTAACTATAGGTTATCGAGAGCCCGACGTAATATTGAGTGCGTTTTTGGTATTTTGGCGAACAAACGGCGCATCTTTCATAGGCCCATAAATGTAAACATAGATTTTGCCGAAGACATAATAAAAGCCTGTTGTGTTCTACATAACTATGTGCGGACTAGAAATGGTCTAAAATTTAAAGATACTTTATATAGTGCACCCATGACTAATCTGAATACCTTGCATGCCGGAAGAGGGACACCGTCATCTTTGAATATCAGAGATAAATTCGCTCATTACTTTGTGAACGATGGGTGTGTTCCATGGCAAGACACAAAGACATAGCTGCAACTAACATACCATACTTGTAATGTTTAGGTACATAACTAAATGTAAACAAACGAAATAAGGTAATAAAGGAATCGTCCCTGGAAAGAACCCACTTACACCTTCTCTAATTTATTGAGCGTGAACATTATTTTCAGATCCAAAAATAGCGAAAACTGTTCATAAATTTCTATAAATTGGTAGATGGGTACGATTGGTAGATGGGTATAAATTGGTAAATGAGAACTCTAGATAAATATAGAAAATTACATTTTTATTTAAACAGGTGTTTAAATGAAATGGGACATTGCATCATTGCAAGACCACCTTTTCACTGTGGTATCAACTTTGCATTTTTATCTACGTTTAACACTCCTTTAATATGTCTTTAAAAGAAGTTTGTGGTATTTTATTAATTCTTACTTATTTGAAGACAGTTCAAAGTGCATCAATACTAGCGTTGTTTTCATCGCTTTCGCCCGCAGACCATATGGTTTTCAGAGGGTATGTTTCACTCTTGGCACAAGAAGGACATTCTATCGTGGTGATGACTCCATACCCAGGGCAGTTCCAACATCCTGACACTGAAAGAATTGTGGAACTAGATGTCAGTGAAGAATCGAAACCTTACTGGGAAGAGTTCAAATCGCTTGTTACCAATGCCGATGATTATTTTCCAGCCTTAAAAGCAATGAACGAATATTCCCTAGAATTGGCAATAGCGCAGTTGAAATCTAAGCAAATGACGGCACTCTTCATCAATCCTAACATAAAGTTCGATCTAGTCATCACAGAAGCTGATGTTCCAATTTTATACGCAGTTGCTGATAAGTACAAAGCATCACATATTGCTATAACGACTTCTAGCGGAAAACTACACCAGTATGAAGCTAAAGGAAATCCCATTCATCCACTCCTATATCCAGATGTCAACTCTCTTTACCACGGGAACTTGACTCTTGGGCATAAGATTTTAGAGCTGAAGCGTTATTACCAAACAAGAGTCGAATATTACTATAACTTGTTGCCTTTATCTGAATTGGCTGCGAAGAAAATTTTAGGTTTGGTCAGGAGTCTTGAAAAAGTCGAATCTGATATTGATTTCCTCTTCATAGCTAGCAATCCTTTGTTGGTCGGTGTTAGGCCTGTGGTACCAGCTATAACTTATGTTGATCGGATGCATATTAAGTCTGGGCTAAATCTACCAAAGGTATGACCTATTAATATAAATTGGTGTTAGCGAAAAACTGTTGGTATGCCTACCTACCTTATACCTCCGTGGGAAGGTATACCTACCCAACTTGACTAATATAATGAATGAAATTGATTTTTCAGAAATTGCAAATAATATTAGATGCAGCAGAAAAAGGAGCCATTTATTTCAGTTTAGGAGCTATCCAAGAATCAGAACAACTCTCGGTATACATGCTGGAAGTATTGGTGGAAACTTTTCGGGAGCTACCTTACACAGTCTTATGGAAAATCGGCAACACTACAATGTTTTCGAAGCCTGATAATGTTGTTACTGAAATCTGGTTTCCACAACAACAAATTCTATGTGAGTAGTTTATTTGACTTGTGTATATAAGCTTATACTTGCTTACTTTCGATATGTTGGTTGATGCTAACAAAAACGAAGGTCTGCCATAGAGTTACATAACCTAACCTACGAAGATGATGTCTGCCGACGGCTATCAGCCTCTCTAAAGTGATGTTCCCAAATGAATATTCCAAATTGTAATATGATGAGGAAAAGGGCTAAAGTCTGTGGCGAACCCCCACAGAACCAACTAGATGGCGTAACTAGTACAATCCTTAAGAGGATAGTCTCCATTCTCTTTCTCCATACAAACGTGGTTTAAATTTTCCTCCCTGGATAAAGACATTAGATCAAATATGTTTATGCCATAAAACTTATATCTGTCATGACTATGCATCTACCTTTTTATTTTTTTCATTTTATTATTATTTTAATTAGAAAAACATATTTGCTCTAATGTCTTTATCCAGGGAGGAAAATTTAAACTACGTTTGTATGGAGAAAGAGAATGGAGACTATCCTCTTAACCGCACTATCAAAATTCTTGCCGAGATAAGCTCATAGGTATACAACTATCGACGAAACATCGTCGGGCCGCGGTCTACCGGGCAAAACCACCTGCCCGGTAGAAGATCTTCCCTTCGGAGGAACACACCATCTCGTACCTCCAAAAGTCTTAGGTTTTGTTTGGCCATTGTTGTGGTTGAATATTGTAAGAAAGCCATTATTTTGTATTTTGCAGCACATCCCAATATAAAAGCCTTCATAACACATGGAGGTCCAAGATCTTTAGAAGAAGCCATATTTCACGAAGTCCCTATAATAGGGCTTCCGTTAGTCAAGTCAAGAAAAGTTTCTATCGAAGCAGTAACCAAGCGAGGAGCTGGCGTAATTTTGGATTCTTATTATTTAGATAAAGACACGCTCAAAAATGCGATCACTGCTGTTATTACTAATTCCAAGTAAGTTTTACCACAGTTTATTCAATAGTTGGTACGCAAAGTCAAAGTGCTTAAATTAGACACGTCTAGGTATGGTAGATATCATTTTCATCATTTTCATTACGAAACTAGTGCCATGCATTTTAATTATTTTTAACAAAAAAAGTTGCATAGATAGACACATCGGTACTATCCACCTATTTGATAAAGTTGCTTCCCATAACACTGCACCACAGCATGTCACTAGTTCGTCATGCAAATCTCGTATAACTTTAGGTAGGTACCTACACAATATACTATACCTACCTACACCTACCTAATATGAAGCATCACATTTTTCCATTTCAGATACAAAACATCAATAGTTAAACTTAAAGCTAAATCAATGGACCCTATTTTATCTGGACCAGAAAACGCTATACTTTGGACGGAATATGTTCTAAAAAATAGTGGCGCTCGAGATCTTTACATTCCTTCTGTTAGTTTCATGAGTTATTACTTCTTAGATTTATTCTGTTATCTTGCGATTTTATTGTTTATCGTATGTTACCTATTGTTTGTAACAGTGCGTTTTGTTTTGAGGAAAGCTTCGAGAAGATTTCAGAAGCGTGATTTATTTCCAACTGGAAAGTTTAAAGCCCTGTAATTAGGTATTATACCTACTTTATTCCCTGGCTATTGAAATTTGGGGGTCAAAATGTTTCTACCCTACCCTACCCTAGTGTCTAACCTGAGGAAGACATCTGTAAAGATCTCAAAACGTAGGCTTTTGATAATGTGCTAAAAATAATAAAAATAACGCGATTTGAAACTGAAACTAGAAACCTTATTAGCCTTACTAGCTGTGCCCGCGACTTCGTCAGCGTTTTTCGGACTACCTACCCATCGCTGTGCAAAAGTCTACACTTGAACGGACAACCAGGGAAGTCTGTTGCTGAGCAGAAGATAATCATGGCAGAGTCTATTTAAGTGTAGATTTTGCACAGCGCAGCGGTAGGTAACGTGTTGCATGCTTATTTGCATTAGGTACTTATTATAAGAAAGTATAGTAAGTAAGTAAGCCTTTATCGAAAATATAAAAAAAATCAAAACCCGACTTCGAAAAAAAGGTCTAAATTATAAAAATAAGCTCTCCTACATACAGTGCAACCGACTTATCTGTTATGTAAGCTGAAGTCGGGCAGCTTAACTACATGATATCTTTTTTTTACGTGGGTATTGCGCCTTATGCACCGTCAGGCCACTCTCGTTGGGCTCCCTACCATAGGTTTATAATCTAAACCCCCATGGTGTCCCTCGCTCCACAAGTTTTGAGGCTAGTGGGAATTCCTCGTGGACTACATCCTGATAACGGCGGCCTTTCCAAGCCTCATCTCGGCCTCTGCCCGATAAACAACCCCTCTCCGTCTCCTCTCCCTCGGCACGGTCACGCCACCGTCTCGAGGTCCCCAAAGCCGGTGATAAAGCCTTTTCTGATGATTTCTGATTTCTTGCGGAAAGGACCCCCGAGCCCGCTGACGCAGGATTACGGTTAGAAACCAGGCAAGCCCGGTTTCCCCTTTGTGCGCCTCTTAGCTTGCAGCTTACTTAACTTACTGAGTCCCCTCACACACAACGGCAAGGGTGAAGGGTAAAACGTAACGTCGTGTCCGGGACTCGGGACTCGAACGCGCAGCCGTCGAATCGGAAGCCATCACTCGGCTCGGTAGGCCACCGTTCCTTAAAAACGGAATGCGCTGGTCTGTGATTCGAACGCGGAAGCCTCGACTCGGAATCCACAGCTGCCATCGTGCCACAGAAACTACATGCAATCCGCATCTACCCAGTAAAACTGCCCGATTACAGCTACATTATTTTTTTTACCCTTTTTATTGCATTTTCGACTGCCACTAAACATTATCAAAATTGTAACCGTAACTTTAATCACTGAGAAATTTTTGAGAAGGTGGTTTCAGGTGGTCCTTCAATTTGTACCTAGTTCTTTATAGCCGATTCTATTGATGGCAGTCCAAAAGTTAAACAAAAACGTGGGATGCTATTCTGCTCATCATTCCGAAGGTTCTCATCTGACCTTCGCCAACAATTTATGGGACCAATTCGGGACTCTCACTCCACAAATAAAATAAAAATGATCGAAATCGGACTTTATATGCCGGAGTACGGCGTGAACAGATTCACTTACAAACAATATGCGGGTAGAATTGAGCAGCTCCTCTTTTTTTAAGTCGGGTAAAAACAGACATTATAAAAACGACCATTACGACATTATAATTAACCCTTTGCACGACTAATTTCCAAAAATAAAAACGTCCCAAAAGACGAATGTCCAAAGGCATGTCCAAGTTTAACGACGACCTCTGTGGCGCGTCGTGCGAACGTACGACTTCAATGCAGAAGGTTGCGGGTTCGATTCCCGCCGGGTGCAAGTATTTATGCTTAAAAAAATTAATATTTGTGTCTGGTCTGGGTGTCTCTCTATGTATAATATGTATGTATTTACAAAAGAATGAAATATAAGTATTATATCCGTTGTCTAGTCACCGTAACAAAAGCTTAGTCGCTTACCACGGGGCTAGATGGCGCTGTGTGTTGTTCACAGAATTTATTTATTTATTTTTATTTATTAAAAAAAACCGTATGTCCAAAGGATCCGGATATATGGAGAGACATAGGTATACGGTATTTAAGGAATTTCTGAAAAAAAAAAACTGGATATCCGGTTTTTTTTATTTTCGGCCGGATATCCGGTTAAACAAGTGTTGATTCCACACAACATATTTCTTCAATACAACATTCAAACTAATTAAGTAATAGCAGAAAAATCATCCGGATAACCGGACAAAATATCCGGATAAAAAATAGCCTATATGTTAATCGGGGTCTAAAGCTATCTGCATACCAAATTTGGTTAAAATCGGATAAGCCGTTTCTGAGATTAGCGGGCACAAAGGCACACACAAACAGACAAACAGATAAACAGACAAACAGACAAACAGACAAACAGACAAACAGACAAACAGACAACCAGAAAAACAGAAAAATAGGTTCTACTGCGTTAATAGATACCCATACAATTTATATTTTTTTTATATCTTCCAAAAACAGACACCGCTGAGTTACGATTTTATTATATGTATAGATTAATAAAGTGGAGTAAGGTCGGAATAGTTTTACCACTTTTTGTTTCTGTCTATCGACTTTGAAAGTTCTTGTCACGGAAAAAGACAGAGCATGTTTTACTACTCCGACCTTACTCTACGTTTATTAATAAGGCTATATATAAGTTTACGAAAGTGACATTATTTCTGTTGCTAATAATTAGGTAAGTATGTTCAAAGTATGTTATATATTTTTTAATGTTCTGCTTGACGTCTCGTCCAGGATCCCTGGTACATTTTTGCAATTGATTACTATCAAGCTAATTTTCCGTGAGTAGCTTCATTTTGATGAGACGCCCAACAATTTCCTATACGAAACTCTAGATTGTGGGAGGTAGGATCTGCATCTACTACTACTTTTGATTGTAGGACCGGAATAACGTACCACGCAATTTGTAGGACAATATGACTGTTAAATTATATAAATACTAAGTAAAAATAAGATGTATTTTTTATGTTAATAAATAATGAAACCTGAAAAATTAGTTTAATTTCAATCCATCATCGAGAAAACAGAAGAAAAGTTTAGTAAAATGTTTTGCAAAATATACTTAAGTATCCTAAAATTTTAAATAAATAAATGCTATCTGTCGACCTCTGTGGCGCGTCGTGCGAAAGCGCGACTGCAATGCAGGAGGTTGCGGGTTCGATTCCCGCCGGGTGCAAGTATTTATGCTTATAAAATAAATATTTGTGTCTGGTCTGGGTGTCCCTCTATGTATAATATGTATGTATTTACAAAAGAAAAATAAATATAAGTATTATATCCGTTGTCTAGTTACCGTAACACAAGATTAGTCGCTTACCACGGGGCTAGATGGCGCTGTGTGTTGTTCAGAGAATTTATTTATTTATTTATCTAATACTGAATAGAAGCCTTAATTGTATTTATTTTGTACACAATACTTATAAATAGTATAAGTGTTGTGTACAGTAAATGCCAACTAGTCGGCACCTACCGGCTAGTCGGTTGAACTGCCGACTAGTCGGGTTTCCCGACTCTAATATGTTTATATTATCCATAAATAATGGCACTGTCTGTCTGTCTGTATGGCGCTTGTTATGTTAAGCAATTTTTGGTATATTATGATGTATAGCGATTTTGAAACTTTAAATGTGGTCATCGACTCTTGATGCTAACTGTAGGTACTTGAGACTTGAAACCGTATAAGACAGTTTTCGGTCGAACGAACGAAATAGAATACACGCGATATAGAACTAAGATAAAACAGGTAAAGTGCGAGTCGGATTATGACTTTTTAGTATTTGTTGTTATAACTACATGAATAAGATTATCTGTGAAAATTCAACTATTTTGCCATCACGGTTCATGAATACAGACGGACGCGGACGGTGCAATCTTAATAAAATCTATTAGTACGAAACCCTAAAAATATCAAATAATATGTAAAGGTAATTGTGTGTGTTTATTGCTAAAGGCATCTTTACAAGCAATATTTTTATAAGGATAAATTTTCATCATCAAAAATTCTTCCATGGCTAGATGCTAACTTGTGCCTCTTGTTTGCCGGACGAGTGCGCTATTCAATCATTAAAAATATATTACCTCTACAATCGGACAGTTTGAGAACCACTGGGTTTCAATTGTCAACACGTCTCGGGCCGCGATTCACACAATTATGTAGGTACCTCAGAGATCAATAAGATGCTTATAAGGTAAAAGCCATTTTCGTCTGTCTGTCTGTCTGACACTGTCTCTCTGTCTGTCTGTCATCTTTTTTAAAGGTGTGCTAGAAATATTCTGAACAGTTTTGACTTTGGAACTGGTGAAGCTCGTCCGTCAGAGATTAGTTTGAAATGGATCACTATCAGCTATCAGGCGACCTTTCTCTTTGTAGTGTCTACTCGAGACCGGTCTAGATCAATGGAGGTAACGTTGGGATTGGCGCGGGTGGTACAGCTGCAGGGTTCAGTATGCAATAAATTAAAATAGGTGGTTAGTTAGACAAAGTAACCAAACCACGTCACAACTTGACGGCGATGATCCGTATGTATGCGCGAGCGTGCCGAGTGATTTACCTATACAAGTACGCTGGAACTGCTTTACCATATACAAAATGACATTAGAATCAACATCAAATAGGCACAAAATTCAGTACGCGATGTGCTGTCCAGCGTACTCGTATTATGGAGGTCAGTGCGACTACCCAAATATCTCCGAGAATTATCGACTTTGTCTACTTGTCGGCAGTTCTTGAACGGACTAGTCGGCAGCCGGCCCTAGGGTTGCCAACCGTACTATAATATATAGCATTGTACTATATTTCAGCCCAGCGTACTATATACTTCTGAAAAAACATATAGTACGCAAAAATACTATATTTCTGGCATACCTACAGATTTCTTGACAAACCCTGAGAGTATAGGAGTCGTATATTTTTTTAAATAATATTATTTTGTTTACAATACAAAAAAATGTGCGTTGGTTTTAAATACAACCGAAAAAAACACGCTCAATTTTGGCTATTTCGTCTTTTGCAATAAGTCGACAAAATTCTATATTTTTATGAGGCGTAGGTACTTTATTTTTTAGCGACAAATACTATATTTTTGGAAAAAAAAGTGTTGGCAACCCTAGCCGGCCCATCTCTAGTGATGTTCATCCTGGCTGGGGCTTTACACAGTGCAAACTAACAGCCGGAACTCGACTTTCCCAGTTAAGCCCACTCGATTCTAAAATTTCTGCTAGTTCTATTGTTAAAATGCAGGAAGTGGGTTTAATAAAATTATTAGGTAAACAGATAAAACATATTTTATATATAGATCTTTATTGTTAATTATATTATGTAGCTAGCTGCACCTCACGTATCTTACCAGGTATTTCCCATACCCATGGGAATACCGGGTTAATTACGAAATGGAATGCATTTCAGTCTATTTTTACAAAAAAAAGTTTGCTTAAACATAGCTTAGGTACTATCTACTTATTCTGTAAAGTTGCTTTCAATATCCTACGACATCTATACATACAGGATGTCCCAGAAACGAGTGTCAAGCGAAAGTTCAGAGGTAGAGGACCTTAAGGGGTACCCGAATCACCCCCATGTATGTTCCGCGATTTTTCGTAGTTTAGGAGTTACGGCCTTTTTTCTCATTTTTCTACTAAAATGCGACCACTGTACTCATACTAACTTCAATAATTGAGATAATTGGCTGATTTCTTTTCAAATGTGGAGCTGAATAATAGGGCCATGTTACCTGTTACAAAAAAAGACGTAACACTAACCAAACTGTTACAAATAAAAAAACTATTTCACAAAGAGAGCGTAGACAAAACGCTATAAACACTTTAAAGAACAATTAAAAGAAAAAGTCGCCTATTACTTTTTTTTCATTTTTTTTTTACCCTCTCGAGAGGGTTTTCCCCGTTAGGGGTTTTTTTCGGAGATGGGGCCCGACGGGGCCGACCGCCGCTAGAGCTCGTCGATGTTCATCGGAAAGGTCTTTCCGGCGAGCTCTGGCAATGGCGGAGTGCTGGACACCGTGGAGTTTAGTGGGTATACCCTGGCCACCTACCATCTTCGGCCAGGGGGACCCCCACACACCGGGCCGCTCTCCCCCGGGAGCGGCCTGACGGTCTTAAGGCGATTCTATACGTTAAAAAAAAAAAAAAGGTAGGGACCTATATTCAGATTGCATGTAGTTTCCCTCCTGATGTACGTCCACCTTGCCGTGGTGGGGGGACTAAGTAGCTGGGCGGCGGGCAGTGAAGCTACGGGGCACACAAGGTTGGAAGCCGGGCTTGCCTGGCTTTTAACCCGTGAACCGGCATCAGCAGGGTCGGGGGTCCTTTTTCACAAGGAAGGGACCGCGTGGAAGACAACCACTATAAAAAAAATCGAGGGGGTGCTGGGCCGGATCCGGACCATTATGAACAAGTCCTCTATAAATCCAAGTTAATTTAATATCAAATTCCCATTTCATACAATTTCGTTTTCATACTGTTCCCGTTTCACAAAAAATCAGTTTCATACAAATTTTGTTTTATCAAACTCTCGTTGAATACCTAGGTACTTAAAAATTGACCCTAGACCACTATTTTCTTAGCAAAAGTGATAGTGCTCTTCAAGATCTTCATTTTGGATGACAGCTGTCAAACTTAAAACGTCAATATCTCGGAAACTTTTGACCCTCGACCATTACTACCTTAGCATAAGTGATAGGGCACTTCGATATTGACGTTTTAAGTTTGACAGCTGTCATCGGAAACGAAGATCTTGACGAGCTCTATCACTTATGCTAACGAAGAAGTGATCTAGGGTCAATAGTTTCCGAGATATTGACGTTTCAAGTTTGACAGCTGTCATCGGAAACGAAGATCTTGACGAGCTCTATCACTTATGCTAACGAAGTAGTGGTCTAGGGTCAATAGTTTCCTATATATTGACGTTTTAAGTTTGACAACTGTCATTCGAAACGAAGATCTTGACGAGCTCTATCACTTATGCTAACAAAGTAATGGTCTAGGGTCAATAGTTTCCGAGATATTGACGTTTTAAGTTTGACAGCTGTCATCCAAAATGAAGATCTTGACGAGCTCTATCACTTATGCTAAGAAAGTAGTGGTCTAGGGTCAATAGTTTCCAAAATATTGACGTTTTAAGTTTGACAGCTGTCATCCGAAACGAAGATCTTAAAGAGCACTACCACTTTATGCTAAGGAAGTAGTGGTCTAGGATCCGAACTTATTTCCCCTCAACTTAAAACAATCGATGAGACAAATCAATAATATAATGAAATGTATGTAGTGACAATTGGATGAATCGGGGAAAGCATGAAACGGACTTTGGATATAAAAAGAATTGTACATATTGACAATTGGATGAATTGGGAAAAGCATGAAACGGACTTTGGATGTAAAAAAAATTGTACGTAGTGAACCGGTTCGGTCCTTTGGGACAGAGATGAGGTCGTCCGGGTTGGTGGATGTAGTTCGCTAGGAATTCTCACAGACCTTGACACTTGCGGAGCGAGGGACGCCGTGGGGATTTAGGTAAACCTATGGCAGAGAGCCTACACACAGGCCGCTTTTCCACGAGAGTCACCCGACGGTGCTTAAGGTGTAACCCACGTAAAAAAAAGATTGCATGTAAATTCACTGCCCGACAGCATTATAACAGATAAGTCAGAAACAGATAAACACATAAGATAAGCTTATTTTCTTCTTTTTTTTTAAGTCAGGATATTTTTGCTTATATTTTCGACAAAGGCCATTGCCTTTTGCTTTTGGCCTTTGGCAAAAGCCTACCTTACCTACAAGTTACCTACCGCTGCGCAAAATCAACACTTAAACAGACTCTGCCATGATTGTCTTCAGCTCAGCAACAGTACTTCTCTGGTCGTCCATTTAAGCGTAGATTTTTGCGAAGCGATAAGTAGGTGTTCGAAAAACGCTGACGAAGTCGCGGGCACAGCTATATTCAATATAACAGTAATAATACCAACATAATTATACAGAGATAAGTCTAACCCTGTTGAGAGGTCTCTACCGACAGACCTCAGGGGAAAGGAAAGGACACAGCGGAAGGTAATGAAGTGTACAGAGAATCTATAAGTAAAAGCCTTCCTGCCAAATTAATATTAGTAGGATATCTACTATTTCTCTACTTAAACTATCTTGAATCTTATTCCTATTTAAATCATTAATCATAGGAAACAATAAATGGGTTTCCGACCGAGTAACAAAGTTCATTGGTTTTCGAGTTACAAAATAGTGTTATCACTGTGTTATGTATGAGTCATCATAATATGTCGTTTCAAGTGAGTTTTTTGCTTGCATTTATAATCGCACTTATCGCATGCAAATGGTTTATAGTCAGTATGGGTCAATAAATGTGTATTCAAGCTACTTTTTTGTTTACATTTATAATCACACTTGTCGCATGCATAAGGTTTATCACCGGTATGAGTTCTTTTATGTATATTTAAGTTACCTTTTTGCCTGCATATGTAATCGCATATATCGCATGCAAATACTTTGACACCAGTGTGAGTCAATAAATGCTGTTTCAACAGATTCTTTTGTTTACATTTAAAATCACATTTATCGCATTCCAATGGTGTTTCGTCAGTATGAGTAAATAAATGTACTTTTAAGGAACCTTTTCGATAACATTTATAATTACATTTATCACATGCAAATGCTTTGACGCCAGTGTGAGTCAATAAATGTGCATTTAAGGTAGGTTTTTGGTGGCACATAAAATAACATTTATCGCATGCAAATGGTGTATCGCCAGTATGAGTCAGCAAATGTGATTTCAAGGTTCGTTTAAGTTTACATTTATAATTACATTGATCGCATGCATACTGTTTTGAATTTGTAAATGGTGTTTTGCTGGTATGAGTTAGTAAATGTGATTTTAAGTATTTCTTATGTTTACATTTATAATCGCATTGATCGCATGCGAATGGTTTATCGCCAGTGTGTGTTAATAAATGTGTTCGCAAGGTACTTTTAACCCTACATTTATAGTCACACTTATCGCATGCAAATGGTTTATCTCCAGTATGGGTCATCAAATGGGTTTTCAAGACAGTTTTTTGCCTACATTTATAATTACACATATCGCAAGCGAAAGGCTTGTCGCCAGTATGAGTCAATAAATGGCGATTCAAGTGAATTTTTCGTTTACACTTATAATCACACTTTGGACATTTCAATGGTCTATCGTCAGTATGAGTAATTAAATGATTTTTTAAGTTACCCTTTAAATTACTTTTATAGTCACACTTATCACATGCAAACGCTTTGACGTCAGTATGAGTCAATAGATGTAATTTAAGGTTTGACATTACATCACTTTTATAATGACACTTATCGCAAGCGAAAGGCTTCTCGTTTAAATGGGTTAATACATGTGCAGTTAACGTACGTTTTTGGTTACAAATAAAACCACACTTATCGCATGAAAATGTTGTATCGCCAATATGAGCCATTAAATGTGTTTTTAAGCTACCTTTATGCTTACATTTGAATTCACATTTATCGCAGGCGAATGATTTATCGCCGGTATGAGTCAATATATGTGTTTTTAATCTATGTTTTTGATTACATTTATAATCACACATATCGCAAGCAAAAGGCTTATAGCCAGTATGAATCAATAAATGTGTTTTCAAGTAACTTCTCTGCCTACATTTATAATTACACATATCACAAGCGAAAGGTTTGTCGCCAGTATGAATCATTAAATGTGAGATTAAGGTAACTTTATGTGAACATCTGAAATCACACTTATCGCATGCAAAAGGCTTTTCGCCAGTATGAGTCTTTAAATGTCGGGTCAAACTACATTTCTGATTAAACCTATGATTACATATGTCACAGGCAAACGGCTTTTCGCCGGTATGAGTCATTAGATGCCGTTTTAAGAGAGTCTTAAGCTTACTTTTATAATCGCACTTATCGCATGCAAATGGTGTATCGTCATTATGAGTTAATAAATGGCTATTCAAGCTACGCTTGTGCTTATATTTATAATCACATTTATCGCACGAAAACTGCTCATCGCCAGTGTGGGTCTTTAAATGATGTTTTAAGTTATCTTCATCTGTACATATATATTCACATATATCGCACGCTAATGATTGGTTGCTATTATGTTTCGATACATGTTGTGTTATATCTGTTATACTAGCAGTTGTATAATTGCACTGAGAGCATGAGAACGTGTTTCGTTGCGGTCCATGAGTGGAGGCTGTATCGGTGCTCACAGAGCGGTGTCGCGCGGTAACCGGTCTCCGTCGCTTGACCGCGGGAACATCTGTGAGAAGCATTGATCAGCGTTAGTTTATCAACAAATGCTTTATATCCAATTAATAACATAGGTCGCACTAACAGCAATAACCGACACTCGAATATACTGAATGCTAGTGTTGTCTTTGATGTCGTATCAGTACTGGTCCACAAAAACGTTTATGCGAGCGCATGAGTTACGTAAATACGTGTAGGGAGGATGGCTGGAAGGTGCCGCCTGTCTGGGACCCAGTACTACATTTGATTAAGTCCCAGGCCCAGCCAACAACTGCTACTAGACAACAGGACACCGTCAGCCACTTTTGCCGGTTGTAGAATATAGTTTTTTATTTTTTGATTAGAATAATGATGTAAGCATGGGTCACCAAAAAGCAACCCCCATGAGTTTCTTGTGACTTCTTCTCATGAAGGGGCGCGTTTTCCGAAGTCACGTAGTAATAAATTAATCATTGGAAAGGTGATTTGTGCATAGTTAGTAATGATAGTCTAAATAAAAAGTAAATAAAAATAATAAAGTAAAAGTTAAATAATAAAGTTAATAATAGTCATTGCAATTTAGAGTCTGCGTACACAGGAACGTTATGATATCTTTTTAATAATTAATTTTTGATAAGACGGTAGTTTCACTGTAACTTTTTAATACATTAGAATGACAAATCACTTCTTAGACTATCCTGAAGAAGGGACCTGGAAAGGTCTCGAAACGTTGAGCGTTGTAACAATGCTAAAAGTAATAAACACCACGCGATGCAAACCGAAAAATGTCTTTAATTTTTTATAATAAAGTTATTATAAAGTTTTTTTTACCAATTAGCGATGCAATGCAAATCACTTCCATGTTGTATAAAAACGACTAACGTAACGATTTGGTTGTATCTCATTGGTTAACCCCTAGCAATGCCACTAGTTACCGCTGACCATGGGGATAAATACCGTAACGCTAACGTTATGTTCGTTGTGGACCCACGGACACCACCGACCTCGCCCATGCAACAGCCGTTGCGTCGCGAGTGTCGGAGCTGCGGAACGTGCCCCTCGACTCCGAAGACGCCCCCATAGTGTTCTCGGCAGGCTGGCAGCCTGCCGGCAGGTTCGGAAAGCTTTGCTTCACACCAAACCTTGCAAAGCGCCAGGGGAGGACGAGGTGTCAAACGCCGCTCTACGCCATCTGCCACCGAAAGCCGTCGCTGCAGTGACAAGGCTTTTTAACGGGATGACAAGGACCGGCCACTTTCCCGCCGCCTGGAAGCGGGGAGTGATGATAATGATCCCGAAGCCCCACAGAACGTCCTGCAGCCGGCCAGCTACCGCCCCATCACCTTGCTGCCATGTCTCTCGAAAGTGTTCGAGCGCCTGCTGCTGGGGAGGATGACGGAACACATGACGCCGAGAATGGAGCAGTTCGGATTCCGGTCGGAGCATAGCACCACGCTCCAGCTGTCCAGGGTACTGCACCACATCGCGGTACTTCGCAACAAGAAGGAACACGCAGTTGCAGTACTCCTGGACATGGAGAAGGCCTTCGACCGGGTCTGGCACGACGGCCTGATTTACAAGCTCGACGCCCGCGATCTTCCGAAGAGATTCGTCCGACTCATCGACTCGTTCCTGTCCGACCGGACGTTCAGGGTACTAGTCGAAGACGCCTACTCCGAAGATCGCCAGATCAGAGCCGGAGTGTCTCAGGGGACCGTGTTGTCTCCGTCGTGCTATTCCATGTACACGGACGACATCCCGAACCCCGAAAATGCACTCCTGGCTCTGTACGCCGACGACGCTGCGTATGTCACCACTTCGTTTAACTGCACCGTGCGGCGTCGAAGATGTCGAATACATTGAAGGCCCTACCCAGTTGGCTCGACAGATGGCGCCTTAGCGTCAACGTCAAGAAAACGCAGGCCATCGCCTTCACCGGCAAGAGAATGCTTCCTCCGCCCCTCCAACTGCTCGACGTGCCCATCCCCTGGAAAAGGGATGTGAAGTACCTGGGGGTGACGATTGACAAGCGACTGAACATGGCCCGACACGCCAAGAACGTCGCAGCGAGCATCCGCGCGGCGCGTGCCATCCTTCGCCCTGTGCTCTTCTCCGCTCTCCCGCTCCGCACGAAGGTCGGGGTGTACAAGCAGTACATCCGCTCCCGCCTGACGTACGCCGCCCCGGCCTGGTATGCGTTCCTGGCCGAAACACACAGGAAGTCCCTCAGGGTTTAGCAATCGCAGACCCTGAGGACCATCACCGACGCGCCCAGATACGTCAGGAACGCTACCATAGCGACAGACCTGGGAGTCGAGAGCCTGGACGAATTCATCGGACACTTGGCAAAGGCCATGTTCAAACGCGCAGACGCCTCCATCTACGAGCACCTGATCGGCATCGCCGAGCAGTACGACCGCCCGGAGAGGGTCCGTCCATACCCGCGGGAGCTTGCCGTCAGCCCCGCGGAGTCGCCCGACCCGGAGGAAGCAGACTCCACCGACGACAGCGATGGACACCAAGCGGAAGACGACGTCCGCCCGGCACCCTTCGCCGATGACCCAGTGACGCGGTCGTCTTAGCGACCGCCGATTGAGACCGCACCCATGGCCCATCGGCCCGAAGGAGTAAACCCCTGTAACTACACGCAGAGAAGAATACCCCGAGAATGTTTGTTGTTTTAGATATCCGGGTTAAGGAAGTGGATTGCATTGCACAGAAAAGTGTACTCTAATATCAAACTAGACGTTTATTAATAAGGCTATCAGGGACCAGTATTACAAAGAACAATGACCAATCCCCACACATCATTTTATTTAACTACAAATAGGTTGAACTTAAAGACATTTTTCGGTTTTTCGATTCAAACCGAAAAATGTCTATAATTTCAATACAATATCGCGAAAACAGAAGAAAAATCTATGCAAATAGGTTGTTAAAAACTCGGATATTTTAAAATTTTCGCATGTGATTTATTAAATAATAATGTTTATTTTACTTGACAAACACGTCATGCCACTAAAATTCTCCCGTAGGAACCTATTGTAAGATCAGACAGTAATGTTGTTGAAGATCAGTGTTCATTCGAAAGAACAAATTAGAAGAAGTGACCAATGGCCGTTTTGTCCTGCTGCAACACGCACGTCTTATCAATACGTTTGTAATTTTTAAGAATTAGTGTGATGTCTTTATTTTCATTTTATTATTTTGATATGTGGGTGTTTTTAGACCAAAAAAGTATTTGTATTGTATTGTGTTGGGTCTGAGATATTAGAGATCTAACACCAGTTAGACATAGACAATAACGTCATTGGGTACGGAACTTTAAAATGATTTACAACAACCAATTTTTAAATTTGATAGGAAAGTTTGAAATATTTAGCTTTGATTCTTACTCCCATCATACGACCGCTTCTCTAAAAAGAAAAAAAAAACTTTGTCTGAAAGAAAATCTGAAACATATAAGAAACTCTTTGGAACCTAAGTGAAGGCAGTCTGGTATGTTTGACAGACAGGGCAGCCATTTTGAATTCCATGGCCAACTCGATTTAACTCTGACCAATCAGAAGCGACCTCAAATTCCCTTGTTGTTTTTGAAACACGTTTATTGTATGAGAGCCCCTCTTAAATATTTGTTTCATTTTCTTTTTAGTATTTGTTGTTGTAGCGGCTACGGAAATACATCTTCTGTGAAAATTTCAAGCGTCTAGCTATTACGGTTTATGAGATACAGCCTAGTGACACACGGACAGACAGCGAAGTCTCAGTAATAGGGTCCCGTTTTTACCCTTTGGGTACGGAACCCTAAAAAAGAAAAACACATACAACACTCAAAGAACTAACATCGTCACGAGAATTTAGGTGGCATATGGTTTGTCGCCAGTATGCGTTCTTATATGTATACCTATTTAAGTTACCTTTTTGCCTGCATATATAATCACATTTATCGCATGCAAATACTTTGACGCCTGTGTGAGTCAATAAATGCCGTCTTAACAAATTCTTTTGTTTACATTTATAATCACATTTATCGCATTCCAATGGTGTATCGCCAATATGAGTAAATAAATGTGTTTTTAAGGAACCTTTTCGATAACATTTATAATTACATTTATCACAGGCAAATGCTTTGACGCCAGTGTGAGTCAATAAATGTGTTTTCAAGACTTATTATTACATTTGTAATCATATTTATCGCATGCAAACGGTTTTTCACCACTATGAGTCTTTAAATGTGTTTTTAAGGCGCTCTTACGTATACATCTAAAACCGCACCTATCGCATGTAAACCATTTGTCGCGCGTATGAATTAACAAATGTATAAAGTTACCTTTTTTGTTAGATCACATTAATTTTATGAAAATGAAGCACCGCCAGTATGAGTCAATAAAATATGTCGTTTCAAGTTAAATTTAAGCTTACATTTATAATCGCACTGATCGCAAGCAAATACTTCGACACAAGAATGAATCAATGAATGAGTTTTCAAGCTACTTTTTAGCCTACATTTATAATCACATTTATCGCACGCAAATGCTTTGATATCAGAATGAAGCAATAAATGTGTTTTCAAGCTACTTTTTTGCTTACATTTATAATCACATTTATCGCACGCAAATGCTTTGACATCAGTATGAATCAATAAATGTTTTTTCAAGTTACCTTTACGCTTGCTTTTATAATCACATTTATCGCAAGCAAACGTTTTTATATCAGAATGAAGCAATAAATGTGTTTTCAAGTTACATTTTTGCTTACATTTATAATCACATTTATCGCACGCAAATGCTTTGACATCAGTATGAATCAATAAATGTTTTTTCAAGTTACCTTTACGCTTGCTTTTATAATCACATTTATCGCAAGCAAACGTTTTTATATCAGAATGAAGCAATAAATGTATTTTCAAGTTACTTTTTTGCTTACATTTATAATCACATTTATCGCACGCAAATGCTTTGACATCAGTATGAATCAATAAATGTTTTTTCAAGTTACCTTTAAGCATGCTTTTATAATCACATTTATCGCAAGCAAATGTTTTGATATCAGAATGAAGCAATAAATGTGTTTTCAAGCTACTTTTTTGCTTACATTTATAATTACATTTATCGCACGCAAATGCTTTGACTTCAGTATGAATCAATAAATGTTTTTTCAAGTTACCTTTTTGCCTGCATATGTAATCACATTTATCGCACGCAAATGCTTTGACATCAGTATGAATCAATAAATGTTTTCTCAAGTAACCTTTATGCTTGCTTTTATAATCACATTTATCGCAAGCAAACGTTTTGACATCAGAATGAAGCAATAAATGTGTTTTCAAGCTACCTTTATGCTTACATTTGAAATCACATTTATCGCAGGCAAATGATTTATCGCCGGTATGAGTCAATATAATATGTCTTTTTAATCCATCTTTTCGATTACATTTATAATCACACATATCGCAAGCAAAAGGCTTATAGCCAGTATGAATCAATAAATGTGTTTTCAAGAACCTGCTCTGCCTAGATTTATAATTACACATATCACAAGCGAAAGGTTTGTCGCCAGTATGAATCAATAAATGTGATTTCAAGGTACTTTTCTGTCTACATTTATAGTTACACCCAAGTATTTTGCTTGCGATAGCAAAATACTTGTCGCCAGTATGAGTCATTAAATGTGTGCTTAAGGTAAGTTTTTGTGAACATCTGAAATCACACTTATGGCATGCAAAAGACTTTTCGCCAGTATGAATCTTTACATGTTGGGTCAAACTACATTTCTGAATAAATCTATGATTACATATGTCACAGGCAAACGGCTTTTCGCCGGTATGAGTCATTAGATGCCGTTTTAAGTGACTCTTAAACTTACATTTATAATCACATTTATCGCACGCAAATGCTTTGACATCAGTATGAATCAATAAATGTTTTTTCAAGTTACCTTTACGCTTGCTTTTATAATCACATTTATCGCAAGCAAACGTTTTGATATCAGAATGAAGCAATAAATGTGTTTTTAAGCTACTTTTTTGCTTATATTTATGATCACGTTTATCGCACGAAAACTGCTCATCGCCAGTGTGGGTCTTTAAGTGATGTTTTAAGTTATCTTCATCTGTACATATATATTCACATATATCGCACGCTAATGATTGGTTGCTATTATGTTTCGATACATGTTGTGTTATATCTGTTATACTAGCAGTTGTATAATTGCACTGAGAGCATGAGAACGTGTTTCGTTGCGGTCCATGAGTGGAGGCTGTATCGGTGCTCACAGAGCGGTGTCGCGCGGTGACCGGTCTCCGTCGCTTGACCGCGGGAACATCTGTGAGAAGCATTGATCAGCGTTAGTTTATCAACAAATGCTTCATATCCAATTAATAACATAGGTCGCACTAACAGCAATAACCGACACTCGAATATACTGAATGCTAGTGTCGTCTTTGATGTCGTATCAGTACCGGTCCACAAAAACGTTTATGCGAGCGCATGAGTTACGTAAATACGTGTAGGGGGGGATGGCTGGAAGGTGCCGCCTGTCTGGGACCCAGTACTACATTTGATTAAGTCCCAGGCCCAGCCCAACAACTGCTACTAGACAACAGGACACCGTCAGCCACTTTTGCCGGTTGTAGAATATAGTTTTTAATTTTTTGATTAGAATAATTGATGTAAGCATGAGTCACCAAAGAGCAACCCCCATGAGTTTCTTGTGACTTCTTCTCATGAAGGGGCGCGTTTTCCGAGGCCACGTAGTAATAAATTAATCGTTGTAAAGGTGATTTGTGCATAGTTAGTAATGATAGTCTAAATAAAAAGTAAATAATAAAGTAAATAAAAATAATAAAGTAAAAGTTAAATAATAAAATAAATAGGCCAAGCTGCAGGGAAATCACATTACAAAAGGTGGTGTAACAAATTTTATGATTTTATGTTATTTAGCTAAGTTAGCTTGATATAAATTCAATTTCTTGACCTTGGGGCACGACGGGGTATATCCGATATTTTGAGTTTAATATTCTTTTTGCACATAGTGTCTCGATAATAAGTCGTATGACAAAAGTGTCTAAGAACAGTATAGAGAAGTCAAAAACTTTTACATTCTGTCCATACATGTCAATTCTGTAAGTCTTAAAGGTAAAAAGTTACAATCAAAAGAACACAATGCGCCATATAAGACACCGTGTCGCACTACTAGCGCCATCTTGTAGGCGGCCACCACAAATAATTTGTTGTTGCTTATTATGGAAACGATTAAAAATAATTGTCGTAGAAATCTATACTGATTTTATATAATATTGTTTTTCTTTTTTTGATTGTAACTTTTTACCTGTAAGACTTACAGAATTGTCATGTATGGACAGAATGTAAGAGTTTTTGACTTCTACATACTGTTCTTAGACACTTTTGTCATATCACTTACTATCGAGGCACTATGTGCAAAAAACGAAAAATTAGCAAAATATCGGACATACCCCGTCGTGCCCCAAGGTCAAGAAATTGTATTTATGTCAAGCTAACTTAGCTAAATAACATAAAATCATAAAATTTGTTACACCACCTTTTGCAAGGCTACGTAAGAGGTGATTTCCCTGCAGCTTGGCCTAAAATAATAGTCATTGCAATTTAGAGTCTGCGTACACAGGAACGTTTTGATATCTTTTTAATAATTAATTTTTGACAAGACGGTAGTTTCACTGTAGCTTTTTATTACATTAGAATGACAAATAACATCTTAGACTATCCTGAAGAAGGGACCTGGAAAGGTCTCGAAACGTTGAGCGTTGTAACAATGCTAAAAGTAATAAAACACCACGCGATTCAAACCGAAAAATGTCTTTAATTTTTTTATAATAAAGTTATTATAAAGTTTTTTTTTACCAATTAGCGATGCAATACAAATCACTTCCATGTTGTATAAAAACGACTAACGTAACGATTTGGTTGTAGGTATCTCATTGGTTAACCCCTAGCAATGCCACTAGTTACCGCTGACCATGGGGATAAATACCGTAACCCTAACGTTATGTTCGTTGTTTGAAGATATCCGGGTTAAGGAAGTGGATTGCATTGCACAGAAAAGTGTAATCTCAAACTAGTCTCTTACAGCCTTTCCACGTTTATTATTAAGGCTATCAGCCCTCAGGCTGACAACGACAACTTCCTAAAATGACAACTTCCGAGAACGACAAATTTTTAAAATGTCAACATCCGAAAACGACAACTTCCTAAAATGACAACTTCCTAAAACGACAACTTCCTAAAATGACAACTTCCGAAAATGGCAACTTCCGAAAATGACAAATTCCGAAAAATTACAATAGTATTTCTATTAATTTTTGTATGTAGCTCAAGGCTATTTTATTCAGAAAATTTATTTTCAAGGAAAAATAGCATACAAATTTTTTTTTTTTTTTTTTTTCACTTGCGGCGAGGCTTGAACTCGCGTTTTTGGGTCAGTACCCCAACGTCATTACCAACTAGACTACGCAAGCTCACGTCCCGTGCCGTGAAAACTTCCAATGCTATATTCTCCTTTGATTGTAGCGTAGCGGAAGTGTAGCGTTAGATAGATGGCGCTCTAACGAGCCTTAATCGTAAACAATCAAAGGAGAATATAGCATTGGAAGTTTTCACGGCACGGGACGTGAGCTTGCGTAGTCTAGTTGGTAATGACGTTGGGGTACTGACCCAAAAACGCGAGTTCAAGCCTCGCCGCAAGTGAAAATTTTTGAATGCTATTTTTCCTTGAAAATAAATTTTCTAAATAAAATAGCCTTGAGCTACATACAAAAATTAATAGAAATTTTATAGTAATGGAAAAAGCGACATCTTACGTTTAATGAGTTAACTGTAAAGTTAACCATTACGACGCAGGTGTAAACAACTGGAAAGTTGTTCCTGTAGCGTTAGATAGATGGCGCTCTAACGAGCCTTAATCGTAAACAATCAAAGGAGAATATAGCATTGGAAGTTTTCACGGCACGGGACGTGAGCTTGCGTAGTCTAGTTGGTAATGACGTTGGGGTACTGACCCAAAAACGCGAGTTCAAGCCTCGCCGCAAGTGAAAATTTTTGAATGCTATTTTTCCTTGAAAATAAATTTTCTAAATTACAATAGTGTCTACTTTATACGTTACTAGCTGCAACCCGCGGTTTCTCCCGCGTAACTCCCGATCCCGTGGTTATGTTCCAAAATCCTTTCTTAGCAGTCGCCTACGTCATAAAATAGCTATCTGTATGCCAAATTTCATCCCGTATCAGCTCATAATGCCAACTTCTCAAAATGCCAACCGCTCGCAAATAGCCAACTTCTCAGAATGCCAATTTCTCGCAATGCCAACTTCTCGCAATGCCAACTTCTCGAAATGCCAATGTCTCGCAATGTCAACTTCTCATAATGACAATAATTCTCAAACAAAAAATCTTTGTTAATATTGAGGTTTCACTCGCGTAAGTCCCGTTCTCGAGATACATTGCAAACATTGCAAACTTTCGACATTCTTACCCTACAACAACCGTTCGTCTTGAGCTGTCAATGCCAAACTAATTTGACATTATTATCAAATTGTCATTATCAACAAATTGTTGTCATTATGAGAAGTTGTCATTTCGAGAAGTTGACATTGCGAGAAATTGGCATTTCGAGAAGTTGGCATTGCGAGAAATTGGCATTCTGAGAAGTTGGCTATTTGCGAGCGGTTGGCATTTTGAGAAGTTGGCATTATGAGCTGATACGTTTAAATAAATAAAATAACTTTTGCCCTGTTACTGAACATCTTTTAATTAAGTGCCTACTTAATACAACTAAAACTTAGCTATAATAACTAATTGTAGTATAAATAATAATAATATAGTATAGTATAAATTAGACACTATTGTAATTTTTCGGAATTTGTCATTTTCGGAAGTTGTCATTTTCGGGAGTTGTCATTTTCGGAAGTTGTCATTTTCGGGAGTTGTCATTTTCGGAAGTTGTCATTTTCGGAAGTTGTCGATTTTAGATTAGACGTTCTCGGAAGTTGTCGTTTTCGGAAGTTGTCATTTTAGGAAGTTGTCGTTGTCACCCTGAGGGCACCCTCAGGCTGACAACGACAACTTCCTAAAATGACAACTTCCTAAAATGACAACTTCCGAGAACGACAAATTTTTAAAATGTCAACTTCCGAAAACGACAACTTCCGAAAACGACAACTTCCTAAAACGAGAACTTCCTAAAATGACAACTTCCTAAAACGACAACTTCCTAAAATGACAATATCTTAAATCGTCAACTAGGTACCTAAATTGATAACCGCCAAAATTTAGATCTTCCTGGAACGACAACGCGTATTCTCGACCCTTTTTTTAAAGGACTTTTGCCGCTGACTGAACTTTCATTCGCTTTTGTCTTTTGTACCATTGCATTAGTATGTAGTAATTCATTCTCGAGTGAAGTGCACTTTACTTTTTTTGAAATGCTACTTCCTCATTACCTCATTAAAACTCTATGATAAAGGTGCCATTGCGTTCTTAAACTCCTTGGTCTTACTAGCATATTTAAAAAAATGTCAGAAACAAGCAGTATCTGTCAGCTTGACAATCCTTAAATACAAATAGTGTTGATTTCCTTCATGAAATAATAATGAATTTCATAAAATCACAAAAAGGAAAAGACTGTTTATTAAATAATGGGTACAAATACAATTTCATGAAATGGAACAATAAGAACACAACTTTATGGAGATGTACTAATAGGAATTTGTGTGGTGCAACTATAACTTTAGATACTACGAGATCCAAAATTTTACGAGAGGCTGCTCATGTGTGCTTTCAAGATTATTCCAAAAATATTGTTTTACAATTGATGAATATTTGTAAAAAAGAAGTTTGCGAGAATTTTGATCCCATTCAGCAAATTTTTGAAAATAATGTTGAAAAAATAATTAAGAAACATCAAAATGTCATACCTGATATACCAACTTTTCAAAGTGTTAAAAGTACACTATACAAGTGCCGTAAAGATTTTCTAGAAAGCGATGTTTTGACATACAGAAACTTGGAAGACGTAAAGGTGCCAACTGCGTTTTCCAAAAATTTTCTAATAGCTGATGATGGAGATACGGAAAGAATTTTAATATTTTCATCCATTATATCACGAAATATAATCAAAAAGTTTGCGGGGAGCGATAAATTGTACTTTGGTGATGGCACCTTTTACAGCGTACCTAAACCATTCTATCAGCTATTTACCATACATGTTGATTATTTCTCAAATTTGAAGACAGTAAATGTTATACCAATAGTATATGGTCTACTGCCCAATAAAACTGAAGAAACATACTTTAGGTTTTTCAAATTAATAAAAGAAATATTGGGTATTAATATTTCACAATATAAATGCGATTTTGAACAAGCACAAATAAATGCTGTCCTCGAAGTATTTCCTGAAGTAAATATTAGAGGTTGTTATCAGCATTTCAATAAGGCAGTCTTCAAGCAATCGAAGGCCTTAAAATTACAAACAACAACAGAAGGCAGAAATGTATCAAGATTAAGTGCTATAATAGCCTTACTACCCTCTGCCTATATAAACGACGCCTGGTTACATGTAAAAAATATGATGCCTAATGATTTGAACTTTCAAAAGTTTAAACGTTATTTTGAACAACAATGGTTAGAAAAAAATTGCAAAATCATAAGTGTTGCTTATTCCAAACACAGAACCAATAATCCGGTTGAAGGTTGGCATAGACGCCTAAATGCAAAGGTACCACATAAGCCAAACATTTTTTTTATTTTCAAAAAATTAAAGAAGGAAGCTAAACATTACGACTTAAAAATAAAAAGGAGTTATTTTAAAAAGTTCGCAAAGAACCGACGAAATACTGACATAGTTTTTGATATAAAATACAAAATTTTATTGCAGCAACTAGAAAACAACGATCTTAATAGCATACAATTTTTGAAGAAAATTATATATTTAAAGTTAAAAACAACAACGAAAAGTCAAGAACGACGACGACGTCGTGGAATTCGTGGATAACCATCAAGCCCGTTTAATGGATACAGAAGTCCAAATTTATGTTTTATTTGCAGTTTTTTTTTAATTTGTTACTTTACTATAATTAGGTCATAAAGCTAAGTTTTAGTTGTATTAAGTAGGTACTTAATTAAAAGATGTTCAGTTACAGGGCAAAGGTTATTTTATTTATTTATATACAAAAAAATTCAAAGTCCTGACTGACTGATTGATTGACTAACATATCATCGCACAGCCGAAACCGCTGGACGGATTGGGCTGAAATTTGGCATACAGATAGCTATTTTATGACGTCGGCGACTGCTAAGAAAGGATTTTGGAAAATAACCACGGGATCGGGAGTTACGCGGGAGAAACCGCGGGTTGCAGCTAGTAACGTATAAATTAGACGTTTAGGCGCAGAATGTCCAATTCGCAAAATGTCCAGCGGACGCAAAATGTCAAGTTCGCAGAATGACCAGTTCGCAGAAAGTCCAGTTCGCAGAATGTCCAGTTCGCAGAATGTCCAAGTTTTATGTTGAGCAATGAAAAAAAATGTTTTCATACATTTTTATTTGAACTTCGAAAAAAATATACGGATCACCCCGACTTGGATAGGTTAGGTTAATATTAGACCATGATTACGAGCAGCGCTTTGGCGAGCGAGCGAAGCGAGCGTGCCGCGGCAGCGGTCGCAAGGGCTGAGGGGCTGCTGCTACAGCCCTTGCGTCGCGCTGGAGCCCACACATATTCAAATTTTAGCAAAATTATAACCTCCAAATTATTATTATCCCTACCCCTCCCTACCCCCAAAATCGTGACGTAGGATTCTAAAGTGCAACCATTTATTCACTCGTACTTAAATCCCCCACCAATTAGTGGTGACAACGTTATGATGAATATTGGACATTCTGCGAACTGGACTTTCTGCGAACTGGATATTCTGCGAACTTGACATTTTGCGAACTGGACATTCTGCGAACTGGATATTCTGCGAACTTGACATTTTGCGTCCGCTGGACATTTTGTGAATTGGACATTCTGCACCTAAACGAGTGTCTTATTGTAATTTTTCGGAATTTGTCATTTTCGGGAGTTGTCATTTTCGGAAGTTGTCATTTTCGGGAGTTGTCATTTTCGGAAGTTGTCATTTTCGGAAGTTGTCGATTTTAGTCTAGACGTTCTCGGAAGTTGTCGTTTTCGGAAGTTGTCATTTTAGGAAGTTGTCGTTGTCACCCTGAGCCACATTTATCACAGGCAAATGCTTTGACGCCAGTGTGAGTCAATAAATGTGTTTTCAAGACTTATTATTATTTATTATTAGTCGCTAGGAGTTGGTAAGCAAACTCAACATTCTACTCCCTCTGACTTAAATTTAGATTCTTTAAACCAACACTTTTCTTCTTCTTTACGTATAGACCACTCTGCGAAAGCTGAAACTTTAAAACATCTCTCTTCCGTTACAACACCCGACTTTGCTTCCTTTACCTTTAAACAATTTACTGCTGGTGGGGTTGAGGAGAGCATAAAACGCCTAACTTCGAAGGCTGTCGGCAGTGACAGCCTTAGCCGCAATATGATTATGCCCATTATTGACAAAATCCTTCCTATTATCCTGCACATTTTGAACTTTTCCATTTCTCACAATGCATTCCCTAACCCTTGGAAAGAGGCCCAAATTATTCCACTCCCGAAGAAGCCTAGTCCTAAAACGTTCTCCGATTACCGTCCTATTTCTATTTTACCTTTCCTCTCTAAACTTCTTGAACGCCTTGTCCATCAGCAAGTCAGTAATTACCTTAATAGTAATGGGCTGTATAATCCCTTCCAATCTGGTTTTCGTCCGGGGCATAGCACATCTACTGCTCTTGTCAAAGTAACTGACGATATTCGCGAAGGTATGGATCATCGTAAGTTGACTGTGCTTACTCTGCTAGACTTTAGTAACGCCTTTAACAATGTCGACTTCGATATCCTACTTGGAGTTCTCGGCTCTCTCAACATATCTCCTGCAGTGATTGAATGGTTTCGTAGTTACCTGTGTGGTCGCCGGCAGCGGATTCGTGCTGGAGATGTCTACTCATCTTGGTGCGATGTAACTGCTGGTGTACCCCAGGGCGGCGTTCTTTCTCCCCTTCTTTTTTCCATGTTTATCAATACCATCTCTTCAGATCTTTCTTCGTCCTACCATCTTTATGCTGACGATCTTCAAATTTATGTACAGACCCCATGGGATAATTTGAACGAGGGAATTGCTGTAGTTAACAGTGACTTGGATACCATTTGTAGGTGGAGTAAATCTTATGGCATTTCAGTGAACCCCTCAAAGACGCAAGTCATTGTTCTTGGGAGCTCTAGGTTTTTGTCTAGGGTTATCTGGGAGGATGTGCATCCTGTGATGTTCGATGGGAATTATATTCCATTTTCTAAGACCGTAAAGAATCTTGGCATCCTTATGGACTCGGAAATGAGCTGGGAACCGCAGATAACTGAGACTAGCCGGAAGATTTTTGCCGCTGCGGGCTCACTTCGCAGACTTCGTAATTTTCTGCCGACTGCCACCAAAGTAAGTCTTGCTCAGTCTCTCATGCTCCCCATTCTCGATTATGCCGACATCTGTTATCTCGATTTGACCGAAGAGCAACTGGATAGACTTGAGCGCCTCCAAAATGTTTGCATACGGTTCATATTTGGACTTCGCAAATATGACCATGTCTCCGACTTTCGCCGTAAGCTCAGGTGGTTGCCAATCCGTTTTCGCCGTAACGTGCATACCCTCTGTTTCCTTTACAAAATTCTATTCGCTCCCTTCTCCCCTCGGTACCTCAGAGAACGCTTTAAGTTCCTGAGTGATTCTCATTCTCGACAACTCCGTTCCACTGAGACCCTTCTCCTCTAAGTCCCCAATTCTAGTTCTAACTTATACAATAAATCCTTTTCCTTTCAATCTGTTGTTCTCTGGAATTCTTTACCTCAACCCATCCGTTCCGCTAAGACCTTGTCCATTTTCAAGACTTTGGTAACTAATCACTACCTGAGCATTGTCTGACCGCAATAAATTTCTGTTCAATCCTTGTTCGTTATTTTTTTATTTTATGTTATATTATTAGTATGTATAAAGTCAGTATGTATTTATTTTTATATATTTTATATCTTTATATATTTTAATATAATTATGTATCTTGTAGGTATCTATTTATTTTATTTATTTTTTAAATATTTATTTATTTTTAGTTTTAATATGGTTTGTATTCTATTCTATATTTTAATATTTAAATACTTATATCGAAGCCAATCTGACTCAATTTCACTTTGCCTACTGCGCATGCTGTAATGACCTTCTCCATCCAAAGGTTGCCTGGAAGAAATCGCTTTTAGCGATAAGGCCGCCCATTTGTGCAACGTTGTAGTTTTAAGCTTTATGTGTATTTGTCTTACATATGTACGTTGTTTTGTATATTGTTTGTTGTGCAAATAAAGCGTTAATCTATCTATCTATCTATTACATTTGTAATCATATTTGTCGCAGGCAAACGGTTTTTCACCAATATGAGTCTTTAAATGTGTTTTTAAGGCGCTCTTACGTATACATCTAAAACCGCACCTATCGCATGTAAACCATTTGTCGCGCGTATGAATTAACAAATGTTTAAAGTTACCGTTTTTGTTAGACTTATAATCACATTTATTCTATGAAACTGAAGCACCGCCAGTATGAGTCAATAAAATATGTCGTTTCAAGTTAAATTTACGCTTACATTTATAATCGCACTGATCGCAAGCAAATACTTCGACACAAGAATGAATCAATGAATGAGTTTTCAAGCTACTTTTTAGCTTACATTTATAATCACATTTATCGCACGCAAACGTTTTGATATCAGAATGAAGCAATAAATGTTTTCTCAAATAACCTTTATGCTTGCTTTAATAATCACATTTATCGCAAGCAAACGTTTTGATATCAGAATGAAGCAATAAATGTGTTTTTAAGCTACTTTTTTGCTTACATTTATAATCACATTTATCGCACGCAAATGCTTTGACATCAGTATGAATCAATAAATGTTTTCTCAAGTTACCTTTTTGCTTGCTTTCATAATCACATTTATCCCAAGCAAACGTTTTGACATCAGAATGAAGCAATAAATGTGTTTTCAAGTAACCTTTACGCTTGCTTTTATAATCACATTTATCGCAAGCAAACGTTTTGATATCAGAATGAAGCAATAAATGTGTTTTCAAGCTACTTTTTTGCTTACATTTATAATCACATTTATCGCACGCAAATGCTTTGACATCAGTATGAATCAATAAATGTTTTATCAAGTTACCTTTTTGCCTGCATATGTAATCACATTTATCGCACGTAAATGCTTTGACATCAGTATGAATCAATAAATGTTTTATTAAGTTACCTTTTTGCCTGCATATGTAATCACATTTTTCGCACGCAAATGCTTTGACATCAGTATGAATTAATAAATGATTCCTCAATTAACCTTTATGCTTGCTTTTATAATCACATTTATCGCAAGCAAACGTTTTGATATCAGAATGAAGCAATAAATGTGTTTTTAAGCTACCTGTTCGCTTACATTTATAATCACATTTATCGCACGCAAATGCTTTGACATCAGTATGAATCAATAAATGATTTTTCAAGGTACCTTTAAGCCTGCTTTTAAAATCACATTTATCGCAAGCAAACGTTTTGACATCAGAATGAAGCAATAAGTGTGGGCGGGGAGTGCGAGCCACAAAAAATTGCTGAACTCTTTATAAGAGCAATTCAGAGTGGAACCTCTACTGAAGGGGGCTTGCGAGGGGGCAACGTCGTGTTTAGGTGAACGTGTTTTATTTACCGTTAAAGAAATAAGACAGGTACTAAAAAATATGACAAGAGGTAAGTCGCCTGGACACGATGGCCTCAGTATAGAGCACCTTTAGTACGCGGGAGTACATCTTCCTCGTGTTGTCGCACTACTGTTTAATCTCTGCGTTGGACACTCTTACCTTCCAGCTGATTTGATGCGAACGGTGGTGGTGCCGATCATGAAAAACAAGGTAGGGGATGCCTCTGACAGGTCTAATTATCGTCCAATTTCATTGGCTACTATCATAGCCAAGGTCCTGGACGGTGTGCTCAATAGTAGGATGACAAAATGTATAAAACTACATGATGCCCAGTTCGGATTTAGGCCGGGATTGTCAACGGAGTCCGCTATATTATGTTTAAAGCACACCGTCCAGTACTATACTGATAGGAAAACACCGGTTTTTGCGTGTTTTCTGGACCTGTCAAAGGCATTCGACCTTGTATCCTATGGAGTGCTGTGGGAGAAGCTAAGAAGGCAAACTGAGGTGCCGGATGAATTGGTTTCCATCCTGAAATACTGGTATGGGAATCAAGTAAATCTGATGAGATGGAATGGGTGTTTTTCGTCCGAATATACCATGGAGTGTGGAGTCAGACAGGGGGAGCTTGACATCACCGACTCTGTTCAACTGTTATCTGAACGGCCTGATCGGAGAACTCAGTAGCTCCGGGATCGGATGCATGGTTGATGGTGTATCGTTTAACAATATCAGCTATGCGGATGATATGGTGCTGCTTAGTCCTTCGATCGCTGGTCTTCAGAAGCTTTTGAATATATGTACCCGGTATGCTGATGCGAATGGCCTGTGTTACAACAGTCGAAAAACTGAGTTCATGGTGTTCAGGGGGGCGTCGAAACTCTACTCAGCTGTTCCGCAGATTTATCTGAGGAATGAGCCCATAAAGAGAACGTCGAAATTTAAATATCTGGGACATTGGGTTACTGACGACTTAAAGGACAATGAGGACATGGACAGAGATCGGAGGGCGTTGGCTGTCAGATGTAACATGGTCGCTCGCAGATTTGCACGTAGCACTTGCAGTAATTAAAGTTACGCTGTTTAAAGCATATTGTCAAATCTTTTACTCGTGCAGTCTGTGGGTCAGCTATACGAAGTTGGCAGCCAACTCTCTTCGAGTCCAATATAATAACAGACTAAGGATGATGTTGGGATTGCCGAGGTACTATAGCGCCTCTGGTATGCTTCCCGAATATGGGGTATGCGACAGAAAAGTGCTTCAATGATGCGCCGGGCCCGGGACAGTTCCAACAGCTTGATAAAAGTAATTGCAAGCAAGTTGGAGTCTCCTATCTGGAGACATTGGACAGGGATGCATAAAATGGCTGTTTAAGGTCGCCTTTCAGTGTCCAAACTTATTGTCCGTATGTTTTCATCAAACAGTTTTCGAGCTTCACATTTTTAGTTATTTAATAAATTGACCTATGTAAGTAAGTTTAATTTAATTTTGTATGGTTTGGACATTTATAATTTTTAATTAATGTTTCTAATTTTTAAATACTTATTGACTTTTTATTTTTAATTTAATTAATGCCATTGACATTTAATTATTATTACCTATATTTTAATATATACTAATATTATAAAGCGGAAGAGTTTGTTTGTTTTTTTGTTTGTTTGTTTGTTTGAACGCGCTAATCTCAGGAACCACTGGTCCGATTTGAAAAATTCTTTCGGTGTTAGATAGTCCATTTATTGAGGATGGCTATAGGCCATATTATATTTTCAAAAAAAAATAGGGATCCTTACTAAAAGTTCAATAATGTAACACAAGGTGTGAAAAAAATGACCAAAAAATTCCTTACGGCGCGTGCGCTGCGAAAACTATTGGATATAGAACAAAACTATGTACTACAACTTTGTAGAACATGTAATTGTCTACAAAATACATCGCGACACCATATGTCTAACTATTGTAGTTATCTCACAATAAGTGTTTTTGTAATTTTTGTAAATAATTAAAATGCCGTCGCTTTAATAACCTTTTATTTTGTACCTTGGTATTAATCCTTATCAAAATAAATTACTTTATATTCAAGACGAAATCAATACCTTTCTAGGACCTTTTGAATTATTTAATTCGGACATTTCATTCAAAAGATATCGCGATATTAAAAATGTAAGTATGTTGCAACCAAATAAGTATTAAGTATTGCGCGCGCACGTATGGGCGCGGTCGGCTCCTTGCAAAGCGGTTGTGCTCAGCGATACTTTTTAATACTTCTTTTTTAGGATTCCGTACCCAAAGGGTAAAAACGAAACCCTATTACTGAGTCTTCGCTGTCTGTCTGTCCCTCTGTCCGTCTGTCCGTCTGTCACCAGGCTGTATCTCATGAACCGTTATAGCTAGACGGTTGACATTTTCACAGAAGATGTATTTCGGTAGCCGCTACAACAACAAATACGAAAAACAAAATGAAACAAAAATTTAAGAGGGGCTCCCATACAACAAACATCTTTTTTAGTTATTGTAGTCAATTTCCGTATCTAATTGGATTTTGTATTATATAATTTTTGTACAGATGTATAAGTACAAAATAATAAACAAACAAATCTAGCTGTGTAGCCCCGACATTAGCTGTGTAGCCCCGGCATAGAATAGGGTTACCCCATCTCATCCCGTGGGTGTCGTAAAGGCGACTAAGGGATCTGAGGGAGATTAGCTAACCTTAAGTACTCCCCGCGCGGTGGCGGATAAACTGCTTGATCCCTAAGAGGGTTGGTGTCAGGCAGGCGGCCGGCCGTAAAAACATTGCCAAATCTAATTGCAGCAGGTATGGTCAATGATGACTAACCGTCTGCGCCGACCCCAAATAAAAAAAAACAATTTGGGGTTTATCGGACCCCGGGCTCCCGAGAGGGATGCAACCGGGAACATCGCTCAGATGAGAAAAAATAAATAAACAAATCCTGAAAGTCACTTTTCTACGCGGACGAAGTCGCGGGCACTGCTATTTCTTATATGTTTGACATTCAATTAATACTGACAATATTGTACATTATCTATGAATCACGGACATTAGGTAGTATGAATTGCTTTTTAATTTTATTTAAATTTAAACAAAATAATATGGATTTAATTATAATTTTAATGTGAATTGTAATTTTTTCTGAAATATATGATTATTATATTATTATAATAAATGTGTTTTCAAGCTACGTTTATGCTTACATTTGAAATCACATTTATCGCAGGCAAATGATTTATCGCCGGTATGAGTCAATATAATATGTCTTTTTAATCCATCTTTTCGATTACATTTATAATCACACATATCGCAAGCAAAAGGCTTATAGCCAGTATGAATCTATGCTATGTGGTAATGTAATGAATGATGATGATATCACAACTATGTAATGAATGATGATGATATCACAAGCGAAAGCTTTGTCGCCAGTATGAATAATTAAATGTGAGATTAAGGTAAGTTTTTGTGAACATCTGAAATCACACTTATGGCATGCAAAAGGCTTTTTGGGCAAGCAGCAGGGAAATCACATTACAAAAGGTGGTGTAACAAATTTTATGATTTTATGTTATTTAGCTAAGTTAGCTTGATATAAATTCAATTTCTTGACCTTGGGGCACAACGGGGTATGTCCGATATTTTTGTTTTGAGTATGCTTTTTGCACATATTCTCGATAATAAGTCGTATGACAAAAGTGTCTAAGAACAGTATGTAGAAGTCAAAAACTCTTACATTCTGTCCATACATGTCAATTCTGTAAGTCTTACAGGTAAAAAGTTACAATCAAAAGAAGAAAAATGTTAAATGCGCCATTTAGGACACCGTGTCGTACTACGATTAAAAAATATGAAACGATTAAAAAATAATTGTTGTAGAAATCTATACTGATTTTATATAATGTTGTTTTTTCTTTTTTTGATTGTAACTTTTTATCTGTAAGACTTACAGAATTGACATGTATGGACAGAATGTAAGAGTTTTTGACTACTACATGCTGTTCTTAGACACTTTTGTCATATCACTTTCGATCCGACTGACTGACTTTGTTTTTTTTTTATTTTGATTTTAAAGGAGATCGGCAACTCTTCATAGAACCTCGGGCGGAAGGTGGACTGAGATGAACAGTAGCAGTTTGGAATCTAGATTTATTACTAATTATACAAAAATCTGTTTTTCTAACTCCGGAATAGTGATATTTGGAATTTTACTTGATCAACTAATTGTCAATTTAATAACCTTAATTAATGTAACAAGTACTTTCCAAATCAAAATCCAGGAATGCCAAGTTTAGTCGTGTAAGCAAGATCAATCAGTCCGTAAACGTAGCACTAGGTTGTCGATTTGAAAAAAACTCGAAAAACATACAAAAATACACCGAACACAAAATCCTCAAAACAGGGAGGCTACCGCGGTTCTTCCGTCGTCGTCGGCATCGGATTCATTTGACAGTTGACAGCCGAATTTCGAACCGCGAAAATTTCAAATCGGCGCGTCGATTACTCATATCGATGCCGAAGCCAAATTGAATGAATGCAACACAGACAGAATTGAATTGAATTGAAGATTTTGACAGAAAATCTTCAAATCGACGGCTGACGGCCATGGATGCGCGGTTTTAAAATTGAAAACCCCGCTGTCAAAGATGTCAAACTACCGCGTCGGCATCGAGTTGTCAACGTCAATGTCAACGGAAGAACCGCGGTAGCTTTCCAGAAGCTAAGAGAATGACAGAAAGCGAGCTGTCAATCAAACACTCGAACATCTGCCACAGATACAATTTCGATCTGACATCGATTACTAAATCGATTTTTATTAAATTATTAAAACATTTTCTCATAGTTCTCTAGTCATTTATTTATTGAATTATTATTATCAAATCCAATAAAACGTCGTTCACAAATAGTTACGATAATAATTAAAACCAAAACAAAGAAGACAACGGATTATTTAGGTACATTATTATTGATTCAAAATCATTCGATTATCGACACAGCAATCGTTTTAATAAATGGTAACTTTTGGAATATTGCTATATCTAAAAGGACCGAAAATGGTAGATTTTTATTGAGGTTTTTTACGATTTTATGGTAAAAAATCATTCCGTAGTTGTAGGAAAAATCTAAAATGCTCATAAAATAAAGAAAAATACAAAATATTTTATGAACATATCGAATAACTTGTCTATCTCCGCCCAATTCAGCCGACCTCCTTTAGTAACTAACATTAGGTTAAGCTAACTACTAACTAACTAAGCTAACTAACATACTAAGAAGACCGTTCAAAATGGACCAGCTTTGTTCCACAGATATCATATTCGACACTTCAAACAATTTGTTGTAACAAATTGTTTCAATCGCAAGTTATGAAATATGGATTATTCGATTGATTACGTAAACTTAGAGCCATGGTGTTAGTATTTTCGTCCTATTCTAAATAAGTTTAAAGATATTGGGTGTTAAAGTTTCACATTTTTGGGAGTTTCACACAAAACACCACCAGATGTCGTTACTTGTCTCGAATGTCCATAAATCTGAATTTGTAAAACCATTATATGACTACAGAATTCCACGCATCGGTCCAGAATTTATAAAGAAAAGAATTATTTTTAACTAATAAGATTTATTGACTGAAAGATGACTTGATTAACTGCCATATTGGTATACCAATTCAGATTTATAGATATTCAAGACAAATAACGACATCTAGTGGTGTTTTGTGTGAAACTCCCAAATGTGAAACTTCAACACCCAATATCTTTTAGCTTAATAAGAATAGGACGAAAATACTAACACCATGGCTTTAGCTCGCATAAATCAATTGAATAATCCATGTCTCGTAATTTGCGATGGCACATAAAATAAAATTAAGGTACCTCTAACCCCCAGGTAAAATCCCTAAGGAAAAACGCCGATCTTCTTTGTATTGATCCTAATGTTGGTCGAAATAAATGATTATTATTATTATTACTTACTATCGAGACACTATGTGCAAAAAACGAAATATTAGCAAAATATCGGACATACCCCGTCGTGCTCCAAGGTCAAGAAATTGAATTTATGTCAAGCTAACTTAGCTAAATAACATAAAATCATAAAATTTGTTACACCACCTTTTGCAAGGCTACGTAAGAGGGAAACTCCCTGCTGCTTGGCCTATTTACCAAGTATGAGTCTTTAAATGTCGGGTCAAACTACATTTCTGATTAAATCTATGATTACATATGTCACAGGCAAACGGCTTTTCGCCGGTATGAGTCATTAGATGCCGTTTTAAGTGAGTCCTATGCTTACATTTATAATCACATTTATCGCACGCAAATGCTTTGACATCAGTATGAATCAATAAATGTGTTTTCAAGTTAACTTTTTGCCTGCATATGTAATCACATTTATCGCACGCAAATGCTTTGACATCAGTATGAGTCAATAAATGTGTTTTCAAGTTAGCTTTTTGCCTGCATATGTAAACACATTTATCGCACGCAAATGCTTTGACATCAGTATGAATCAATAAATGTTTTCTCAAGTAACCTTTATGCTTGCTTTTATAATCACATTTATCGCAAGCAAACGTTTTGATATCAGAATGAAGCAATAAATGTGTTTTTAAGCTACTTTTTTGCTTACATTTATAATCACATTTATCGCAAGCAAACGTTTTGATATCAGAATGGAGCAATAAATGTCTTTTTAAGCTACTTTTTTGCTTATATTTATGGTCACATTTATCGCACGAAAACAGCTCATCGCCAGTGTGGGTCTTTAAATGATGTTTTAAGTTATCTTCATCTGTACATATATATTCACATATATCGCACGCTAATGATTGGTTGCTATTATGTTTCGATTCATGTTGTGTTATATCTGTTATACTAGCAGTTGTATAATTGCATGAGAACGTGTTTCGTTGCGGTCCATGAGTGGAGGCTGTATCGGTGCTCACAGAGCGGTGTCGCGCGGTGACCGGTCTCCGTCGCTTGACCGCGGGAACATCTGTGAGAAGCATTGATCAGCGTTAGTTTATCAACAAATGCTTTATATCCAATTAAGAGGATAGTCACCATTCTCTTTCTCCATACAAACGTAGTTTACATTTTCCTCCCTGGATAAAGACATTAGAGCAAATATGTTTATGCCATAAAACCTATACCTGTCATGACAATGCATCTACCTTTTTATTTTCTAACTAGCTGTGCCCGCGACTTCGTCAGCGTTTTTCGGACACCTACTCATCTCTGTGCAAAAGTCTACACTTGAACGGACGACCAGGGAAGTCTGTTGCTGATCAGAAGATAATCATGGCAGAGGCAAGTATGGATTTTGCACAGCGCAGCGATAGGTAACTTGTTGCATGCTTATTCGCACTACTTATTATAGTAGCTTTTATCGAAAATGTAAAAAAAAATCAAAACCCGACTGTCCGAAAAAATGGACAAAACAATAAAAAAAAAGCTTTCCAACATTCAGTGCAACCGACTTATCTGTTATGTATGCTAAAGTCGGGCAGCTATACTACCTACGTGCAATCTTTTTTTTTATGCGCCTTATGCACTGTCAGGCCACTCTCGTTGTGGTCCCTACCATGGGTATAAAATAAACCCCCAAGGTGTCCCTCGCTCCACAACTGTCGAGGCCAGTGGGAATTCCTCATGGACTACATCCATCAACCGCGACAACGGCGGCCTTTCCAAGCCTCATCTCTGCCCGAAAGACAAACGCTCTCCGTCTCCCCTCCCTCGGCACGGTCACACCACTGTCTCGAGGCCCCCCAAAGACGGTGATAAAAACCCCTACCTCCCCCACCCACCGAGTTCACCACCAGAGGCTTAGGTATTTTTTTATAGTGGTTGTCTTCAACGTTGCCTCTTTCTTGCGCAAAGGACCCCCGAGGAACGGGAATGCGCCGGTCCGTGATTCGAACGCGGAACCCTCGACTCGGAATCCACACTCTGCCGCAGCTGCCATCGTGCCTCGTAAACTACATGCAATCTGCATTTACCCAGTAAAACTGCCCGATTACAGAGCTATATTTTTTTATCCTTTTTAGTGCATTTTCGCCTGCCACTAAAATTATCAAAATTGTAACCGTAACTTTAATCATTGAGGAGTTTTCTGATGAGAAGGTGGTTTCAGGTGGGGTTTTTCACGTTTTTCTGACACGCGAAGGACATGCATTCGCGCGGTTTAGCTATATGTAAGTCTGTAGCGCCCGCTCTACTTGTCGCCACACCGCTGCACCGGTCGCGACTTGTCGGCCGTGTGGGCCGATATTTGCGTTCCGGACATACCCAAACTGGTAATGTTACAGTTCACTTATTTATTTACGTACCAACTCATGGTAGGGTAATAATAATGAGACATCCAATAATTAAGGTTAAATATTGATTATAATTTGCTTTTATAATCTTAGTGTAGTAAAAGTAATAAATAACAGCTAATTTATAATAAAGTTACCAATTAGCGATGCAATGCAAATCACTTCCATGACGTATAAAAACGACTAACGTAACGATTTGGGTGTATCTCATTGGTTAACCACCAGCTATGCCACTAGTTACCGCTGACCATGGGGATAAATACCGTAACGCTATGTTCGTTGTTTTGAGATACCCGGGTTAAGGAAGTCAATTGCATTGCACAAAAAGTGTACTCTAATCTCAAACTAGTCTCTTACAGCCTTTCCACGTTTATTAATAAGGCTATCAGGGACCAGTATTACAAAGAACAATGACCAATCCCCACACATCATTTTATTTGACTACAAATAGGCTGAAATTATAAATAATTTCAATACAACATCGCGAAAACAGAAGAAAAATCTATGCAAATAGGTTGTTAAAAACTCGGATATTTTAAAATTTTCGCATGTGATTTAGTAGGTAAACAATAATGTTTATTTTACTTGACAAACACGTCATGCCACTAAAATTCTCTCGTAGGAACCTATTGTAAGATCAGACAGTAATGTTGTTGAAGATCAGTGTTCATTCGAAAGAACAAAGTAGAAGAAGTGACCAATGGCCCTTGTGTCCTGTTGCAACACGCACGTCTTATCAGAACGTTTGTAATTTTTAAGAATTAGTGTGATGTCTTTATTTTCATTTTATTATTTTGATATGTGGGTGTTTTTAGACCAAAAAACTATTTGTATTGTATTGTGTAGGATCTGGATCTGAGATAGATCTAACACCAGTTAGACATAGACAATAACGTCATTGGGTATGGAACTTTAAAATGATTTACAACAACCAATTTTTAAAGTAGAAGAAGTGACCAATGGCCCTTTTTACCCGACTGCGCGACGCAAAGAAGGGTTTTGTGTTTATCAGTCTATGTACACACATCAACATCGTCTAGGGATATTTTATATAAAGTTCTTAAACTTAAAAAATACTGGCCGATTTAAAAATATTTTAATGGAACCTTATTGTGTAGAGGCCTTATAGTATGATTCCAAATTTGAATTTTAAAAAATTAATTAAAAACATAAGATTAGCGCGGCAATTATTGTAGCGAGTTCGAAGGTTTAAATTTACTTAACGCAGTTTTAAGCATTTTGTTTAAACAAATTGAAGTTTTAATATTTTTTTTTGATTAATTACAATTTAATACAACTGTATGCATCATGCAGCGGCGTCATTTAACAAGAAACGAAATGTTAAGGGCAGTAGAAATGCTCCAAGCTGGGGCTACTCAACGGAGTATTGCCGAGGAGATTGGAACAAGACAAAACGTGATATCAAGATTGTGGTCACGTTATCGTGCTACTGGTGAAGTGGCTGAAAGGCATCCAGGCGGAAAGCGGATAACTACCTAAAGACAAGACCGTTTTTGCAAGTGGCCGCGAGAAGACAACCAAATGTTACGGCCAAGCAGTTGGTTCAAACGCTCCAGTCAGACCACCAGGTGCTTGTCAGTGACCAAACTGTGAGGAGAAGACTGCACGAGGCTAACCTTCATTCTCGCAGGCCGCTTCGTACTCTAGCACTACGCAGAGGAAATCGTGGACGGAGATTACAGTGGGCTAGAGAACATTTGCCTTGGGAAGATATCGAGTGGTCGGTAGTGTTGTTTACTGATGAGTCCCGATTCGGATTTCATCCTGATTCACGTAGAGTACGCGTATGGCGAGCTTCTGGTCGTGACAACCGTCTTCAACACCCTCAGGAGGTCCATCCATACCATGGCGGAACAATTATGGTTTGGGCGGGAATTCGTATTGGTGGAAGAACAGACCTCGTTTGGATCAGAAACACTATGACTGCCGAAAAATACCGTAATCAGGTGCTAGCACCAATAATCTGTCTCCATCGACTGCAAATGGGCCAAGTTTTCACGCTCATGCACGACAACGCCCGTCCGCACACTGCGCGAGTGGTGACCAGCTGGCTAGAGGAGCACGACGTGTCGGTCTTAGACTGGCCCGCGCAGTCACCAGACCTAAACCCCATAGAGCACGCGTGGGATATGCTTCAAAGAAGGGCTTTGAGGAATTTGCCTCCAAATGTTGCGACTGAAGAGCAACTTTTTTGCATCTTAGCAGGACCTGGGACAATATTCCGCAGCAAGATATTGACAACCTGATTCAAAGCATGAAAAACCGTTGCAGGGCCGTGATTAACGTCATGGGGGGTTTCACTGACTACTAATTTTAACTTCAAATAAAAAAACCTAATAATTTCGTTTTAATTTATTTTTTTCCTTAGATAGACATTTTATCTTAAATTTAACATTATTTCACTTTTTGCGTTTTTTAAAATAAAAAAATATTTAAGCATAAAACAATATTTTGTTGTATTCTAAATCATAGTCTGATAAGTAGGCTTTACAAAAATATATACATGTTGTTTGTTAGTAAACAAAATTTTTGAGTAAATTGAGAAATTCTGAATATCCCTAGACGGTGTTGATGTGTGTATGTATGTATGTTTGTTCCTTTGTGGCGCTCCAGAGGCCAAACGGATGGACCGATTTTGATGATTCACACGTCAATCGATTCGTCTTAATCCTGGGAGTGTCACTGAAGACATGTCAGTTATCAAAATTCAAAATGGCGACCTCCAGCCGCCATATTGTAAAAAATAAAAAAATAAAAATTGACTGACTATATCGAGTGGGGTATCGTCGAATAGGTATTTCAAAATCATTCTTAGGTTTCCTTGACCATTTTTCATTTAGTTATCTATTTGGGATCTACAACGACTTAAAGTTGGATAAGAAAACAAAAGTTGACTGACTATATCAAGTGGGGTATCGTTGAATAGGTTTTCGAAAATCATGGTTAGGTTTCTTTAACCGTTTTTCATTTAATGTAACCATTTGGGATCTACAACGGTTTAAAGTTAGTTAGTAGCCGTCCATACCTTAGATTACCTACCGCAACTTACTGAATAATCCTCAACTTAATAACCCCCTCAACGAAATGATGCCATTGCGATTAAAATACAATAAAATTGATATAATAACGTCTTGCACCTAATGCTGACTAAAAAGCGCAAATTAAATAAATAAAAATTTAAATAAACCGCCTGCTTAAAAAACTTTAAATAAAAACATATACATAATCAGAACAGAAAAGAAAATATAACAAGTCCAGTAGTCACAGAACATAGCGACTTTAACAGTCGGGACCCATTATTGAAAGGGTATAATATGATGAGCTAGATGTTAGGTAGTCAATGGGTCCCGACTGTTAAAGTCGCTATGTTCTGTGACTACTGGACTTGTTATATTTTCTTTTCAGTTCTGATTATCTATATGTTTTTATTTAAAGTTTTTTTAAGCAGGCGGGTTTTTTATGTCCTGTTGCAACACGCACGTCTTATCAAAACGTTTGTGATTTTTAAGAATTAGTGTGATGTCTTTATTTTCATTTTATTATTTTGATATGTGGGTGTTTTTTGGACCAAAAAAACCGGTCAAGTGCAAGTCGGACTCGCGCACGAAGGGTTCCGTACCATTATCTATACAACAAATTTTGTTTTGAAAGGTAAATTGCGGTTTACGATTTATGACGTTTTAAAAAAAAAAACTACTTACTAGATCTCGTTCAAACCAATTTTCGTTGGAAGTTTGCATAGTAATGTACATCATATACTTTTTTTAGCCTTATCATTTCATTATTTTAGAAGTTACAGGGGTTGACCAACATTTTACAACTTTGGAAGTGTCTCTCGCGCAAACTATTCAGTTTAGAAAACAATGATATTAGAAACCTCAATATCATTTTTGAAGACCTATCCATAGATACCCCACATGAATAGGTTTGATGAAAAAAAAAATTTGAGTTTCAGTTCTTAGTATGAGGAACCCCAAAAATTTGTTATTTTTATCTATTTTTGTGTGAAAATCTTTATGCGGTTCACAGAATACATCTACTTACCAAGTTTCAACAGTATAGCTCTTATAGTTTCGGAGAATAGTGGCTGTGACATACGGACGGATGGACAGACGGACAGACGGACAGACGGACAGACGGACAGACGGACAGACGGACAGACGGACAGACAGACAGACATGACGAATCTATAAGGGTTCCGTTTTTTTGCCATTTGGCTACGGAACCCTAAAAACTATTTGTATTGTATTGTGTTGGATATGAGATATTAGAGATCTAACACCAGTTAGACATAGACAATAACGTCATTGGGTACGGAACTTTAAAATGATTTACAACAACCCATTTTTAAATTTGATAAAAAGTTTGAAATATTTAGCTTTGATTCTTACTCCCATCATACGACCGCTTCTCTAAAAAGAAAAAAAAACTTTGTCTGAAAGAAAATCTGATACATATAAGAAACTCTTTGGAATCTAAGTGAAGGCAGTCTGGTATATTTGACAGACAGGGCAGCAAATTTTGAATTCTATGGCCAACTCGATTTAACTCAGACCAATCAGAAGCGACCTCAAATTCCCTTGTTGTTTTTGAAACACGTTTATTGAACACCTCTTAAATATTTGTTTCATTTTGTTTTTAGTATTTGTTGTTGTAGCGGCTACGGAAATACATCTTCTGTGAAAATTTCAAGCGTCTAGCTATTACGGTTTATGAGATACAGCCTGGTGACACACGGACAGACAGCGAAGTCTCAGTAATAGGGTCCCGTTTTTACCCTTTGGGTACGGAACCCTAAAAAAAAACACACACACAACACTCAAAGAACTAACATCGTCACGAGAATTTAGGTGGCATATGCTTTGTCGCCAGTATGCGCTCTTATATGTATTTTTAAGTTACCTTTTTGCCTGCATATATAATCACATTTATCGCATGCAAATACTTTGACGCCTGTGTGAGTCAATAAATGCAGTCTTAACAAATTCTTTTGTTTACATTTATAATCACATTTATCGCATTCCAATGGTGTATCGCCAATAAATAAATAAATAAATAAATGTGTTTTTAAGGAACCTTTTCGATAACATTTATAATTACATTTATCACATGCAAATGCTTTGACGCCAGTGTGAGTCAATAAATGTGTTTTCAAGCTAGACTTTTTATTACATTTGTAATCACATTTATCGCATGCAAACGGTTTTTCACCACTATGAGTCATTAAATGTGTTTTTAAGGCGCTCTTACGTATACATCTAAAACCGCACCTATCGCATGTAAACCATTTGTCGCGCGTATGAATTAACAAATGTTTAAAGTTACCTTTTTTGTTAGACTTATTATCACATTTATTCTATGAAAATGAAGCACCGCCAGTATGAGTCAATAAAATATGTCGTTTCAAGTTAAATTTACGCTTGCATTTATAATCGCACTGATCGCAAGCAAATACTTCGACACAAGAATGAATCAATGAATGAGTTTTCAAGCTACTTTTTAGCCTACATTTATAATCACATTTATCGCACGCAAACGTTTTGATATCAGAATGAAGCAATAAATGTGTTTTCAAGTAATGTTTATTATTGCTTTTAAAATCACATTTATCGCAAGCAAACGTTTTGATATCAGAATGAATCAATAAATGTGTTTTCAAGCTACTTTTTTGCTTACATTTATAATCACATTTATCGCACGCAAATGCTTTGACATCAGTATGAATCAATAAATGTTTTTTCAAGTTACCTTTTCGCCTGCATATGTAATCACATTTATCGCACGCAAATGCTTTGACATCAGTATGAATCAATAAATGTTTCCTCAAGTAACCTTTATGCTTGCTTTTATAATCACATTTATCGCAAGCAAACGTTTTGATATCAGAATGAAGCAATAAATGTCTTTTTAAGCTACCTTTATGCTTACATTTATAATCACATTTATAGCACGCAAATGCTTTGACATCAGTATGAATCAATAAATGATCTTTTAAGGTATCTTTAAGCCTGCTTTTAAAATCACATTTATCGCACGCAAATGCTTTGACATCAGTATGAATCAATAAATGTTTTCTCAAGTAACCTTTATGCCTGCTTTTATAATCACATTTATCGCAAGCAAACGTTTTAACATCAGAATGAAGCAATAAATGTATTTTCAAGCTACCTTTATGCTTACATTTCAAATCACATTTATCGCAGGCAAATGATTTATCGTCGGTATGAGTCAATATATGTCTTTTTAATCCATATTTTCGATTACATTTATAATCACACCTATCGCAAGCAAAATAATTGTCGCCAGTATGAGTCTTTAAATGTTGGGTCAAACTATATTTCTGAATAAATCTATGATTACATATGTCACAGGCAAACGGCTTTTCGCCGGTATGAGTCATTAGATGCCGCTTTAAGTCAGTCTTAAGCTTACATTTATAATCACATTTATCGCACGCAAATGCTTTGACATCAGTATGAATCAATAAATGTGTTTTCAAGTTACCTTTACGCTTGCTTTTATAATCACATTTATCGCAAGCAAACGTTTTGATATCAGAATGAAGCAATAAATGTGTTTTTAAGCTACTTTTTTGCTTATATTTATGATCACGTTTATCGCACGAAAACTGCTCATCGCCAGTGTGGGTCTTTAAGTGATGTTTTAAGTTATCTTCATCTGTACATATATATTCACATATATCGCACGCTAATGATTGGTTGCTATTATGTTTCGATACATGTTGTGTTATATCTGTTATACTAGCAGTTGTATAATTGCACTGAGAGCATGAGAACGTGTTTCGTTGCGGTCCATGAGTGGAGGCTGTATCGGTGCTCACAGAGCGGTGTCGCGCGGTGACCGGTCTCCGTCGCTTGACCGCGGGAACATCTGTGAGAAGCATTGATCAGCGTTAGTTTATCAACAAATGCTTCATATCCAATTAATAACATAGGTCGCACTAACAGCAATAACCGACACTCGAATATACTGAATGCTAGTGTCGTCTTTGATGTCGTATCAGTACCGAACCACAAAAACGTTTATGCGAGCGCATGAGTTACGTAAATACGTGTAGGGGGGGATGGCTGGAAGGTGCCGCCTGTCTGGGACCCAGTACTACATTTGATTAAGTCCCAGGCCCAGCCCAACAACTGCTACTAGACAACAGGACACCGTCAGCCACTTTTGCCGGTTGTAGAATATAGTTTTTTTATTTTTTGATTAGAATAATTGATGTGAGCATGAGTCACCAAAGACCAACCCCCATGAGTTTCGTGTGACTTCTTCTCATGAAGGGGCGCGTTTTCCGAAGTCACGTAGTAATAAATTAATCGTTGGAAAGGTGATTTGTGCATAGTTAGTAATGATAGTCTAAATAAAAAGTAAAGTAAATAAAAATAATAAAGTAAAAGTTAAATAATAATATAAAAAATAGTCATTGCAATTTAGAGTCTGCGTACACAGGACCGTTTTGATATCTTTTTAATAATAAATTTTTGATAAGACGGTAGTTTCACTGTAACTTTTTATTACATTAGAATGACAAATCACATCTTAGACTATCCTGAAGAAGGGACCTGGAAAGGTCTCGAAACGTTGAGCGTTGTAACAATGCTAAAAGTAATAAACACCACGCGATTCTAACCGAAAAATGTCTTTAATTTTTTATAATAAAGTTTTTTTTACCAATTAGCGATGCAATACAAATCACTTCCATGTTGCATAAAAACGACTAACGTAACGATTTGGTTGTATCTCATTGGTTAACCCCTAGCAATGCCACTAGTTACCGCTGACCATGGGGATAAATACCGTAACGCTAACGTTATGTTCGTTGTTTGAAGATATCCGGGTTAAGGAAGTGGATTGCATTGCACAGCAAAGTGTAATCTTAAACTAGTCTCTTACAGCCTTTCCACGTTTATTATTAAGGCTATCAGGGACCAGTATTACAAGGAACAATGACTTATCCCCACACATCATTTTATTTGACTACAAATAGGTTGAAATTAAAGACATTTTTCGGTTTTTCGATTCAAACCGAAAAATGTCTTTAATTTCAAAACAACATCGCGAAAACAGAAGAAAAATCTATGCAAATAAGTTGTTAAAAACTCGGATATTAAAAGATACGGAGATTTTAAAATTTTCGCATGTGATTTATTAAATAATAATGTTTATTTTACTTGACAAACACGCCATGCCACTAAAATTCTCCCGTAGGAACCTATTGTAAGATCAGACAGTAATGTTGTTGAAGATCAGTGTTCATTCGAAAGAACAAAGTAGAAGAAGTGACCAATGGCCCTTTTGTCCTGCTGCAACACGCACGTCTTATCAAAACGTTTGTAATTTTTAAGAATTAGTGTGATGTTTTTATTTTCATTTTATTATTTTGATATGTGGGTGTTTTTTAGACCAAAAAACTATTTGTATTGTATTGTGTTGGATCTGAGATATTAGAGATATAACACCAGTTAGACATAGACAATAACGTCATTGGGTACGGAACTTTAAAATGATTTACAACAACCAATTTTTAAAATTGATAGGAAAGTTTGAAATATTCAGCTTTGATTTTTACTCCCATCATACGACCGCTTCTCAAAAATGAAAAAAAAAAAACTTTGTCTGAAAGAAAATCTGAAACATATAAGAAACTCTTTGGAATCTAAGTGAAGGCAGTCTGGTATATTTGACAGACAGGGCAGCCATTTTGAATTCCATGGCCAACTCGATTTAACTCTGACCAATCAGAAGCGACCTCAAATTCCCTTGTTGTTTTTGAAACACGTTTATTGTATGAGAGCCCCTCTTAAATATTTGTTTCATTTTGTTTTTAGTATTTGTTGTTGTAGCGGCTACGGGAATACATCTTCTGTGAAAATTTCGAGCGTCTAGCTATTACGGTTTATGAGATACAGCCTGGTGACACACGGACAGACAGACGGACAAACAGCGAAGTCTCAGTAATAGGGACCCGTTTTTACCCTTTGGGTACGGAACCCTAAAAAGAAAAACACATACAACACTCAAAGAACTAACATCGTCACGAGAATTTAGGTGGCATATGGTTTGTCGCCAGTATGCGTTCTTATATGTAACAAATTCTTTTGTTTACATTTATAATCACATTTATCGCATTCCAATGGTGTATCGCCAATATGAGTAAATAAATGTGTTTTTAAGGAACCTTTTCGATAACATTTATAATTACATTTATCACATGCAAATGCTTTGACGCCAGTGTGAGTCAATAAATGTGTTTTCAAGCAAGACTTTTTATTACATTTGTAATCACATTTATTGCATGCAAACGGTTTTTCACCAGTATGAGTCATTAAATGTGTTTTTAAGGCGCTCTTACGTATACATCTAAAACCGCACCTATCGCATGTAAACCATTTGTCGCGCGTATGAATTAACAAATGTATAAAGTTACCTTTTTTGTTAGACTTATAATCACATTAATTCTATGAAAATGAAGCACCGCCAGTATGAGTCAATAAAATATGTCGTTTCAAGTTAAATTTAAGCTTACATTTATAATCGCACTGATCGCAAGCAAATACTTCGACACAAGAATGAATCAATGAATGAGTTTTCAAGCTACTTTTTAGCCTACATTTATAATCACATTTATCGCACGCAAATGCTTTGACATCAGTATGAATCAATAAATGTTTTTTCAAGTTACCTTTTCGCCTGCATATGTAATCACATTTATCGCACGCAAATGCTTTGACATCAGTATAAATGAATCAATAAATGTTTTTTCAAGTTACCTTTTCGCCTGCATATGTAATCACATTTATCGCACGCAAATGCTTTGACATCAGTATGAATCAATAAATGTGTTTTCAAGTAATCTTTATGCTTGCTTTTAAAATCACATTTATCGCAAGCAAACGTTTTGATATCAGAATGAATCAATAAATGTGTTTTCAAGCTACTTTTTTGCTTACATTTATAATCACATTTATCGCACGCAAATGCTTTTGACATCAGTATGAATCAATAAATGTTTTTTCAAGTTACCTCTTCGCCTGCATATGTAATCACATTTATCGCACGCAAATGCTTTGACATCAGTATGAATCAATAAATGTTTCCTCAAGTAACCTTTATGCTTGCTTTTATAATGACATTTATCGCAAGCAAACGTTTTGATATCAGAATGAAGCAATAAATGTGTTTTTAAGCTACCTTTTCGCTTAAATTTATAATCACATTTATCGCACGCAAATGCTTTAACATCAGTATGAATCAATAAATGATCATCATCATCATCCGAGCGTTGTTCCCGGTTGTATCTTTCTCGAGAGCCCGGGGTCCGCTTTCCTACTTTTACGTCTCCACTTCGCACGATCTTCGGCATCCCGTGTAGTGAGGCCATTAGCACGCATATCCGATCTTACAACGTCAAGCCAGCACTTCTTGGGTCTTCCCAATCTGCCGCGGCCGGGCGGAGGCGCCATGGCAAGACATTTGTTTCCCACGTAACTAGCCGGTTTCCGTAGAACGTGGCCGTACCACCGTAAGCGGCATTCTTGCAGTTTGTCTGCAATGTCTCGGACATGAAGGCTGCCACTGATGCGGGAATTTCTGACGCGGTCTTTTCGCGTCACTCCACACATCCAGCGCAGCATCTTCATCTCCGTGACACGCAGCTCCTGCTTATGTCGCTCAAGCAATGGCCACGCCTCACTACCATACAAAAGGACAGGTCTAATGATCGTTTTATAGACCTGTCCCTTCAGTTTAACCGGCATTTTCGGGTCACAGATGACACCAGTTACCTCTCGCCACTTGGCCCAAGCTGCCGAAATGCGGGACTTGACGTCACAATCGATGTCGCCGGACTCGTGAAGCACAGATCCCAAGTACTTAAACTGGTCTGTCGGCTCGACCATGTGACCGTCTACGCAGACAGGTGTGGGATCTGTGGTATTGCTAGCCAAGTATTCGGTCTTCGCTACGTTGAGTTGCAAACCGCCGTTCTCAAGTGACTCTTTCCACGCATTTACACGCCTTCCAAGCCGCCCCTTATCCGAGTCCGCTAGCGCAATATCATCAGCATACATGAGCATCCACGGGGGCTGCTCGTGTGCGTCTCGGATGATTACGGACAGTGCGTCCAGTATTACGCTAAACAGAAACGGACTTAGGACGGATCCTTGGTGGACTCCGACTGTAATGGGGAAAGATTTAGTGTCACCAACAGCAGTTCGCACCACTGAATCGGAATTTCGGTACATGTCCCTGATGGTTTTAATATAAGTTTCAGGCACCCCTTTGGACCGCAGCGCCCACCAGATCATCACGCGAGGAACACAGTCGAAGGCCTTCTGCAAGTCCAGGAACAGAAAATGCAGAGGCGTATTCTTCGATCTGTATTTCTCCATAACGATCCTTAGGGCGAAAACAGGGTCCATGGTACCATGACCGGGGCGGAAACCATACTGCCCCTCCGAGACAGTGCACTCCTGCCGGATCCGAGAGTCAACTATACGCTCGTAGAGCTTCATGGTGTGGGACATGACCTTTATACCACGATAACTTCCACACTCCTGCACAGATCCCTTGCCCTTGAACACTGGAGTGATAACACTCAGTCTCCATTGGGCGGGGATTCTGCCGGTCTCGAGTATGCGGTTAAAAAGGTTGGTTAAGATGCCCACACCACGAGAACCCATAGCCTTCCATACTTCGATGGGGACTCCATCGGCGCCGACAGCTTTCCGATTCTTCATGCAGCGAAGAGCCTTGCGCACCTCCTAAGGCGTTATCAGTGGCACAAGTCCTAGATTCGGAGGGAGTTCCGGTGGCTGCACCTCTTTATACTGCTTATTGAGCAGCTCGTGGAAATAAGAGCGCCACCTCTCCTTCACCGCGAGGTCCTCGCATAGCAGGTTACCATTAGGATCTTTTACACAGCGGCACTTGGATATATCCTGTGCCGCTTTGATCCTAGAACGTGCCAACTTATAAATAAGCTTCTGCCCCTCAGACGTTTCCAACTTATCGTACAATGGCTGTAAGTGGTCCCGTCTGGCTCTGGCTACTTCTCTCTTTGTGGCACGTTTGGCAGACCTGTACGCGTCGCGATCTTCAGGAGAGTTGGACGCTTGCCACTTTTTAAAGAGGGCTTTCTTCACCCTAGTCTCCCTCTGGACTGTGTCGTTCCACCACCAAGTTTCCTTGTCACACTTGCGTCCTCCCTTAGACATACCGAGGACCGACCGCGCCGAATCAGCGATAGACACCTGAATCCGGTCCCAGTGTTCCTGTACCGATTCGCCTTCAGCATTGGCACATTTGTCGCCGATTGCGGAGGCGAGCATTTGGGACTTGACTTCATCAAGCATCCACCATCTGATTCGGCGCTGACATGGTTTCGGTCGATTGTCTTTGGTATTTACACAGAGATCCATGACAAGGATACGGTGTTGGGCAGTGAGACTCTCACCGGGTATGACTTTGCAGTTGGCCACGTTGCCGATATGATGTCTCCTAGTGATTAGAAAATCGATTTGGGTAGCGCGCCCCCCGCTCCTGTAGGTGATCAAGTGGTCGGGCTTCTTTTTGAAATATGTGTTCACGAGTGCCAGGTCGGCAGTGGCACACGTACGCAGAATTTCTTCTCCTTCTTCATTCCGACTGCCATACCCGTAGCCTCCATTAACACGTTCAAATTCCGCCCCCATCTCACCCACATGACCTTTCAGATCACCACCCAAAACGATTCCCTGTGACAACGGGATAGCCCCAAGGACCTCGCCGAGTTTATCCCAAAACGACCTCTTATCAGCGTCGCTACAACCGACCTGTGGCGCGTAAGCACTTACTTAGTGGGTAGGAACACCCCCAATAAGCACCTTCACGCACATAAGTCGGTCGCTAAAGCGATTCACCTCCAAGATATCGTCATGCAACCTCTCAGCGAGTACCACAGCCACCCCATTCTCTCCACCAGGTGCACCCGTGTAGATCAGCTTGTAGCCATTCCCAATAAGCCGGGATCTGCTGCCTTTCCATCGAGTCTCCTGCAGGAACACCACGGCCACCTTCCGCCTGGAAAGTACGTCGGCTAGCTCCCTCGCGCGTCCGGTTAGCGTGCCAATGTTCCACGTTGCGAAGCGGAGTTTCACATCGTGTTTAGGGGCTAACGTCTTTGGCCGTGCCCGCCCGTGGCACGGTAGCCCTCGTCCACTTACCACAGGAGTCAGGCGAAGCTCCTGCGCGCCGTTATGCGGCGGCGCCCTATCCCTGTGGCGATCTCTTCTATTAGTACTTTCCATTTAGATTTGGCTGATTTTGACTTTTACGGGAGCGACTGCCGTCTGACCTCCCAACCCCGAAGGGAAAGTCTGCGCCAGAGCCTCGTCCGTTCATCAGCAGGTGCATCAAGCTAGCAGGTGAGGTTGGCTTGGGCCCAAAGATCTTAATGGACCCCATACACACCCGTTTTAGATAGGCAACATTTTGGTCTTAATGACAACATTTGTATCAACTTTCGAAAAAGCAGTCCCTCGATCAATAAATTTTCGATAAATTGTTCATTCGATGTAGCGATTTTCGGCAAAAAGTTGTTTCGCACTAAAGTCCATTCGAACAATCGTTCAGTCGATCATCCATGAATCGAGCATATGTTTTTCGCATAAAAATTACGGACCCCGTTTCGTCAGGGTTTTTCACGTTTTTCTGACACGCGAAGGACATGAATTCGTTGGTCTAGCTATATGTATGTCTGTGGCGCCCGCTCTACTTGTCCTCACACCGGTCGCGACTTGTCGGCCGTGTGGGCCGATATTTGCGTTCCGGACATACCCAAACTGGTAATGTTACAGTTCACTTATTTATTTACGTACCAACTCATGGTAGGGGTACAGGTAGGGTAATAATAATGAGACATCCAATAATTAAGGTTAAATATTGATTATAATTTGCTTTTATGTAGTAAAAGTAATAAATAACAGCTAATTTATAATAAAGTTACCAATTAGCGATGCAATGCAAATCACTTACATGACGTATAAAAACGACTTACGTAACGATTTGGGTGTATCTCATTGGTTAACCACCAGTTATGCCACTAGTTACCGCTGACCATGGGGATAAATACCGTAACGCTATGTTCGTTGTTTTGAGATACCCGGGTTAAGGAATTTGATTGCATTGCACAAAAAAGTGTACTCTAATCTCAAACTAGTCTCTTCACAGCCTTTCCACGTTTATTAATAAGGCTATCAGGGACCAGTATTACAAAGAACAATGACCAATCCCCACACATCATTTTATTTGACTACAAATAGGCTGAAATTAAAGACATTTTTCGGTTTTTCGATTCAAACCGAAAAATGTCTTTAATTTCAATACAACATCGCGAAAACAGAAGAAAAATGAATGAAAAATGCAAATAGGTTGTTAAAAACTCGGATATTTTAAAATTTTCGCATGTGATTTATTAAATAATAATGTTTATTTTACTTGACAAACACGTCATGCCACTAAAATTCTCCCGTAGGAACCTATTGTAAGATCAGACAGTAATGTTGTTGAAGATCAGTGTTCATTCGAAAGAACAAAGTAAGACAGTGACTCATGGCCCTTTTGTCCTGCTGCAACACGCACGTCTTATAAAAACGTTTGTAATTTTTAAGAATAAGTGTGATGTCTTTATTTCCATTTTATTATTTTAATATGTGTGTTTTAGACCAAATAAACTATTTGTATTGTATTGTGTTGGATCTGAGTTATTACAGATCTAACACCAGTTAGACATAGACAATAACGTCATCGAGATATCATCATCATTATCATCATCATATCATCATACTTAATAAAACGCAAGTGTAACTAACTCACTGACTAACTGAATGATGGACAACGTACAGGCTAAACGGCTGGGTGTAGAGACTTGTAATTTGGAACATAGGTTCTTTAGGGGTTGAAAGTGAGCACTAAGAAAGGATTTTTCGAAATTCCACCCCTAAGGGGGTAAAAATGGGGAAAAACGTTTGTATGCAACTTCGTAACGGCTTGACCTAGAGACTTGAAATTTGACATAGAGATTGATATGGGGTAGTAAGTGAATCTCAAAAAGTTTTTTTTTTAATTTAGCTTAAGTTTTTTTATAAAATTTCTATTAATTTTTGTATGTAGCTCAAGGCTATTTTGTTTAGAAAATTTATTTTCTAGGAAAAATAGCATTCAAAAATTCAAAGGAAAGGAGAAAGGAGGGAATCAAAGGAGAATATAGCATTGGAAGTTTTCACGGCACGGGACGTGAGCTTGCGTAGTCTAGTTGGTAATGACGTTGGGGTACTGACCCAAAGACGCGAGTTCAAGCCTCGCCGCAAGTGAAAATTTTTGAATGCTATTTTTCCTTGAAAATATATTTTTTAAGTTTTTTTTATTTTTTTAGCGGTTCGGTCGTAGTGTGGGAGTTAGGATCTAACTACTTTTTGTTTAAATCGATTTTAGTGATTTTGAGACTGATTTTGGATCGGTTTTGAATTAAGATCCGGATTCTTTTTACATTTTCGACTACGACATCGGTTTTAATTTCCTTATCCGATTTGTTTTTTTTTTTTTTTCAAATTGTAATATTGGATATTGTAAACCACGGAACCGAGTGGAATCGGAACTATGAGAAGCTCGACGGGTTTCGGGTTCCCATCTTGTATAATTATAAAAAGAAAAACACATACAAAACTCAAAGAACTAACATTATTACGAGAATTTAAGTGGCTGACAGCCAAATACAGAACCGCCACTTAAAATTTGAGGGGTACCTAAAAAATTAAGCAGCTTCTAAATTTAAAATTAGTATGGGAAGTTTTGAAATTAAGAGCTGCTTAATTGTTTAAGTAGAATTCAGATGTTGAGTAGCGTTTCTGTATTCGGTATATTCGGCTGTATACGGTTGATAATGTGTTAACGTCAAAGTACGGATGGCAAATGATGGAAAAATGTTCAGTTGAAAATGAAAGTGTCCATATGTTGAAACCACCGAGGTTTTATTTAAATAAACTTTCTTATATGTATTTATGCGTTAATGATTAACATATTACAATATTATCTATTAACGTACCAAGATCTTTAGATCAGTATCGAGTGCGTTTCCTCCTTCTGTCTTTTGAGTATTTTACACTGCAAGGTTTGTTTATGATTTAATTATAAACACTTTTGTTTATAATTAAATTTACTTATCGGATGTAAATGGTGTACGGGTGAGCAGGCTATCGGCTAGTATTATGAATCGACAAAATATGTCGTTTCACGTGACTTTTATGCTTGGTTTTAAAATCACACTTATCGCATGAAAATGGTTTAGCATCGGTATGAATCAGTGAATGTGTTATCAATCTATCTCTTTTCCAACATTTATAGTCACACATGTCGCATGTACAAAAGGTGTATCGCTAGTACCTACTATGAATCACCAAATTATGTCGTTTCAAGTTACCTTTTTGATTGCATTTATAATCACACTTATCACATGCAAATGGTTTATCGTAAGTGTGGATGTGGGTCAATAAATGTGAATTTAAGCTACATTTTTGGTTACATTTGAAATTGCACTTATCGCATGCATATGGTTTGTCGCCAGTATGCGTTCTTATATGTATATTTAAGCTACCTTTTTGCCTGCATACATAATCACATTTATCGCATGCAAATACTTTGACGCCTGTGTGAGTCAATAAATGCCGTCTTAACAAATTCTTTTGTTTACATTTATAATCACATTTATCGCATTCCAATGGTGTATCGCCAATATGAGTAAATAAATGTATTTTTAAGGTATCTTTTCGATAACATTTGTAATTACATTTATCACATTCAAATGCTTTGACGCCAGTGTGAGTCAATAAATGTGTTTTCAAGCTACACTTTTTATTACATTTATAATCACATGTATTACAGGCAAAAGGTTTTTCACCAGTGTGAGTCATTAAATGATTTTTTAAGGCGCTCTTATGTAAAAATCTATAGCCGCACCTATCGCATGTAAGCCATTTGTCGCTCGTATGAGTTAATAAATGTATAAAGTTATCTTTTTTGTTAGACTTATAATCACATTTATCATATGCAAATGAAGCATCGCCAGTATGATTCAATAAAATATGTCGTTTCAAGTTACATTTATGCTTACATTTATAATCGCACTGATCGCAAGCAAATACTTCGACGCCAGAATGAATCAATGAATGAGTTTTCAAGCTACTTTTTAGCTTACATTTATAATCACATTTATCGCACGCAAATGCTTTGACATCAGTATGAATCAATAAATGTTCTTTCAAGTGACCCTTTTGCCTGCCTATGTAATCACATTTATCGCACGCAAATGCTTTGACATCAGTATGAATCAATAAATGTGTTTTCAAGTTACCTTTATACTTGCTTTTATAATCACATTTATCGCAAGCAAACGTTTTGACATCAGAATGAAGCAATAAATGTGTTTTCAAGGTACTTTTTTGCTTACATTTATAATCACATTTATCGCAAGCAAACGTTTTGACATCAGAATGAAGCAATAAATGTGTTTTCAAGCTACTTTTTTGCTTACATTTATAATCACATTTATCGCAAGCAAACGTTTTGACATCAGAATGAAGCAATAAATGTGTTTTCAAGCTACTTTTTTGCTTACATTTATAATCACCCTTATGGACCGCGAATTTTTTATCGCTAGTGTGAGCGTATAAATGTGTATGAGTCCTTAAATGTTTGATTAGGTTACTTTTATCTGAACATTTGTAATCACATTTATCGCATGCAAACGGCTTTTCACCAGTATGAGTCATTATATGTGGTTTTAAGCTTGACTTTGAATTGCATCTATATTGACATTTATCGCATGCAAAACGCTTATGCTGAACGCGAGAATGAGTTATTAAATGCCGAGTTAAACTACTTTTCTGATTAAATCTATAATCACAAATGTCACAGGCAAACGGTTTTTCGCCAGTATGAGTCATTAAATGACGTTGTAAGATATGTTTATGCTTAGTTTTATAATCGCACGTATCGCATGCAAACTGTTTGACGGCAGTATGGGTCAATAAATGAGTTTTCAAGCTACATTTATACTTGTATTTACGATCACACTTGTCGCACGAAAACTGCTTTTCGCCGGTGTGTTCGTTTCGCTGTGTCGTTAAAAGATCTTTTAAGTCATCTTTATCTGTACATATATAATCACGTCTATCGCACGCTAATGATTGTTTGCTATTATGTTCTATTTCATGTTGTTTGATTTCTGTTATACTAGCAGTTGTATAATTGCACTGTGAGCATGAGAACGTGTTTCGTTGCGGTCCATGAGTGGAGGCTGTATCGGTGCTCACAGAGCGGTGTCGCGCGGTGACCGGTCTCCGCCGCTTGACCGCGGGAATATCTGTGAGCAACATTGATCAGCGTTAGTTGTGTTCCGTGTTGCAGCGAATGGGTTATGTTCGCGGCGGGAGTATAGTGAAGTGCTTCTAAATTCTGGTCTCGGTAAGAGCCCGGGAATATTGGTATTCTTTTTCTCATCTGAGTAACATTCCCGGTTGCATCCTTCTCCGGTTCCCGGGGTCCGCTAAAACCCCAATTATTTGGGGTCGGCACAGAAGGTAAATCATCATTGACCATGCCTTCTGCAAATAGATTTGGCAGTATTTTAACGGTCGGCGATCTGCCTGTCATCAACTCCTATAGAGACGAAGCAGTTTATCCGCCACCGCGCGGGGAGAATTCAAGGTTTATTAGTCTCCCTTAGATCCCTTATCGCCGTTTAAGACAGGACAGGACTCGTATTTTTTTTTCTGTAACTAGTGCTTGGCTAAGACTTGTTTGTATACTTATTCGTCTTCTATTATGTTTTCAAGTAATATTTTTACTTAAAAATGGCATGTCAATAAACTGTGGTATCACGCTAACCCCTTGCCCTAGACTCATGGATCGCTTTTTGTTACCTTTTTACTTTATGATCTTAAATCTTTATGAATTTTCAAGCTATGTCGTGTCAAGTTACTTTTATGCCAGAACTTATAACTACATTTGTCGCATGCAAATGGTCTATCTCCATGAGCGATTAAATGTATTTTCAAGTCACCTTTATTGCTGCATGTATAATCACAGCTTTTGCATGTAAACCGTTTGACTCTCGTATGAATTAATAAATGTTTATAAAAACTAGATTTGTCGTTACACTTATAATCACATTTATCGCAAGAAAATGCTGCGACATCAGTATAAATACATGTATGAGCTTTCAAGCTACTTTTTAGCTTACATTTATAATCACATTTATCGCAAGCAAACGGTTTGACATCAGAATGAACCAATAAATGTGTTTTCAAGTTACCTTTTTGTTGACATTTATAATCACATTTATTGCAAGAAAATGCTGCTACATCAGTATAAATGCATTTATGAGCTTTCAAGCTACTTTTTAGTTTACATTTATAATCACATTTATCACAAGCATACGGTTTGACATCAGTATGAACCAATAAATGTGTTTTCAAGTAGCCTTTTTGCTTACATTTATAATCACATTTATCGCAAGCAAACGTTTTTCCACCAGTATGAATCAATAAATGTGATTTCAAGGTACTTTTCTGTCTACATTTATAATTACACTTATCGCAAGCAAAATACTTGTCGCCAGTATGAGTCATTAAATGTGTGATTAAGGTAAGTTTGTGTGAACATCTGAAATCACACTTATCGCAAGCCAAAGGCTTTTCCGTAGTATGAGTCTTTAAATGTCGAGTCAAACTAAATTTCTGATTACATTTATAATCACATATGTCACAGGCAAACGGCTTTTCGCCAGTATGAGTCTTTATATGTCGAATCAAATGACATTTCCAACTAAATCTATAATCACAAATGTCACAGGCAAAAGGCTTTTCGCCGGTATGAGTCATTAAATGCCGTTTTAAGAGAAATTTATGTTTACTTTTATAATCGCACTTATCGCATGCAAATGGTGTATCGTCAGTATGAGCCAATAAATGTTTTTTCAAGCTAGGTTTGTGCATATATTTATGATCACACTTATCGCACGAAAACTGCTCATCGCCGGTATGGGTCTTTAAATTATGTTTTAAGTTATCTTTATCTGTATATATATAATCACGTCTATCGCACGCTAATGATTTTTTTGTATTATGTTTAATTTCATGTTGTTGGATTTCTGTTATACTAGCAGTTGTATAAGTGCACTGAGAGCATGAGAAGATATTTCGTTGCGGTCCATGAGTGGAGGCTGTATCGGTGCTCACAGAGCGGTGTCGCGCGGTGACCGGTCCCCGCCGCTTGACCGCGGGAACATCTGTGAGAAGCATTGATCAGCGTTAGTTCTGTTCAACTTCCGAGAAGCACCGATGGGGCAATGTTCGCTCTGGGGCGAAAAGAAATATTGTGACGATCAGGAAAATAGAAAAATTAAGAAGTGTTCAATTAGATAAAGAAATCGATTTTTTAAATTTAAATGGCGATGGGTTGATCACTTAGCTAGCACACCCAAGAAATGGACCATCGAAGTTACGTAAGGAAGGGCCCGTCTGAGAAAAGACAGATTGGCAGGCCGATACAGCCCTGGGCGGATGACTTAATACAAGTTGCGGGCAAAACCCGGATTGGATTATTGGACACAGGCCAATAATAGAAATATGTGGAAGGAGTTGGAGGAGGCGTTTACCCACAATGGGGTGACATCAAAGAAAACTAAATAACTAAAATTATTTTTTGTATATTGTAAATTAGCACTAAACATCCAAGATATGACATATGAATGCACAGTATATTTTAAAATATTGTACAACTATGCCTTAGTTAGCCGTAAACTAGAATATGCGTGTATATAGAATATTGGAACCCCCGCTAAATTGTCTATACAACATGTATTGAAGATATCCAACGTCAGTAGCTAAACATCTATGTTATCAATTGCGAATTCTATACGATAATTAATCTTAAGAGGACCTGTGCAGAGTGTGCTATTGTTTTCACCTGTCTAATAGACGTGATATTGCATATGTAATTTTTCTTTTGAAGATAACATCAAATTCTATTGATTGCACCAGCGAGTATGCGTGCCAGTAAGGGTGTTACCAGACCAATCGGTCGATCATTGTTCGATGTCATCGAACGACATCGGTCGACATTGATCGATTGGTGTGGTAGCTTTAATTGATCGACGGATACCGGTCGACTAACCAATCAATCGATTGCCGGTCGATGTTGATCGATTAACACCGGCTATATTCCATCAGTTTCTAATCCATTCTCACGTCGATTGACAATCGATCAATTGGTCTGGTAGAAACTATCGATCGACGTCGACTAATCCTTTCGATCATCGATCGACGATCAATCTATTGGTCTGGTAACACCCTATTGTTGTGTTTGTGCCGCGCGCGGTCACTAATTTAATTACAGAGAGAATACCTATATGTTGCGTTGCGAGCTTGCCGTACCTTCAACGTGGTGTGTGACCACATTGTGTGACACTGTTGACCTAGGTTGATTCTGCATAGTGTGGCGTCAACGAGGCGGCGGTTAAGGTACATATTTTTCGGGGACGATATGGATAATGTTGGCTATTTTTTACTGACTTCTAAGTGGTTGTTTTTTGGGTTTTGTCATAATATTGTGTTCTATATGTTACTATGTTTATGTTTATCCCTCTCTATTACTTTAATGTTTGGTTGTGAAACCTTGTAATTGGCTTTCCGTTTCGCCACTGTTTTTTTATGTTTGTTTTTAGCTGTTATGTTTCAAAATAATAGTATATTATGCAACTAGTGAATAAAAGACGGATTTAGTGCGAGGGCCGTAGATGAATCACGAGCAAGTGAAGGATATGATGATTGAATCACGAGCGTAGCGAGTGATTCAAGTGTTAGAATCCTGAGCGACGCCAGTGGTTCATGGCCCTCAATCTAAATCCGTACTTTATTCAAGAGTTGCATACTATACATTATACCATGACTACGAGGAAAAAAACCGGTCAAGTGCAAGTCGGACTCGCGTCGCGTACAAAGGTTTCCGTACCACTATCACAAATTTCGGAACCCTGAAATGAACACTGGAGCGGCAACCAATCCGTGAACGCAACGCGAACGTTAAAATTTATTTTACCACTGGCGCCAGTCTCAATGCATCACTAGATAGTAAAAAGTGCTAGATGCTATGTCAAAATCACATTAAAAGTTTTTTTATCTATTTGTTGTTATAGCGGCTAAAGAAATACATCTACTGTGAAAATTTCAACTGTCTAGCTATCACAGTTTATGAGATAAAACCTGGTGACAGACGGACAGACAGACGGCAAAGTATCAGTAAAAGTGTTCCGTTTTTATCCTTTGGGTACGGAACCCTAAAAAGAATTTGTATGTCGAGTATTCTTAGCGCAAGGAGTTTGTATCAAGTTTTTTTTCACGCAAGGAGGTTGTATATGCATTTAGTTAGATGGACGACGAGTAAATTGTGTTCTAAATTCAAAATTCAAACAGCGTGAGTAAAAGTCCTTTTTATTCACTGTTTTGCGTGAATAAAATAAGCTTTTAAGAGTGTCAGTGGTATAAATGTATTAATATTAGTATTTTTAATATGATTTTGATATTTATAAATAGCTTTTTTGTCTGTTATACATCCAGTAACACGGGGCTTTGGTGACGTTTAGAAAGCATGCTTGGAGCCAAAACCAACACATAGGGCACTTTTCAATATCAATTTTAGTTGCAAACTATGAAATGGACACCAAGTCGGCGATTATCCCTGTCAGTACTTTAAAATACAATTTTTTATGCCAATTTCAATGACTTGAAGTAAATAATAGCGATTCTTTATTTCGCTACATCTTGTTTATTTCACAGACAATCCTCCTCTCTTTGTGTTATCATCTATCGTCAAGTAATGTCTCGTCCATTTCTGCTCATCCAAAGATGGATCCAAAAGGGACCCAAAACGTTTATAGATTTGTTGGCTAGTGTAAGTTTTAAACCAACCTCACCTCTATAATATACTAATTGACCTCTATAATTAATTACTTTTATAATCATTAAAACCCATTTGATTGTTATTCCTTTATGTAAAAACTTAAAATGTTAACCTGATTGCAATTAAACTTGGTTTGTAGATAGTTGGAGACCTTCAGTCTAAGCATATGAGCTAAGAAACATTTTGTTGAACAACAAAGAGTTTTGGCGGGAACGTGAAGACAACATGTCGCGCTCCAATTTTGTTTACGTGAAACTATGTTGTAAACCGGGTTAAATTGTGTAATTTTGGGTGGGATCTTATTCAATTTAGTTCCGTAAATGTGCACAAGTGTAGTGAAAACAAAATTGAGTGTTAAACATGGCCTTTCTTCGTCTATCCTGTCAAAGCTCCGTGAAGGTTATGGTAAAGTTGCCACCGCTTTGCCATAGCTCCCGACTTGAAAATTTGAGGCCGATCGGGCCAATACTTGATAATGGCAAGATGTACAAGATGTACGAAGCCAAAGCTAAAAGAAGAAGAAGAAGAACAACAAAAAACATCTTATTTTCTCGTTGTTTGCATGGCAATTTTTGTCAATGCTTATGCTACTACTGCTACTACTACACATATTGTGCCGTGTCTTGCAACGAATTATTATTAGAGTACTCACCAGTTATGTCTTGATCCAAATTTATTCTTTTTCGGGATCTGAGAGTACGTGACGCACTATCCTGATCTGACAATGAGTGATCCAGTTCAACATTCGAAGAATTGGTGGCTTCACTTTGCAGAACATCTTCATTTCCCAAAACATCTGAAACCTCTGGAATTTCAAGTCTGACATCATCCATTAACGGTAACTTGTCATCCTCAGCATCAACAAAATCCTGTACATTCAGCCATTCAACTTCTAAGGAATTTCTTCTAACACCATGACCCACTTTTATTTTATCATCTTTATCATTCTCAACATCTGATGTTTGTGTACTGTCCATTTCATCATCTGGCATGTTTCTATTGACATTTTTGCTGTCATCAGATAAATGTGTTTTGTTTTGTATATCTTCTGACACCTGTGTTTGGTCTTGATTGTCATCTGAAATATGTCTGTTGTCGTTTTCATCATCTGACATCTGTGTGTAGTCTTGTTCATCATCCGACATCTGTTTTTCATCATCTGTATTGCTTTGATTATCATCTTGAGAGACTTCACACTTTATTTTATTTGTTACATTCGCTTCATCATCTGCAACAAAGTTAGGTTTTTTAGTTCAGCAAGAACCCAAAAGAGGATGCCCATTCATGGGCCCAGTTTTGGAGCCGTGTCAGAACGTTATGTAGTTGTAAAAATATATTTTAATTTTTGAGGTTAATTTATGCGATTTGTAGCATTTTTTTCACCCTAGAATCCTAAATGGTACTAATTAAACGTTTAACTGAACTACCGCCTCTGCCATTGCGTCTTCCATATTGCCCCAAAACGACAAAATAATCTATAAAGGAGTTTCTATTACGATAAACTCGAAAGTTCGCGTGCTCTTTGGTTCGATTTCAGCAATATAAATAGTAAGATTTCTCATTATCCAGGGTAAATAAAAACTAAAAGTTTTCACAGGATAAAACTACAATTATGTGCCTATCGAATAGTGCTAAAACCGTTCAGACACGTGTTTATTTTTGGGCATTTTCTATATGGGCCTGGAGCCCCTGGGAAAATGAACAATTTCCTTTGGGTAACCATTGGTCCTCGTATGAAAATGGTTTCTTAACATTCCTTATTATTATATTCTAAAGTCAGATGCTTGCAGGCGTGGCATTTTGGGTGCAGATAGATGATTTTTTTGTTAATTTACTGCAGGTTGTACGATAGATTTGATGTTTTTGGTACCAATGTGGTGGAAAAATTATGCTATCCAACAGTGAATGGATGCATGGACAAAAGGTGAACAAAAAAAACCTGGCCAAGTGCGACACTCGCGCACGAAGGGTTCCGTACCACTATCACAATTGGGTACGGAACCCGTAAATTATTTACAACAACCAATTTTAAATTTTATAGGAAAATTTGAAATATTTAGCTTCGATTCTTACTCTCATCATACAACCGTATCTCTAAAAAAAACTTTCCCACAAAGAAAATCTGAAACATAAGAAACTCTTTGGTATGTGAAGGAAGCCTGGTATATTTGACAGACAGTGCAGCCATTTTGAATTCCATGACCTACTCAATTTGACTACAACCAATCAGAAGCGACCTCACATTGGAATGAAATCCCTTGTTGTTTTTGAAACACGTTTGTTGTATGGGAGCCCCTCTTAAATATTTGTTTTTATTGTAGCGGCAACCGAAATACATCTTCTGTGAAAATTTCAATTGTCTAGCTATTACGGTTCATGAGATACAGCCTGGTGACTCACGGACAGACAGAGAAGTCTCAGTAATAAGGTCCCGTTTTTACCCTTTGGGTACGGAACCCTAAAAACAACATGAATTTGTCATTTAAAAATGGTGTAACTTTTGTAGTCGCATTTAAGTGAGGCATGTCTGTACTTTAAGTACCTATGTGATGATGATTATCTCACCTGTTCCCGAAGGCTCCTGTTTCACTTCTGTCTCCCAGATATCTACTATCTCAGTAATGGTTTTAGCGAAGTTGATTAGAGGATGTGGTATTGGCTTAAGCTGAAAACAGAACAATGCATTACATCCATAAATAAAATTTCTTCAAGAGACAAGAAAATAAGTTTGGTCACACATAACAGCCATAACTATGAGGGTGAGTACTGCAAAGCAAGCGAAACTAATTATTATTATTATATTAGCCAGAATTGTCTCACTGCTGGGCAAAGGCCTCCCTCCAACTCTTCCATTCGGGTCCATTTTGGGCTATTGTTTGCCACTCAGACTTCATTTAAATTTAAAAAGCTAACTTTAAATTTAAGGGTAACTAAGAATCCAATTTTGTTTTATAATTATTACTAGGTGGGAACCCGAAACCCGTCGGGCTTCGGATAGTTTTAATTCCACCCGGTTCCGTGGTATATTCAAAATGAAATTTTTAATTTGGTAGCAAAATTTGAAATCGGTAGATTTATTTAAATTAAGCACCCAGTGATGACGATGGTGATAACGCGTAACCCGAAATCCATCGGGCCTCGGTTAGTTCCAATTCCATCGGGTTCCATCCAATATTTAAATTGCTTAAGAAAATCGGAATTGGCAAAGGAACTGGCTCCTGAACAGAAAACCGAAGCCAAAATCGAATCCCAAACCGAAATTGGATCGGATACCATTTTCTACCAAACCTACCATTTTCCAGCAATACCTACCATTTTCTACTACATCTCAATATTTTCTACCAAAAACTACCAAAACTACCATTTTCTACCAAGCCTACCAATATCTACCAAACTTACCATTTTTACCAAAACCTACCATTCTCTACCAAAATCCTTCATTTTATCAATAATGAATAGGAATATGCCAAGGGAAATAAATAAAAAACAAATCCAGATTCAAATAAAAAAAAAAACCAAATTGGTTAAGGAAATTAAAACCTACGTCGTAGTCAAAAAAGAAAAAACACACCGAATCCAAATCCTAAACCGAAACTAAGGGCCTACTCACACTTATTCAGCTTCATTCGCGTTTCGCTGAACGATTTTAGTCACACTTATGCAGTTCTGCTTCTGTCAGCCGCGTACGGCGTCGTCGTACTTTGGAGAGAAAGAAATTTGGTTGGAGAATATGCAACGTTGGTATCTCAATTAAAAGAAGATGCGCCGTCGCGTTCGGCGGTGAATGCGGCGGAACAGCGCTGAACGCGGCGGAACACCGCTGAACGCGGCGGAACACCGCTGATCGCCCTCTATAGCATTCGCATGATAAAACACATTTATTCTTATTTTATACTGGTTTGCCGCGAAAGCTGAATAGACGCGGAAACCTGAATGGATGCGTACACCTCTCCATACAAAATCGTTATTTTCTATGGACAAAAGCTGAAAAGCGGTGAATAAGTGTGAGTAGGCCCTAAAACTCAGTCTCAAATTCGAATAATAGATCGCGTGTAAAAAAGTTGCTTCCATTCTAACTGCATACGACCGCACCACTAAAAAAAAAAAAAACTTTCGCCACGAAGAAAATCTGAAACTTAGTAGAAACTCCTTGGTTAGTGAAGGCAACCTAGTATTTGTCAAACAACTCTTGACAGGGCGGCCATTTTGATTCCATGGCCTACTGGATTTCACTTAGACCAGTGGTTCCCTAAGTGGGGGGCGCAGAGACCTTTCCGGGGGGGCGCGGGCCACCTGTGTAGAAAAACCTGCGATCGCTGAGAGAATGCATTCCAGACTGCTCGATAAGACCAATAAAAATATTTGAAATTGACACCTGTCAAGAACCTCATTGAGGCCTCAGTAGGCGAATGTTAAGAACTTTATTAGCCTCTAGCTTGGCCCCGCGCCATTACCAAGGTATTTAGTACTGCATGCTTTTTGTATGACTTTGTAAAACTTTAATGAGCGATAAGAATACTTATTTAGTCATTAAATCCTTTTTTATTCTGACCTGACCTGATAATCTGGACTGGAGGATGGGGGGGCGCGGATTTTATTTTATGGTCGAAAGGGGGCGCGTCTCAAATAAGTTAGGGAACCCCTGACTTAGACCAATCAGAGAGCCCGTACGTACCCCCGAAAACAGTAACAAAATCTCTTTGAATCAATTCCCACAGAAAGTTTCATCCCCAATTTAACACTCTTAGGGGTTGAATTTTGGAAAAAAAATTTTTTAGAGATTCACTTAATACCCCATATCAATCTCTATGTCAAATTTTAAGTTTCTAGGTCAAGCCGTTACGAAGTTGCATACAAACGTTTTTCCCCATTTTTACCCCCTTAGGGGTGGAATTTCCGAAAATCGGTTCTTAGTGCTCACTTTCAACTAGGGCATGAATCCCGGGATCCCGGGATATCGTAATCCCGGGATCTCGGACGCAAAAGTTCGATATTATAATCCCGGGATTGAGTGATCCGATATCGAGATATGAGCAATTTACTATTTGGGTATAAATTAAGGTTTTTAGCTAAATTTTTCCTCATGGAATGATTGAATGGAACTATTAAAATTAAACCCAAATTAGTCTACCCCTGAGGAAGAGATCTGTAAAGATTTAGAAGCGTAGGGAATTGGTAAAATGTTTAAAACAATAAAAGTAACGTGATTCATTGCAATTTTTAAGACAAGTATTTTTTATACAAGCTCGCATGCAAAATTTTTCTGCTAACATCATTTTAGTGGTGCGCCTAGAATTTGGCGCGAAAGTTTAGACACTTTCGGGTTTAGGCTATTTGTCCGCCATATTTCCAAAATGATGGGGTGGACGGCCCTCGGGGTAACTTATTTACGTAATGAAACCACTAGAGTCTTAAATATATTAAATATTTTATATTTAACACATTTTTATTGTATTCAATTCGCTTTTTTAACGATATCTAAAATTCCAGTATCAATCCCGGGATCCCGGGATTGAGCTCTTAATATCGATATCGCCCCGAGATTGAAAACCTTCCGATATTGCATGCCCTACTTTCAACCCCTAAAGAACCTATGTTCCAAATTTCAAGTCTCTTCACCCAGCCGTTTAGCCTGTATGTTGTCCATCATTCAGTCAGTGAGTTAGTTACACTTGTGTTTTATGAAGTACAATATGGGAACCCGAAACCCGTCGGGCTTCGGATAGTTCCGATTCCACTCGGTTCCGTGGTTTACAATATCCAATATTACAATTTGAAAAAAATAAAAAAAAAACAAATCCACAAACAAATGAAAAAAAAAAACGAATCGGATAAGGAAATTAAAACAGATGTCGTAGTCGAAAATGTAAACAGAATCAAAATCACTAAAATCGATTTAAACAAAAAGTAGTTTCGATCCTAACTCCCACTCTACGACCGAACCACACAAAATAAAATTTAAAAAAAAACTCTGGCCACGAAGAAAATCTGAAACATAGTAGAAATTCCTTGGTGAGTGAAGGCAACCTAGTATTTGTCAAACAACTCTTGACAGGGCCGCCATTTTGATTCCATGACCTAATGGATTTCACTTCGACCAATCAGAGAGCCCCGTACTTACCCCCGAAAACAGTAACAAAATCTCTTTGAATCAATTCCCATAGAAACTTTCATCCCTAATTTAACACTCTTAGGGGTTGAATTTTGGAAAAAAAATGTTTAGAGATTCACTTACTACCCCATATCAATCTCTATGTCAAATTTCAAGTTTCTAGGTCAAGCCATTACGAAGTTGCATACAAACGTTTTTCCCCATTTTTACTCCCTTAGGGGTGGAATTTTCAAAAATCGGTTCTTAGTGCTCACTTTCAACCCCTAAAGAACCTATGTTCCAAATTTCAAGTCTCGACACCCAGCAGTTTAGCTTCCCGGCTGTCCATCATTCAGTCAGTCAGTCAGTCAGTTACACTTGCGTTTTACTAAGTATGATGATGATGATGATGATGATAATTAATAATAATTAATTAAAAGGTGAACAAAGCCATTGACTGGCTCACCAGAATGTAAGTGACGATGAGATAAAACTTGCAGGAAGGTTTCCGAGAAGTGTAGAAAATGAAAACTATTCCATGTTTTTTTTTAAGTATGGGCCAGCTTTTGACCACTATTACACGCATGCAAGTGTTGATATATGTATAGTCTGAGATGAAGCATGTTGATCTAGAAGAATCCTGTTCACAAGCATTTTGAAGACCCTCTAGGTCAGGGGTTCCCTAAGTTGGGGGCGCAGAGATGTTTACAGAGGGGCGCGGGCTACCTGTGTGTTCAGGTATAAAAACCTGGAGAATGCATTCCAGACTGCTCGATACAACCAATTAAATTATTTGAAATTGATGCCTGTCAACAACATAATATTGTTTCCTCAATGGGCGAATGTTAAGAACTTTATCAGTGTCTAGACTGGCCGCAGCCCCGTGGCCACATCACGGGCGCTATCAGAGGTACTTACCAAATACCTCTTTTATGACTCGAAAGGGGGTGCACTTTAGAATCCTACGTCACGAATTTGTATAAAAAAAGACTTGTAGGAGATAGAGGAGAAAGAGGACTAATCATTATTGCTAGTTTTATATTGAGCAATGAAAAAAAATATTTCATACATTTTTACTTGAACTTCAAAAAAATATACGGATCACCCCGACTTGGATAGGTTAGGTTAATGTTAGAACATGATTACACGTAGCGCTTTGGCGAGCGAGCGAAACGAGCGTGCCGCGGCAGCGATCGCCAAAGCGCCTAATACTATCTATAAATAAAACTAAGCTGCGAAGACTAAGCGGCTACGAAGGTGAGTGTCTGGTGCTGCGTTTTGTCACGCAAGGGCTGAGGGGCTGTACAACACTGACCCCCCTCCCCCCACCCCTCCCTACCCCCAAAATCGTGACGTAGGATTCTAAAGTGCAACCCTCAAAGGTACTTACCAAACATCTTTTGTACGACTTTGTAAAATTTTAATTAGCAATAAAAATACTTATGAAATACTTATTTTTTTTAATACTTATATATATTGTTATTACATACCACTTTTTTATTCTGATCTGACAAGGATTGGATGACGGAGGGGCGCGGATTTTTTTTTATGGTCAAAAGGGGGCGTATCTCAAATAAGTTAGGGAACCGCTGCTCTAGGTTGTACATGCAAGGAAATGTTGACTGATTCTAATCTCTCTCAGTATGACTATGGTAATGTTCCTTATGCTATTGTTACAAGTTCCTGCAAATAGGGCCTGACAGTTCACACCTACAGCACACATCTTACCAAAGGGTTGATGTGTACACAAATTCCTTTATATGTGCTGTAGCTGTAGGTGTGCTTTACAGGACACAATTCCCAGAAAAATCTATAAAGATTAGTGACTACACCAGCCTACGTGTTGAACATGAATAAGTCCATAATATCATATCTACTAAAGTTACGAAAGTAAATAGAAAAAGAGTATCTGAACACTCAAAACATCAGTAATGAATGACTAATGAGACAATAACAATATGAACTTACATTTTTATTTCTTCGGTTCCGGTGCCATCGGTCAAGTGTAGCGTTGGACTCCCTCGCGGTCTCAATAAAAGTTCGACAGCGGCGCAGCTGCGACACACACACGGAGCACAGCGCAGTCGGCCGGCCAGCTCGCTGCAGCTGCAACCATTCAACACATTCACACACACACCCGGTATGATCGACAATACACTACCATGCACACCTCGGCTTACCTTGACGCCAGTTATCACATCGTACGTCTGTTCGAGCGTAGTGCTCGCGACGCGGTACGTGTTGCGATCGTCTGCTAGACACACTCGACCAGCGTTCCCGAACCTCCCGATTAAGCGGGAGATCTACTGATTTCCAAACCAATCTCCCGATCTACCGTAAAGCGATAACATTCTCCCGTCTTTTTATCATTACTACAAAAATCATCTAAAAACCGGAGCTACATCGGCTATTATCCACATATGCAGAGCTTTTCCAAATTTAATTAACAACTAACGGTCGATCTGCAAAAACTTGACACTGAACTGAATGGAGAGAACTTCGGAATACTTATAAATAGTATAAATTCAAATGACCCAATAGAATTTTGGGGAGCTGTAAGTCTGTTTGTGTGATTCCCCATTTTGGCAAAATTTGTTTTCGATATATTTTCACTTCACTTCACTCTTCGGCTAATGTAGAAAGATTTTTTTTTCTAGCATAAATTTATTGAAAACGAAACAAATTTTCATCTTCTTGAAGTTTGAAGGTCTTTTATATTCCAAGCGTCACATGGATGGTCTGTTGCTTTGATTTTAATATTGACAAAAGATGTTTGGTACTGTGCTGTGTCAAAAGAGCATTGGTATGACAACAAAAGTGACTGATTTTTTATTATAATTATTAATTTTTTTTTATAAAACTGCCTAATTTTATTTAGTCACAAAATCTCCCGTTTTCTACCGATATTTTGCCCACATTTCTACCGACTTATTTTTCTTTGGTTTGGTAACACTGCACTCGACACGCACCATCCATAATGCTAACTAACGCACTGATCACTCACAGAGTTATCAGAGGTACTGCGTGCGTATTTCTGTTAGTAACAATAAAATTCATCATGGTATTTTTTTAGACTGCTAGCTAAACATTAGCACGCATTGTAGAAAGAAGAGATGACGGAACACTATTACAATAAAAGTTCACAGTATTTGTACTTGGTCTAGCGAAGAATCACAGACAGAGAAAAATCGTTATCCACAAACGCTACAAAGTAGTACAAAACAAACAAAGCCCGAAGCACCGAACGCATAAACTCCTAGCGGCCCGAAGTAAAGTTTGGCGTTGGCTATAGGCGTTGGCTCATGGCTGGCGAGCGACGCGACCTTGCCATGTTTTTTTTTTTTCTTTTTTGGCCCCGGACTCTCGAGATGCGATTTGTCGAGTTTTTTCTGAGTTTCTTGATTTTCGGTGTTTCTTTTCGATTTTACTTGTCGGGTTTTTAAGTTTTTATCTACATTTACAAAATTAGGGAAACAAAATCATCGTTAACAGAGCAAATAGAGCCATGGGTTTTATAATGCGTACATGCTCTCAATTTTCTAACATTAAATTACTTAAGATTCTTTACTGTTCTTTCGTGCGAAGCATCCTTGAATATTGTTCTCAAGTTTGGAGTCCTTGTTTTCAAATATACATTGAGCGGATTGAGTCTATTCAAGCTCGATTTCTGAGATACCTGCAGTATAAGTGCCAGATAGTGGACGCGGATTATCAGGCTAGGTGTTTGAGGCATCACATGTTACCCCTAGGGGAGAGGCGTCGAATAGCCGATATTGTTTTTCTTGGTAAAATTGCACATACGTACGTGGATTCTCCTCATCTTCTATCTAATATAAATATACGGGTACCTTCAAAAATACAGTTAAGGAAACCAAATTATCTGGGCACATCTAAGTGTTATACCATATACAGGCATAATTCTTTCTTCCCTAGAGCGGTCGATGCGTTTAATGGACTGACTGATTTTTCTGATTACTTTGAGGTGGATCTCTTTGTCACTAAGCCGATTGCAATCAGAAACACATTAGTGCGACACTGGTTTGACAGACACTCGTCTATTACTTCATGATTTAAATTATAAATCTCTAGTAAAATGTTACTTATTAATATATTTCAAACTACTATTCCTTGCAAGCGTGTAACTAGTGTTAATTAGTCTCTTATGTGTGTAAACATGTAAATGGTTTTTAGTTATCTTTTTAGTATTGTAAGCTGTCATGTATAACTGTATGTTTTCCTGTTAAATAAAAATAAATAAATAAATAAATATTTACAAATATGTACAAGGACACTGAATTGGGAAAAAGGAAAGGGTCAGGACTCAGGACAGCAGTTGTGTGGCGACATCGTCGCACAACACTAGCGATTGCTAAGAAATCGCAAACCGGAGATGGCACCGCACTACCGCGTCTCGTGCCATCTCCCTCACACTTTTTCTCACTCACGCGCATCCACGAGATGGTGTCACGTTGTTCTTTATAATTACTTTAATATTAATATCTAATAAGTACCTATAGACTCGTGTAATCTAATATGTGTGGGTACGACATAAACTAATTACGTTCAAACAAACAGTGTTTCTTTTCACTCTCTCGTACTGAAGTGACATGGGGACAACTCAAGCCCCAAAGTTGGTTTGAAAAAATGATTCTAAGTTAAATAACAAATTTAAATAAGAAATTAGATAAATAATCACAATTTGATGTTATTAACATCAGATATAAAATTAGATAAAAATAAATAATATTAAACAGATGGATTTATGGAAGTTAACAGGCAGGAAATATTTGTTGGAAATTCTACACTTACGGAAGCTAAATCATTGAAAAATTTGCTGTTTGCCATGTTTCCGTATTATATACTACTCTTTGTTGCCATGTTTCTGCCACAATCAACAAATGTGTCAAGTGTTGTTTCTCATATAAGTCGGCGCCAGACATAGCTACACATATTTGAAAATGGAATATGTGAAGCTGTGTCTGAAAAATAGTATATTATGCAACTAGTGAATAAAAGACGGATTTAGTGCGAGGGCCATAGATGAAGAACGAGCAAGGGAAGGATTCTAACGACTGAATCACGACCGTAGGGAGTGATTCAAGTGTTAGAATCCTGAGCGACGCCAGTGGTTCATGGCCCTCAATGTAAATCCGTACTTTATTCAAGAGTTGCATACTATACCTACTTTATACCATGACTACGAGAAAAAAAAACCGGTCAAGTGTGAGTCGGACTCGCGTCGCGTACGAAGGTTTCCGTACCACTATCACAATTATTATTGGGTTGATTGAAATGAACACTGGACCGGCAACCAATCCGTGAGCGCAACGCGAACGTTAAAATTTATTTTACCACTGGCGCCAGTCTCAATTCATCACTAGATGGTAAAAAGTGTTAGTGGTAAAAATACATCGCGGTATCGTTGCGTTTTTATGTCAAAATCACGTTTGTTGAATGGTCCTTAAATGTTTTTTTATCTATTTGTTGTTATAGCGGCTACAGCCCTCGTCCACGTACCACAGGAGTCGGGCGAAGCTCCTGTGCGCCGTTATGCGGCGGCGCCCTATTCGTGTGGCAATCATTTTTTGAACTCCCATAAAAGATTTGGGGAATTTCGACTTTTACGGGAGCGACTGCCGTCTGACCTCCCAACCCCGAAGGAAAAGTCAGCGCCAGAGCCTCGTCCGTTTATCAGCAGGTGCACCAAGCTAGCAGGTGAGGTTGGCTTGGGCCCAACGATCTTAGTGGGCCCCATACACACCCAGTGGGTCCCATACACACCCGTTTCCGTTTATAAATCTAAATATTATTTAATTCTTTATGTAATTGTATTGTGCTATAAATAAATGATTCTTAATTTACTTGTTTTATTTAATTCTTATAAAATATGCTATTTTCATACCTTGATATTTACGCAAAACCATTAATTGTATCAGGCGTCATTTTTCCTCGCCACTTCATCATTAACATCGACACGTTGTCATTATCTTCAAGAGTCATCTTTTAAAAATTTGATATTTCTCCTAAAATATTAGCTTTACAGTGGTGCCTTTTTTTACCATTTTCTATTATATTAATCAAGTAATTAATAGAGTACAAAAGATTTGCTCTGGCACAGGGTTTAATATTTTTTCATATACAAGGTGGATAGGATAATACAACATTTTTTTTAACTGGACATACCTACACACGTCAAAAGTCCACCTACCAAATATCAACAGAATCAGTTGAGTAGTTCAGACACAGGACACTATTTTCCATTTTTTAAATTTGCTACACGATGTATCTAAAAACAAAACTGTCACCAGCGCCAGGCGGCCGCGGCACCGAGTAATAATCTTACAGAGAAACAGCTTGATACAAGCCCGCGGCGGGCGCGGCGTAGGTACTTCACTACATGCGCAGTTATGTGTGCGTGACCTCTCTCACCGACAGTGTGCCGACGGGTTCACGTACGTGAGCCGAGTAGGCTCTTCGGGCGGTCTCGGCAAACCCGAGAGGAAAGCGGTGAGTGACTTTTCACAGCTTTGCGCACACAGCTGTTCATGTAGTGGAGTACCTACCACCGCGGGCTTGTATGAAGCTGTTGCTCTGTAGGATTAATACTCGGTGGCCGCGGCACGTACTTACACTGTGCACATGGGTACATGGTGTTCGTATTGGTTTTAATTGTTTAGGATATTTAGTTTGTTTGAAAATTTTACTTTTTTAATTTCAGTTCTCTGATTAATTATACAATTCCAAACTATTCAAACATATTTTAACAACCCAGGGTTTTGTTTAATGTTGTATCGTCCTATCCACCTTGTATATAAGCAAAAAAATATTCTGTTCGAAGAATCACCCAGTTTCACCGTGGTACGGTAGCCCTCGGTAGTCAGGCGAAGCTCCTGCGCGCCATTATGCGGCGGCGCCCTATCCGTGTGGCAATCATTTTTCGACGTTTCCATAAAAGATTTGGCGAATTTCGACTTTTACGGGAGCGACTGCCGTCTGACCTCCCAACCCCGAAGGAAAGTCTGCGCCAGAGCCTCGTCCGTTTATCAGCAGGTGCACCAAGCTAGAAGGTGAGGTAGCACCCAATACAGATTATCATTATTAGCAATAGACGTCATTGTCGTTTCTCGTAATGTTCCTAATAATGATGTTCCCGACAGTGACGAGTTCTGGAAAGATCGCCGCCACGACCGAAATACGTTAATGGTAACAAAAACAATCACTGCACGTCATTTGTTTTCGAGAATACTTCACCACCGTTGATAAATAAGAGTTAACTATGCTCACATAATTAAGATAAAGCTATATACACCAATGACGTTTGGAATGGAAAATGTTGGAGAATGTGATTCGCTAGCTTGCCGCTCGAAAAATGAACGTCCTTTCACTGTGAGTGATGGATGGCGGTCGACTGAGGCCAGAGGGGGGGTTCAGCGCTTGAGTCAAATGGGACGATTCGGGCGCGTCCCGTTTTCTCAGAATTTTGCAAAACAATCGTGTTGCCGAAAATGACGGATTTTTTTTAAACATTTTTCGACTTAATTTTTAAATATATTTTGAACAAAATACTTTGGATATTAATTAAGCAATATAAAATTCCCAGGCGGGTCTACTTTACTGACCATTTATTTGATTCATGGTATAAAATATCCAAAACCTACCATCGACATTTGAAATATTGCAGTTTTTGAATGGTTTTTGAGAGGTTTTTTCTAATAGTTCCACGGAATGGCTTTGATTGCTTCTGCTGCATTTATTTAGGCAGTAGATTATGAAGTAAAAGTCTTGAATTTGTTTCTTAAAGATGAGTAATAAGGAGAGACATTAATTTCGGGGGGTCTTGAAGAATCACCCCAAAACTATAATATTTATGAAGAAACTTGAAATATTCAAAAACTTGACCCTGGCTATTCCAAATTGGCCATATCGGTCTCAGACCGTAATAAATAAAAAAAACCGTACGAAGCGACAACTCAAAGTCTTTTTTTTTGACAAAAACAGCTGGGGACTTTCGGCGGGAAAGCGGAGACAACATGTCGTGCTCCAATTTTATTTTCGTTAAACTATGTTGTGAACTCGGTTAAATTGTGTAATTTTGGCTTAGATTAAAACAAAAAACTAAAGATACGGTACCTAGTCTCGGAAAATGAGACGATAAAACTGCGTCTAGCTGACGCACTAGCCTCAGTCGTATGTCGGACCGTTGCCGCATGAGCACGTTCTGTCACACTGCGCTTATCATTTTAACATCCATAGGAATGCCTTTTTGCTTATTATTTACAAAGCCTGAATCATTCTTGAAGACAAATGTTTTTAAATACATTTTTTTTATGAAAATGCCTGTAGGTATTTCTAGCTCATTTTTCGAATACGCAATGTTAGAATATACCGTATCTACCTATTTTTGTTTTCATCTAAGAATTTTGGTGGAATCTTATTCAATTTAGTTCCGTGAATGTGCAAAAGTGTAGTGAAAACAAAATTGAGTGTTATACATGGACTTTCCGTTGTTTCGTGCCGAAGCTCCTTGAAGGTTCTAATAAAGTTGCCACCGCTTTACCATAGCCCCTGACTTGAAACTATAGGCCCGATCGGGCTAATATCATGCAAAATACTTGATACTGGCAAGATGTACAAGATGTACGACGCCAAAACTTTATTAGGAAGAAACTTGAAATATTCTAAAACTTGACCCTGGCTATTCCAAATTGGCTATATCGGCCTCAGACCGAAATAATAAAAAAAAAAACAGCTGATTTGACTAATGAATAAATGATTATAGGGGAGTTTTGGCGGGAACGTGGAGACAACATGTCGCGCTCCAACTTTGTCTACGTGAAACTATGTTGTAAACCGGAATAAATTGTGTAATTTTGGGTGGGATCTTATTCAATTTAGTTCCGTGAATGTGCACAAGTGTAGTGAAAACAAAATTGAGTGTTAAACATGGACTTTCTTCGTCTCTCCTGTCAAAGCTCCGTGAAGGTTATGGTAAAGTTGCCACCGCTTTGCCATAGCTCCCGACTTGAAACTTTGAGGCCGATCGGGCCAATACTTGATAATGGCAAGATGTACGACGCCAAAGCTAAAAGAAGAAGGATACGTACGATAATAAACTCGACGCTGGCAGATGTGCGAAGTTACAACACTTCGTGGATCGACGCCATGATAAAGAAAAAAAAAATATTATAGGGCTCTTTGGTTCTGTCTGTCACTTAAGAAGATCGGCATTTTTCCTTGGATTTTACCTGGGGGTTTTTTTTATTTATTTCGGTCTGAGACCGATATGGCCAATTTGGAATAGGAATTTGGTCAAGTTTTAGAATATTTCAAGTTTCTTCAATATAGTTTTGGCATCGTACATCTTGTACATCTTGCCAGTATCAAGTATTTTGCATGAAATTAGCCCGATCGGGCCTACAGTTTCAAGTCATGGTAAAGCGGTGGCAACTTTACTATAACCTTCAAGGATCTTCGGCGCGAACGACGGAAAGTTCATATTTAACACTCAATTTTGTTTTCACTACACTTGTGCACATTCACGGAAATAGATTGAATAAGATTCCACCAAAATTACATAATTTAACCGAGTTTACAACATAGTTTAACGAAAATAAAATTGGAGCACGACATGTTGTCTCCGCTTTCCCGCCGATAAAACTACCTGGGGGTTAGAGGTACCTTAATTTTATTTTATGTGCCATCGAAAATTACGAGACATGGATTATTCATTTGATATAAGCGAACTAAAGCCATGATGTTAGTATTTTCGTCCTACTCTTGATAAGTTAGACGTAGTTATGCAAAAATGTTCCAACCCACAAGTCATACGAAATTGAGTTAAATATACTAATCTTCTTAGTTTGACACCTTCTTTCATTTTTGCAAAACGGTTTCAGTCCTCAAGTGATATTTCCAGTTTTTTTTTTTGACAATATGTACCAACCCACAGTTTATCGGATCAAGCGCACAATTTAAAAGATAAAATGTATTTATCCGCCTGAAACGTTTATGCTATTTACTATTAACCATCCATATTTTTCTAAAATGACCTAATCATCATAAGACATTTTAGCAAAATAACATAACGCTCATTTTAATTGCAAATAATGTTCCAATGGTTCTTGGAATGTTTTAGCAAAATAATAAATGGTTTCGTTTCTAGAAAAGAATGTTCCAATGATTTTGGGATGTTTTTGCAAAATAAAATAAAACTCTTTTTTTTCTTAAAATAATGTTCGAATGTTTTTGGAATGTTTTAGTAAATTAATATAATACTCTTTTTTTTTTAAACGAAAATTCCAAAGTTTTTGGACCGTTTCATAAAAATAATACCCTACTCTGTTTCCTTGGAGAAAATGTTTCATCGTGTTTGGAATTGTTAAGAAAAAAAAATAATCTAATGAGAAATTTATAATGGTAAACAATCTTCTTTTCTTTAATACAAAATAAAAAAAACAGAAATTTGATTATACCTAGCGCGTTGATTACGAACATAGTTTTTGAGATTCACAAAAAAAAAACTTGTGGAATCAAAATATCTAACTGAAATCTGTAGTGTGTACCTACTCTTCTATGCTTTTAGAAATAGAGTTCATTTTCCGTAGCGCACACGTACCTACATAAAACTCTGCGTTCACGGGTCATTGCATGGTAATCAATGATGTTTTTACAAAATATCGTTATTATTTACACAGTATTCAATAAATTATAAACAATCATACCTACTAATAATATATTAAAACTAATATTTATTTAATAATGGATCACACATCACTATTTCGTTCCCGCCAAAATCTGATCGTTTCTTTTGCAAATAACTTTTCATCCCATCTATTCGAAAAGTGTCGCTTTGGTCCTCTATAAGTGCGACCAAAGTAGCTCTTTTCTGTTAAGAGATAAACAGGCGGGAGCAAAGTAAAACAGGCGGGAGCAAAATAAAATAGGCGGGAGCAAAGTAAATTTGAATTTGGAACATATGTATCATTCATAGAAATCAAACGTAAATTATATGAATTACTGGCTGATATGTGTTGAGTCACCGTAACACAAGCTTAGTCGCTTACCACGGGGCTAGATGGCGCTGTGTTGTTCACAGAATTTATTTATGTTATTAGTTTCACTAGTGTCATTAGTTTCATTAGATTCATTAGTTTCATTAGTTTCATTAGTTTCATAAGTTTCATTTTTTTCATTTTTTTCATTTCTTTCATTTTTTTCATTAGTTTCATTTGTTTCATTTGTTTCATTAGTTTCATTAGTTTCATTAGTTTCATTAGTTTCATTAGTTTCATTAGTTTCATTAGTTTCATTAGTTTCATAAGTTTCATAAGTTTCATTAGTTTCACAAGTTTCATTAGTTTCGTTAGTTTCGTCAGTTTCGTCAGTTTCGTCAGTTTCGTTAGTTTCGTTGATTTCGTTGGTTTCGTTAGTTTCGTTAGTTTCGTTGGTTTCGTTGGTTTCGTTGGTTTCTTTAGTTTCGTTAGTTTCGTTAGTTTCGTTAGTTTCATTAGTTTCATTAGTTTTTTCATTTTTTTCATTTCTTTCATTTTTTTCATTAGTTTCATTTGTTTCATTTGTTTCATTAGTTTCATTAGTTTCATTAGTTTCATTAGATTCATTAGTTTCATTTTTTTCATTTTTTTCATTTCTTTCATTTTTTTCATTAGTTTCATTTGTTTCATTTGTTTCATTAGTTTCATTAGTTTCATTAGTTTCATTAGTTTCATTAGTTTCATTAGTTTCATTAGTTTCATTAGTTTCATTAGTTTCATTAGTTTCATTAGTTTCATTAGTTTCATAAGTTTTATTAGTTTCACAAGTTTCATTAGTTTCGTTAGTTTCGTCAGTTTCGTCAGTTTCGTCAGTTTCGTCAGTTTCGTCAGTTTCGTTAGTTTCGTTGATTTCGTTGGTTTCGTTAGTTTCGTTAGTTTCGTTGGTTTCGTTGGTTTCGTTGGTTTCGTTAGTTTCGTTAGTTTCGTTAGTTTCGTTAGTTTCATTAGTTTCATTAGTTTCATTAGTTTCATTAGTTTCATTAGTTTCATTAGTTTCATTAGTTTCATTAGTTTCATTAGTTTCATTAGTTTCATTAGTTTCATTAGTTTCATTAGTTTCATTAGTTTCATTAGTTTCATTAGTTTCATTAGTTTCATTAGTTTCATTAGTTTCATTAGTTACATTTGTTTCATTTGTTTTATTCATTTTGCTTATTTTTTTTAGTATTTATATGAAATTTTCACAGATGATGTATTTCTGTAGCCGCTATAACAACCAACAAATATTTATAGAGGGCTTCTGTATAATAAACGTGATATTAAAATTTTATACCCAACATTTTTGTTTAAGTAAATAGGTATATTCACGAATTACGTATCACCATATCTTTTTTATTTTCTCATAGAAAGGGGATGAAAAGTAGAGTATATGACTCGAGAGCAAATTATTTTTGCCTCGGGCGATGTATACTTTGAATCCCTCGCTGCGCTCAGAATTCTACGTTAGAATCCCTCGCTACCTTCGCTTTGCTCGTGATTCAAAGTAACGCCCTCGCCGTAAAAATACTATTTTGCTCCCTTGTGATACAATCTACTATTCTTCGCATCGCACCTACGTCAATTTAACTTCCTTTTAAATAATTATTACAGAAATCAATAAAAAATTACCTACCTACCTATATTAATTTGATACTACAAAAATATTTAATTATGGTTTGAATGTAAATGAAATAGTGGCAAAAACTTCCTTTAAATAAATTATTTACGAAATATGCAGTTGAGTATTTCCGTCAATCAAACAAAACAAACTTATTTCCGCAACATTGGTTAATTGACTTGACCTTGACCGAGTGCATCAGTGGACAGTGAAACTGCAAGAGTCGCGTCGTTAAATACGTTAGGTCGCCGCAGTCGTGAGAGTGTTTTGTTTTCAATTATTTACCGATTCTGTCATCGGAACTTATTAAATTCTGACGTCTTTGATGATGTCGATTTGTTGAGTCGAAAGATTTGATTCCCTTTTTTATTATATTATTACCTATTCTTTTTAATTTTGAGAAATTCTGTATTTTAGATTTGATTAAAATAAATACAAGTCTTTATTTCACACAATATCTACGAGAGTGGCCTACCTTGTCCTGCGTCTGAATAAACGATACTCGGTAAAAGTCATCCAAGTCTATGCCCCAACCAGCGACCCTAAATATGATGAAGAGGTTGAATCGTTCTACGAGGATATCACTAATGCCATGACAAGTGGGGGAAATACAAGGTTTGTTAAAGTAATGGGTGATTTTAACGCTAGAATAGGCACCAGGGGAAACCATGAGAACTATGTAGGACCTTACGGACTTGGAGAGCGGAACGAACGAGGCCAAACTATGATCGACTACTTGGAAGCCAACCAGTTATTTGCCATGAATACCTTCTTTAAAAAGAAGCCGAAAAGGAAATGGACTTGGGTAAACCCAGATGGCACTGGAAAGCATGAGATCGATTATATCATTGCGAACCATAAGCACATAGTCACAGACGTGTCTGTTCTCAATAAGTTCCAGACTGGCAGTGACCACAGATTAGTGAGGGCTACAATCGTATTCAACACTAGGTTTGAGAGAAGGAAACTGCTAAAACCTAAGCTTGGGAAGTTAAACATTCCTAATGAAGAAGCATGAATGAAGCATAATGAATGAAGCATATGAGAAATCGTTGTTAGAAAGCTTGGCAAGAAGCACTGTTGAACACTTCGAAAATGATCTTCAGACGAAGTACACGAAGTTTATAAACTCTATAAAAGAAGCAGCTGCTAAAGGTTTCACGGAAAGCTCAAAACCAACGGAAGTTATCCCAGACCACATTAAAGCCCTCATATCTCAGCGTCGAGAAATCAAAGCTGATGAGTTTAATAGCGTGAACCATCGAGAACTCAACAAGAAAATCAGTAAAGAATTGAAGCGGGACCTGCGTCAAAGGAACGTCAGAGAGATCGAGGATATTATCGATAATAATAAGGGTTTTAAAGTATTCCAAAGAACAAATGCGACTAACCTACCGGATAAACTTCGTCGCAATGCTCAACATCCTTCTACCTCAAACATCCAGGATATGAGAGAGATTACTGAGGAATACTACAGAGACCTTTATCGTTCCAGAATTTCAAAGCCTTCAGCCCGTGAATCAAATGAAAAACGGGCACCGCTGCGTAAACACTTCACTGAGGATATACCTGAATTTAGCTCGTGTGAGATACGACAAGCTCTGAAACGGCTCAAGAAGAACAAAGCCCCAGGAGAGGATGGTGTATCCGTTGAGTTATTGAAAGCTGGTGGCTCTGCGGTCATAAAGGAACTCAGGTTGCTGTTCAACGAGGTGCTATTTACAGGAGTAATCCTCATAGAATGGACAAGCAGCTTAGTAGTGCCTTTTCACAAAAAAGGGGACAATACTCTGCTAAAAAACTATCGGCCTATATCATTGCTAAGCCAAGTATACAAAGTCTTTTCTAGAGTCATCACAACCAGACTTAGCCAGAGACTCGACGAGTATCACCCCAGAGAACAAGCTGGTTTTCGGAAAGGGTTTGGAATGATTGACCACATATTTACACTGAGACAAGTAATACAGAAAGCCGAAGAGTATAACCTCGACCTCGATACATGGCGTACGTGGATTACGAAAAAGCGTTCGACTCTGTAGAACACTGGGCAGTAACACATTCTCTAAAAAGATGCCACATAGATGAGAGATATATCCAGATCCTGAAAAATCTGTATAAGTCCGCTACAATGACTGTACAACTAAGGGAGAACACTAACCCGATCACGATTCAGAAGGGCGTTCGTCAAGGAGATGTCATTTCGCCAAAATTATTCAACAATGCTCTGGAAGACATCTTTAAGACACTTGACTGGAACGGGAAAGGAGTCAATGTAAACGGCGCGTTCTTGAATCACCTCCGTTATGCAGACGATATAGTGATCATATCCGAGTCAATGACAGAACTACAGGCCATGATAACAGAACTTTTTCTCGCGTCACTCAAAGTAGGTCTAAAAATGAATATGGCCAAAACCAAAGTTATGACTACGACTACCTCAATTCCATATTCCATTTCATTGGATGGCCAAGAACTTGAGAACGTGAAGGAATACACATATCTGGGACAAAGGATTGTTCGGAATGGACTATATTGAGGCAGAAATAAGTCGTAGAATACAATTGGCATGGGCAGCTTTTGGAAAGTTAAATATGGTATTCAAATCCAAAAAACTACCACAGTCCCTGAAGACAAGGGTGTTCAACCAATGTGTGCTTCCGACAATGACGTACGCTTGCGAGACCTGGCCACTGACTGTCAAACTTATCCGTAGATTTAAAGTCACACAGAGATCAATGGAACGCATCATGCTCGGAATATCACTACGCGACAAAGTACGCAACACCGATATAAGGAAACGCACAAAGTGATAGACGTGGGGTACCGTGTCTCAAAGCTAAAGTGGGCATGGGCCGGACATGTGTGCCGAAGGTGTGACGGAAGATGGAGCAAAGACGTCTTAGAGTGGAGACCGAGACTCGGAAAGAGGAGCGTGGGCAGACCACCTGCCAGATGGTCCGACGACATAAAGACTTATGCTGGTACAGCGTGGTCCAGGAAGACTGGTGATAGGGAAGCATGAAGAGATGTTGGAGAGGCATATGCCCTGCAGTGGGCAAACACATGCTGTTGAAGAAGAAGAGAAGAAGAAGATTTCACACAAATTTATTTGAAATTTTATTTAAAAATGTCATATACGGTTTGAAATGATTTTGCAAAATTAATTGCATACAAATTAATAATTATGCAAAAATGTTTCAATACCTATTTTTCTAATTACCTACGTTAAAATGAATGTATTCGAAAAAAAAAATGCATTATTAGACAATACTTACATGTTTCTACAATAAAATCTACAATTTTTAAATATACTAGGTTTAACAAAAAAGTATACCTCTAAAACACAAAATAGCATTTATCTCAATATGAATAATTGTCAATTGGAACATTTTTGCATAACTACGTCCAGTTATAAGATATTGGATGTTGAAGTTTTACATTTGGGAGTCAAGAGTTAACACAAAACACCACAAGATGTCGTTACTTGTCTTGAATATAAATAAATCTGAATTGGTATACCTATAATATGGCAGTTAGTCAAGTCATCTTGCGGTCAATAAATCTTATTAGTTAAAATAATTATTTTCTTTATAAATTCTGGACCGATACGTGGAATTCTGTAGCCATTTATTCGGTTTTACAAATTCAGATTTATGGAAATTCGAGACCAGTAACGACATCTGGTGAAATAAGTTCGTGTAACAAATTGATTGAAGTTCCAAATATGATATCTGTGGAACATAGCTGGTCCATTTTGAACGGTCTTCCTAGATTCATCTATGGTCTGTCAATAGTGTCAATATTGCGTGGAATTTGATACAAAATATTGATAAAATAAATATCATCGGTGTTAATATCCCCTCTGGAATTTTACTTTAAGTATTTGTGTTTTAAACCTTTGTTTTCACAAAATTTGTGATAATTGTGTTTGTGTTCTATTGGTTTATCACAATGACTGCTGTGCGCTCGTGTCCCGGTGTTTACTGCGGTCGAACAGAACTCGAAAATGGTTCGTGGAGCGACTGTGGTGCTTGTCCAAGAGGTTTCCGCACTAACATGACCAGCTACTGCATGCCCTGCACTGACGAACCTTCACTGTACGACTGGCAGTATTTAGGGTTCATGGTCTTACTGCCTATGGTTCTGCATTGGTTCTTTATTGATATGGTCTCCATTGGAAAAGTGTGAGTACTAATGTGTTTTAAACGAAATCGGCTAGAGGTTTTTGTCCTTCATCTAAATATCTTAATTAAGCTCTACTCGAGCCTTGAAATTGGGGTGTGATGATACTGCATCAATATAGAAAACATACACACAGTGTTACTGCAACTGGAAAACAGCTGAACTGATTGAGGTGATCGCACGTTTATTAGCAACGCACGCGCCGCATTTTAGAATTAATTGTATGTAATGATGTGAAACCTCACAAGTTTCACCCGTACCACACTTTACGAAATGCGGCGCGTACAATGCGGGTGGAATGACTTTGCCAATGTCTTTTTCTTTAAGAAAAAGGTATGTGCGCTAATAACATTGCTCTTACGGTGAAGGAAAAACATCGTGAGGAAACCAACATGTCCTAGGTCCGAAGACATGGGATATTCAAGTGTTTTCTATGTATATATGTATGATATATGTATGTATTTACAACAAAAAAAAAAGTATAATATGTAGTATATCCGTTGTCTAGTACCCATAGTACAAGCCTAGTGCTTAGTTTGGGGCTAGATTGCGCTGTGTGTTACGTCATGCAATATTTATTTATTTATTTTATTTATAATGTGCGAGGTTTCACATCATTGCATGCAATGAATTCTAAAATGCGGCTAGTGTGGCGTGTGCATTGCTGATAAATGTGTGATCACCTTTATGTAACGGCGGCAGCATAACATGCCAGTGTCAAGTTATTTATTCCATATGACTGATAGTGATAGAATCTGTTGCCCTTTATTTTTTGTTATTACCTTTTCAGTAAAGATGGGGTCCTACTCCAACACATCTGTGCTTTCATGGAAGTTATCTCCGGAACTCTCACAGCCCTACTGGTGCTACCGCCGACCGGGTCATTCAAGCTGTATGTGTGCTCGCCTAAAGCTCTTTCAGACTGGTACACTTTGCTACACAACCCACAACCAGATTACAAGGAGACTTTACACTGTACACAAGAAGCGGTTTATCCCTTGTAAGTTTAAATTAATATTTGTAATTAATTGATTTTGACAACTTCTATGGAGTCTCAGGCAATGTAGAAGATTGTGGGTTCCATCGAAGAACAATTCATTTATGGTGCCTACAATTGTTAGTTTTTGGGTAGAATGTTATTGAGAATGTGATAAAAAGCGTTAAATAACCAATTCCTTTTCTGAATATCCTAAAATAACCAGCTCATGCATCAGTATTTAAATTAATAAGAAATTAATAATAAATTCTGTGAACAACACACAACGCCATCTAGCCCCGTGGTAAGCGACTAAGCTTGTGTTACGGTGACTAGACAACGGATATAATACTTATATTTATTTTTCTTTTGTAAATACATACATATTATACATAGAGGGACACCCAGACCAGACACAAATATTTATTCTAAAAGCATAAATACTTGCACTCGGCGGGAATCGAACCCGCAACCTCCTGCATTGCAGTCGCGCTTTCGCAAGACGCGCCACAGAGGTCGTCAAATTAAATGAAGTAAGTAAATTGGCGAATCATGGTACCTGTTATATCTTCATTATCCATGATGGATGGCCCATTTACAGTCCCCTCCACCTAGTTAGATCCACTTAGTGGAAATGCATCCCTATGTGGGTGAACCTGTAGACTAGATAAAACTAGATACAAACTAAAATAAATAAATATTGCACAATGTTACACAAATCCCAATCTAGCCACAAACTAAGCAGTAGGCTTGTACCATAGGTACTAGACAACAGATATACTACATATTATACTTTTTTTTTGTCAATACATACACATATTACGTATGATACATAGAAAACACTCAATCCAAAAACAAACATTTATGGACAGCATTAATATTTGTTGAGGAATTGAACCCGCAGCCTTCTGCATTGCAGTCGGGGTTTCGCCCGACGCGCCACTGCTGCACTGAGGCCATCACAAGAAATGCTAAACAATCTTCTTCCTTCCTGTCCTCATTTTAAAATTTTTAGAGTTGGCCCAGTAGATAAGTCTGTAAAATTCTAACCATCTACATGAAACTCTTTTTATATTTCAGACTAGCTGACCCGACAGACGTTGTCCTGTCGTTTAGTATAAAAAAATAAAATTCATCAAAATCGGTTAGCATTTTTTCTTTCATAAGAACCTTCTCCTGACAATAGCAAACACAACAAAAAAAGAATTATCGAAATCGGTCCAGCCGTTCACGCATGATGTCGTGACAACGGAAAACGTTTCATTTTTTATATATTTCAGATATACAATAGTTCTGCTAATATATGCCTTCAGTCTGCTGATGACCGTTACATGGAGACCTTGGTTGCTTGCTTGGCACACATCTAATACTGGCAAGAAAGCCATTTACTGCGCGCTGTATTTCTACCCCATATTAGTATTAATTCACACAGTTGCTGCTGGTCTGATATGTAAGTATAATCTATGTACAGGTCCCGGCAAACAACTTGGAAAATTTTGACGTGGAAGGGGTAAGTTCGTGCAGTACATTTTACATGCGACTTCTATGAAAAATCGACTTCTGTGCATCCCCCATTTTATTTCCAAATGTTTGCCGGGACCTGTATCCATATTTAATCTAGTCTAATCTTTATAGATATATCTTAACAATACCAATAATACAGCACTGCACCCACCCATAAGACCCAAAGGTTCAGGTGCCGGCAAACAACTAGAAAAAAAAAAGATGGATGCGCAAAAGTCGATTTTTCATAGAAGTCGCACGTAAATGCATTTCGCGAACTTACCCCTCCATGTCAGTATTTTTAAAGATGTTTGCCAGCTCCTGTAAGAGAAAGGAAAATAGTCTCTGCACCTCATCTTTTTACGACCCATTATCTAAGCAAACCTGTACTATAGATGAGAAAATAAATTTGAAAATGAACTGAGTTTCATTTTCAAACATGACAAACCAAGGAACTTTGCACCTTCATGATATTCTGTCTTTTCAGACTGCTCCTTCCCCTACATAGTCATAATAATCTCAATGATGACATCAGCATCACACTTCTCAATCAAAATCGAGCAGACAGCACCAGCTTTACTTGTATCCTCGATGACGAACACAAGGAACCTCATCATCCTCATCGGACACTGGGCAGTCCACGCATACGGGATCATATCTCTAACCGGATTCAAAGAGCTATGGTACCTATCACTGGTGCCGGCTCCAGCGTTGTTCTATATACTGACAGCTCAGTTCACGGACCCTATAAAGATACATAGCGACTGACAGGCTCGGCCAGCGTTTGTGAAGTTGGTACTAAATTGACGGTCTCTCCGGACTGGTCGCAGCGACGCCAGTTCGAGTCGTTCAGGGCTGAGGGTGAGGGTACGTCTGCTGAACACCCTACAAGATATGCAACACATCGATGATCCGTTTACCGCACACCCTATATTCTACTACTGATGTCTGACTGGTGTTCACGGAGCTTTGTATGTCATTTTGGTTAAATGACGATAGGACTGAATCTCAAAATATCTTATTTTCAATTGTTTATTTTATTGTTTTGTTGCTAATGTAATGCTTATTTTTGTAGCCTTATTTATTGCCTCGCAATTTTGTCTTAGTTTTAAGCTGCTTAAATCCCACGCTTCACTCAGGGTCCCTTGCTTCGCCCGGGAGTTATCTCTAGAGTCCTTCGTACGCCCTGAATTCAATATGACGCCCTCTACATAAGACAGGGTTTTAGTACGTCTTTGGCGTATCGAAAATAAGGCATTTTGAGATTCAGTCCTATAGTCACGTAAGCGTCATTTTATGTAATTGCAGCGCCTCGTGTTTCACCTGCGTATGTCCCGATTTCGTGGGAATTTTGGGATAAAGAGTAGCCTATGTGTTATTTCAGGACTTCAGCTATCTACATACCGAATTTTATTGCAATCGGTTTAGGGGTTTTAGCGTGAAAAAGCAACAAACATACTCGGAAACATTCACTTTTATAATATTAGTAAGATTGTAGTTAAAGTTATTTGTTTTAGTTTTATTTTGATGTAGTGTTATTTTGATGTTGTTGTTTGAATTACGTTTTAGTAATAACCAATATTATGCGGCTGAAACCGAGGGACTCTGCTAGTATTAGGATATATAAGTATAGTTAAGTCTAGTTTAAATTAGATTAGATTATTGTATCTAGGTAAGTATTGTAATAAATAATTTATACTTTAGTGTTTATTATCAAAAGTCACTTGTTTTACTGCACAGATGACCTGTAGAGACGTAGAGTAGACTTAGTGACTAGCTGTATCTCGGGGTTTTACTCGCGAAAGGCCACAACCCGTAGGAATATCGTGGGATAAAAAGTATAGGTAGGTACAGGTAACCTACAAATTTATGTGTTTTGTATTGTAAGTCTTACTGCAGTCTAAGATGAACCTAAAAGGTACCTGCTCGCTGATTATGTTATCCTGTTACTAACAAATATCGATTGAAATTAATGATATTGCTGCTTTCACGTCATTTTTGCGATTACGGTCAATTTTACAGTTGCAATCGGTAGATTCAATTGCAATAGTAATAGCAATTTGTTAGGTATGGTTGGTATATGGTATAAATACTTTTGGTATGTTATTCCAAGTCTCCAGGGTTTTAAGTCTCCTTCGCGCAAAAACAGCTACAACTGATTGCGATGAAACGCAGTAAGTACCTACCTACCTAGGTACCTGGGTTCCAAGTCTGCTCTCGCAATTGTGTCTCAATAGTGTTGATAGGTACTTGATAGAATAGTATTTGTCATATTTTACAGATTTCGTACACAATGGTCAAATGTGTCGCACTCTATTGAGACACAATTTGTGAGAGCAGATTTGGGAGCCTGGAAACCTGGGTACTCATTTTACAATTAAAATGTCTTAAGGACGCTACACACGTTTAGATTTCTCTATACGATTTATCGTTGCGATAAAACTGCACAGTTATATCTAACGCCCCTAGTGCCTACACACGTTCAGTTTTATCAGTTGCAATTTCTTTTCGCTTGAAGTAACACGTATTATAACTTGATCGAATGAATAATTTTAATATTAATATTGATAATATTTTTTCACAAGCTGTTCCTAGGAGCCGATTCTATTGATAGAAGCCCAAAAATGAGTAATTTACTACATTCTGGGATGCTATTCTGCTCATCATTTCGAAGGTTCTCCTAAGATCTTCACCGAGATTTTACTCGGGACTCAGCTTCCAAATAAAAAAAGAATTATCGAAATCGGACTTCATATGCCGGAGTACGGCGTGAAACAATCCCCGAAGCATCAACTACTAGGTAAGCTGTGGCAAAAACTGATAGCTGTTCAGTTTTATCTATGCGATTTCGATCTGTCTGAATACCCCTGCTGATCGTCAGTTGAACTGTACAGTTCTCAGTTTTGCCTATAGACTAGTTCACAAGTTTAAAAACGTGTTAAATAGAAGTAAAGCTCCTAAAAATATGTGCGATAGCTCATTCGATTCGGAATGACGTCTAGAAAAATGTTTTTTTTTAAATTGCGATTGTTATTAACAAAATGAGATTGAAAAAAAGGTATTTCGGTTTTCGTTAATAATTTCAAAAATAATGATATTTAAGGAATTTTGAAAAATGATCCTGAAAGAGGAGGATATTTCCAATAATAAAGTCCTAACTTCTGGAACTCTATCTCTATTATTTATATTTAAAAAAAACCGTTGAAAATTGGGCTCCGCGAGGTTGTTACGGTATAGGCAAAAATCGGTATATTATCTCGAATATTTTTTTTATAGTATTAAATAACAATTTAAAAATTTGAATAAAGTATGGTGTAATCTAGACACTTGAACGAAAAAATCCTTGGTGCAAAAAAATGTTTACGTCGGTTTTTCAAACAGTTAGACCATTGTTAATTAACTAATTTTTCTCCAATCTCTGTTTTTATAAATTACCGCATAAAAGTTTAAATAATTGGCCTATAAATTTTACACTTCGTGGAGCTCTTCTCACTAAGGTACTTTATAAAGTAATGAAATTTTTTTTTATTAAAGTTTATTATTTTGTAAAATATAATATTTTTAAATTAACAACAATTGAAATTGAAATGAAATGAAATGAATGTGGAGTTTGATATTCTAGATAACAAGGCGAGGGAAATAGCTTCTAGATTAGCGCATGAAAAATATTTATCACAAAGTAGGAAGTTGGAGAGATTACTTAGGGACAATTCTGATCACAACTCCCCTAGCTTACCGACAACACATAATTTTTACCCGCGAGTTAAAAACCTTTCTAGTACACCACTCACTCCGGCAGAACAAACCTTTTTGGAGAAAGGTTTGAAACACAATCTTAATCAGAAATTGTCCCAGAAATCACTCGAAACTTTGGTGGTGGATTCTGAAGTTGCATGTCATTTGGGTAAAGTAAATGATGCTGTTAAACTTCAAGTGTCCGTTCAGATTCAAAATAATCGCGCAAGTACATCAACAAATGAACAAATAATGTTTGAGTCCCTTCAGGGCAAGCTAGACCGCGAAAACTTAGTTTTGTCTAAAGCCGACAAAGGCAACTCCATTGTTATAATGGAGAGATCTGATTACGAAGAGAAGGTTAACAACATCATTCAGGGTGTTGGTTATGATAGATTAAATTCAGATCCGACTAAAAAATATGTAACAGAAATAAAAAAACGCAATAAAAACAACGACATTTATTTCTCCAGGAATCCTAAAAAATAAAGTTCCGATGAATCCGCGTCCGCCACTTTTGTACGGTTTACCAAAAATACATAAAGAAAACATTCCTATCCGACCCGTTGTTTCTTATATTGGTGCTCCAGCGTATAATTTAGCAAAATTTCTAAACTATTACATCAAGGTCAAGCTGGGTTTTAAACCAAAACACAGTTTGATAAATAGTTTGGATCTTATCAATAAAATCAAAGATTTACACATACCTCAAAATTCAATTTTGTTATCGTTAGATGTAGAAAGCCTATTTACAAATGTCCCCTATCAAGATAGTTTACGTATTCTGGAGTGCCATTTAGAAAAACAACGGCTGATTCCTGGGGAAATAGATGAAATAATTAATTTAACTAAACTGTGCATGCAACAAAATTATTTTAGGTTCAACAATCAATACTACCGACAAACAGAGGGTTTGGCTATGGGTTCACCATTAAGTCCCTTAATGGCAGATGTATTTATGGATGGTTTTGAGTGTGATAACATAGTGAGCGAGCCACACATCCTTTTTTACTACCGATACGTCGATGACATATTTATTTGTTGGACGGGAACCTACCCACAAATCACCAATTTTGTTACACAGTTAAACAATATCCATCCAAAAATTAAATTCAAACTAGAGTTGGAGTCAAACCAGTCTCTTAACTTCTTGGATTTAACAATCACTAGGTCCCACAACAAATTAGATTTCCAAATTTTCCATAAACCAACGCATACCGACTTAGTTATACCATCATCTTCTTGCCATCCATTACAACATAAAATGGCAGCTTTCCATAGTTTTGTCCATAGATTAATGACGGTACCTATGACCACGAATAAATATGTCAAAGAATTACATACCATTTACCAGATCGCGATTGCTAATGGTTACACCACTCAGTTAGTTGACAAAATCGTTTTCAAAAAACAAGAAAAAATGGTACGCTCACTGTTATATGCGCACTCGGAACCAAAACAAAATAACAACGTGAGCAGCCTGACCTACATGGGACCGATTTCACATAAAATACATAACACTTTAAAAAAACACAATGTCAACGTTGCGTTTCGAACGAGCCAGACGATTCGCCGTTTATGTAACGGTAAAGATCGTTTAGAATCTTCTAAAAAATCCGGGGTATATCGTTTGACTTGTGACGAATGTAACGCAGTTTATGTGGGTCAGACTGGTCGCAGTTTTGATACTAGATATAAGGAACATGAATGAAGGAGTCTTGTCACAGCGTGCTGCAGCCGCTAGGTATTCTATTCCCAGGAGAACTTTAATCAATCATCTAAAAGCATATTTCACAAAAAAAAACCTTGTCTTGTAGGGAATCTCATATGTGACATCCTTTCATAAGTTAACAAGAGCCAAGTTGTTTTTTTTTTGTAATTTTATTGTTTAATAACGTTATTGCTGTTTCAGATTTATATAATGTTGCGTATACTTATTTAATAAATGTGATTATTTAGAGGGTATAGTACTGAAAAAAGCTGTTTAAAACATATTTTTGTAAGGACAGTTTAATAAGGTCCAGTGTCTGTTTTATCTTTAACTACTTACAGTAAAATCGTTATTTATGACTAAATAGTAGTATAAGCTAATGTAAACTAAAAAATATCTATTTCGTGTTGATTGTTATTAAAATCTTTAACTATTTGAGGTGGCCCTTATTAGAACACTATGGTTTAATAAGAGCCACATAGAGGTTTTTTAAAAAGCTTAATTTTGATGACAATAGTGCAACAAAACAATTAATTGTATTGTTTTTTCAGATTGTCAATAAAGCAAGTACGTTATGTAATAACTTGTTTTAGTGGTTTCCTCTATTTGTACTAAATATTTAAGTTTAATTTAAGGTGGCCCTTGTTTACCGCAAGTACCTTACATACGCACGATTTATCGTAAAGATTTCTCGCATGCGATTTATCTGTAAGATATATCTAAACGTTTGTAGGGCACTTTAGACATTCCTCAGCCATGTTCAATCTCTTTTGCAAAAATGTCCAAAATTGTTGCAAATTGAACAGGTCTGGGATTTTTTTGAGACATTTTAATCGTAAAATAACACATAGGCTAGGTATCTAAGTATTTTTATCCTGATATTCCCGAGGGACCGGGACTTACGCGGCTGAAACCCCGGTGCGCTGCTTGTGTACACTAATATTATAAAGAGGAAAGATTTGTATTTTTCTGTATGTCGTATGTGTTTGTAATGAATAAACTCAAAAACTACTGCACCGATTTTAAAAATTCTACATTATCGGGGAGTAACATAGGCTACTTTTGATCCCGATATTCCCACGGGATCAGGACTTACGCGGGTGGAACCACAGTGCGCTGCTCGTATCATATAAACATCGATAAGTAACAAAGGCTTTATCAAAACGGAATCGTGGAAGCGTATTATCTAAAAATACTTCACTTACCCGAACACGGCAATATTGTTGCCAAGACTCTTCCGGGGATAAAGTGCAGGTAATGCTATTCCATCTCGAACCTCAAACACGGCCCCAACTCCCAGTAAAAGGAAATCACGATAAAGGAATACAGGAAATTCAAACAAGTACACTTAGGTAAGATTACTAGGGGGAAGTGCGGTATTGGGGGAAGTGCGGCGAACATCAATTTACCTGACTTACAATTATTGTTATATTGATAAAATCACGATATAGGTGGATATTTCTCCTATTATGATTGGTGATTAACCCCCTTACTAATAAACGATGACTAAATTTATGTAACGTTTGTCGTTTACTGTGGCATGAAGTTTCAAGCCTTACAAACAGAGAGTACACGTACACGAGACGTTACATAAACTTAATCATCGTTTATAAGTAAGGGGGTTATTAATATTAAGTACAATTGTACCGGATTCAATTGTAAGTCCGGTAAATTATTATTCGCCGCATTTACCCCAAATCCGCACTTCCCCCTAGTGACCTCACCTACTTAGTTATTGCAAGACAAAGGCAAATAATGCAGAATAAAATGGTCCTTATTGCTCATAAAGGGGATGGTATTGCATGTTTATTTTCATATACAATGGAGAAATGATTTCCTTAATATTTGCCTCTTTACTAAGCTCATAATCGTTTGCTACTAAGGTTTAAACGACTTGAGAACTCTTTTCTTTGAGTTACCTACTTACTAGGTCCAAAAATAAAGATTATAAAACTTATTTTCGTGTAGTGTCGTGGCTCACCTAGTGTTAGAGTTGTCAGGTCGCCCTAAGGCATAACGACTGCTAATTAAAAAAACGGGGCAAGTGCGACACTCGCGCATAAAGGGTTCCGTACCACTATCACAATTGGATACGGAACCCTAAAATGGTTTACAACAACCAATTTTTAAATTATTATAGGAAAATATGAAATATTTATCTTCGATTCTTACTCCCATCAAACGACCGAATCACTCAAAAAAAAAACCTTGGCACAAAGAAAATCTGAAACATGGAAGAAACTCTTTGGTAAGTAAGGCAGACTGGTATATTTGACAGATAGGGCAGCCATTTTGAATTCCATGACCAACTCGATTTGTCCTCCTGTCCCTGTTCCTGTCCTGACTCCTTTTAAATAATTGTTTTATTTTGTTTTTAGTATTTGTTTTTGTAGCGGCAACCGAAATACATCTTCTCTGGTTGATCTATCAAGGCACAGCCTAAACCACTCATATAGTAGGAAGCTGAAATTTGGAGAGTGAAATAGGCATCCGATAAGAAAGGGTTTTCCGAAATGCCCTCGGGATCGGGACTTCTACGCGTGAAACCGTGGGACACAGCTAGTTAATTATAAAATAAGTATGAGGGTATAGAAAAAGTTAGTGTATTTCTTTTAATGTAATTAAAAAGAAAATAGTTAAGTATATGAGCAACATGTTGCAATATTGATTCAATTTGACGAGCTATGTGGCGCATCGGGGGAATGCCCGACTGCAATGCAGAAGGTTGCGGGGAAGGTTGCTTGCGGGGTGCAAGTATTTATGCTTAAAAATAAATATTTGTTTCTTGTCTGGGTGTTTTCTATGTATCATATTATGTATGTTTTTATAAAAAAAAGGTATAATATGTAGTATATCCCTTGTCTAGAACCCATAGTACAAGCCTAGTAAGCACTAGGCTTGTACTATGGGTTCTAGACAACTAAGCAGTTTGGGGCTAGATTGCACTGTATGCAACGTCGTGCAATATTTATTACTTGCAGCTCCCCGCGGTTTCACCCTCATAAGTCCCAATCCCGTGGGAATATCGGGATCAAAAAAAGCCTATAGCCTTCCTCAATAAATGGACTATCCAACACCGAATGAATTTTTCAAATCGGACCAGTGGTTCCTGAGATTAGCGCGTTCAAACAAACAAACTCTTCCGCTTTATAATATTAGTAGGTATAGATTTTCAAATAAATAAATAAATAAATAAATAATTTCTCCGAACAACACACAGTGCCATCTAGCCCCGTGGTGAGCGACTAAGCTTGTGTTACGGTGACTAGACAACGGATATAATACTTATATTTATTTATCTTTTGTAAATACATACATATTATACATAGAGGGACACCCAGACCAGACACAAATATTTATTTTTTAAGCATAAATACTTGCACCCGGCGGGAATCGAACCCGCAACCTCCTGCATTGCAGTCGCGCTTTCGCACGACGCGCCACCGAGGTCGTCAAAATCGGACCAGTGGTTCCTGAGATTAGCGCGTTTAAACAAACAAACTCTTCCGCTTTATAATATTAGTATAGATTTATTTATTTCGTTCAATATTTATATTACAATTTAAACGAACGAAACAGAGGGACACATCTAGTCAAATTATATGAGGAGTGAGAACTGACCCACTTTAGACGAGTTAATAAAACAACGGCTATATTTTTATTGACATTTTCAACTTCCTTGTTTCGCCTTAGGGTTGAAAGTCCTACAGCAGCCGGGATCAGAGCTACAGTATGTTTTGATTTATCCCTGATCGGGTTACAAATTACGGTTGATGCGAGGGATTTCATAGGTAGACGTAAATATATTGGACGTTTTTGCATGAACTGACGTAAAAAAGAATTGAGTCAATTTCACATGAGATGAAACGATGGAAACTGGGAGCGTGCCAGTGTGGGCGAAAGGTTACTCAGTAGCAGGGTTTTTTAAATTTTCAAACCGGTATGATAACGGTTTGAAAATTTAACCGGTATCCGTAGTTGGCGGAAAACCTTTTCATTTCGGTTTGGATCCTCAAACCGTTAATTTTAAACCGTTTTTTCGGGGAATATTTTTAAAAAGTTCTTGCCACATTTATTGGGTTTTAAAACAATGTTCTTAAAACTTTCGCATTCTTTTGATAGTTCAGAATAAAATCGAAATAAACCGGTATTAACATACTTATATTTTTTTAACTGGTTCCCTAGCCTTGCTCAGTAGGTCGCCTAAAAATTGTTTTCTTAAATTCACGCCAGATGTAAGCATTATTAGATGGGTAGTTACCTAGGTAGGGTATATAAATTATAGACCCATTTATCTTTTACTGGCTTAGTATGGATAGGCATGGATACAATCATCGTGTGAAAGCCCCATAAATGTTTCATACGGCAGGATTCGTTTTTGTGTGGATGCGACAAAATTCTCCTGCAAAAGACACTTTTGTTTCAAACAATGTATCATCCGAGTACTTGTTACATTTCAATTTATTTTGCAACGTGCAGTGAAAAGGGTTTCGAGGAAAATATTTTGGTTGCGGCATTTGTGGGGTTGCAATAATGAACGCTCCGGTCGTTTGCGGTTCGCGTGTAACTGTAGACAATGCCTCCTGTTCTTTGTACCCACACCTGTTATTAAAACTGTGTGTGTCCTTTGCGTCTGGGATTGCTTTCCGGTACCTACGCGAGTGTGTTTAGGATTAGGCTTAGATCTGTAAGATATGCTAAGTTATTTCATTTTGTATGTAGGTATTTACAAAAAAAGTATAATATTATGTAGTATATCCTTTGTCTAGTATGCATAGTACAGGCCTAGTGCTTAGTTTGGGGCTAGATTGCACTGTTAGTAACGTCGTGCAATATTTGTTTATAGTTCTATACTAACATCATAAAGAGGTAACGTTGGTAACAATAGTTATGTACCTATGAATGTATTATCCGGGTAATCTCTGAAACTACTGAACCGATTTCTAAAATTATTTTACCAATAGGAAGCTACATTATCGAGGAGTAACATAAGTTACTTTTGGTCCCGATATTTCCGCGTGATCGGGACTTACGCAAGTGAAACGTGGGACTCTGCTTGTTTATTACATAAACATTATTTTTAAGTGTTTAGTTTACCCTTGGAAATATTGCAAAACGAGGAAATGCTTTCTTAATTTCGACTTAGCGGGTACTAGTACTTTTGGCGAAGCGGCCTAATGCGCTGCTGATTCGGATTACCAGTACCTAGTCGCGGGTACGAATCCCGCCGAGTAACATTTTTTGTTACTTATATATTTTTCAAAAACGGTTTATCTATTTCATTTAGGTACAGTTATTTACTGTACGTTCGTTGCTTCCGTGTTGGGTAGTCCATTTATTGAGGAAGACTATATTATATTTTCAAAAAAAATAGGCAGACGAAGTTGCATGCACTGCAATTTAATAAAAAATTTTATTTAATGGTGTTCTGACATGTCCACTGTGTGCGCGTATCTAGGTGTACGTAGGTACATATCATTTACCAAACATGAATTTAGATCACAACTCCAATGTTATTGATTATGAATCGCTTTTCTATTTTTTATTTATTTGTCGTGAAATACATTCGAGTATTTCGAATGTGAGAGGAATGGAAAAGGCTTTTGTTATCTGACTTGAATGTTAAAAAGCTTCGCGACCGCTCGCGCCACGCCACGATATTTGGCCTGTCGAGAGACGTGAGCCGTGACTAATAGAAATCTATTTAGGACGGGATCAGAGATTTGTCGAAGAAATACGTTATTTTATTTGACTTGAGTACCTACACACGACCTACTTGCTCCGACTACTGTCTGCAAAGGGAACGTAAAAGAAAATCAGGCTTTCAAATTTACCTAGTCGCCCGTAAATTCAGATAATGTTTAGGTAATTTACTTTCATTACAATGGAACCAGCTAAATATTCCTCCAACCACCCCATTATTTTTGATACAGTATTGGGGGCTGGGGTTTTTTTTTCAATTGCAAATAAGTTAGCACGATCTCATCTATAGCATTAATCTAATCCTCATCCGAGCGATGTTCCCAGTCGCATCTCTCTCGGGATCCTCTCCTGGGGTTCGCTTAAGGCTACTAGGTTACCTAGGTATATAAGTCCTAATTAACTAGACCTACTGTAAAACATTGGTATGAACGTATGTATGAATTTCCAAAAAAAGAGTATTGGGCAAGTGTTGGGTATGTGTATGTAGTATACCCGTTGTCTAGTTCCCACAGTACAAGTCTAGTTTCTAAGTAATATGTGGTGTAGGTACTTTTGAATACCTCCCTACATACCTACTAAGCACACTATTTCCTCCTGAAATGTAGTACTCTATACCTAAGTGCTTTGAAAACGGCAATGAATCATGATAAATAACGTTCGTACGAAATATGAAATATCGAATATGTATCGAAATATTCGTGTTCTGTAAAAATGACTCGTGGTTTCAGCACTAAAGCGTTGCATACGTAAAACGAGTCGACACAGCGCGCGCAGTACCGCGCTGAAAGCAAAATCGCGGACTGGAAACTTGCGGCCTAACTACGTACGAAACCAATTACCCACCTCGTTATCTTTTTTTAGGGTTCCGAACCCAATAGGTAAAAACGGGACCCTACTGAGACTCCGCTATCTGTCTGTCGCCATTCTGTATCTCGTGAATCGAGATAATAACCTACACTTGAGATTTTCACAGATCTATATATATAAAAGCGAAAATCACTGACTCATCACGAAATCTCAGAAACTACAAGTGCTAGGAGTCTAAAATGGGGGTTCCTTATAGGACGTAGGCGCTCACTAAGAACGGATTTTTGGAAATTCACCCTCTGAGAGTGTAAAATAAGGGTAGAAGGGTTGTATGAAACTTTTTTGTTTTTAAAGTTAGATGTATGAAAGTCGGGTATTAGGTTAATTGTTAGGTATCGGTAAAGGTAGGAAAATATTTTTCGGAAATTCTTCCCCTAACAGGGTAAAATGGGGGTTACATTTTATAAGAAAACGCTGACATTATCGTTTGTAGATGGCGATACTGATAAAATTAGATCGCGCTGATGTTACGTTTTAAAAAGTTGAGGTTTCACTAGCTTATTTTCTTACAATTTTACGCCAATGCTCAATAGATGGCATTTCAGGTCATATTAGATCGCGCTGACGTTACGTCTTATAAAGGTGTAATTTTACGACAGACGACACTGAACAAGTTTTTCTTACATAGTCTTGATTACCCAGGCTTACCACAACATGACGTGCTTCTTAAAGTAGTAACACAATATGAATAATGCTGCTGCGTAACCTTCATCCTCCTAATATTATTATATGTTAATTAATAGATATTTATATTTTATACGATAAGTAGTGAACGGAACACCTTACCTACCGCTGTGCAAAATACCACACTTAAACGGACGACCAGCGAAGCACTGATGCTGTACTTCGATAGGCGACCGTTTAAGTGTGGTTTTTGCACAGCGGTAGGTAGGTGTTCGAGCAACGCGGACGTAGCCGCGGGCACAGCTATAATAAATATTTTAAAAAAGTCGTGTTAGTGCTATTTATAACAAGAGAACGGCTGAACCACTTTGGTTGAAAATTGCTGGGGAGGTAGCTTAGAACCAGGGGAAAGACATATGATACTTTTGATCCCGTAAATCCAGCGGGAGCGGGCCTTACACGGGTGAAACCGCGGGGCGCAGCTAGTGATAATATATTTCTGTTGCCGCTAGAACAACAAATACTAAAAACATATATTTTTATATATGTTTTTAATATTGATTTATTTAAAACAAATATTAATTTTCATACAAAAAAATAGATTTTACATCAAACTGGCATCAGTGGTAAAGAAAAATGCAACGTTGTGGCGTTCACGGATTTCGCTAGGTCCAGTGTTTATTTTAGGGTTCCATGTCCAAGGGATCGGACATGAAACCTTAAAATAAACACTGAGCGACTCCGACTCGCACTGGACTGGTATTTATTTTTATATGGGATAAGCTTAGCATTTCACCTCATCTTTATAATTGAAATTGTCTTAAAAATCCGGGCATAACGGTTGGTTTAAAAAAATAGCCTGTGTCTTTGTTTAAGTATCCATATATAATAGACAAGCTGACCCGGAAAACGTTGTTTTGCCTTATCAATTATAGATAGTAGCCGATTCTCAGACCTACTGAATACGCATATAAAATTTGGTAAAAATCGGTAGAGCCGTTTCGGAGGAGTACGGTAACTAACATTGTGACATGGAAATTTTATATATTAGAAAAGAAGATAGCAGATTCCCGCGGTTTCACCCGCGTAAGTCCATGTGGGAATATCGGGATCAAAAGTAGCCTATGTTACTCAGAGTGAATGTAGCTTTCTAATGGTGAAAGAATTTTTGAAATCGGTCCAGTGGTTTCGGAGATTACCCCCAATATACATACATACATGTTACCAACGTTACCTCTTTATAAGATTAGTATAGATATAGATTTTTCTTCTGTTTTCGCGATGTTGTATTGAAATTAAAGACATATCCATATATTTTAAGTATATTTACCTACTATCGAAATTGCTTCAGTAGCGGTTTCAGCGTAATAGCCATAAAACATAGGTATCTACCGTTAATTAAGTTCCATACACTTGAAAATGTCATCTCATTAGCCTTCCAACAAGGCAGAGGCTTCCGATGTGAAAAAATCTTTAATAGAAACTGATATCGGTCACAACTGTTGCCGAAAACTTTCCCTACCTATATTTTTTAAGGTGATCTTCAAGATTGCTTTCGTACCTAGTTCGCCCACTGCTCCGTAGCTACATTCTGGAACATTGAATACGGGAAATAACGAACCAGGCCCAGTCGTCGGGCAGCCATGCTTGTACACTTTGAATACACAAGGATTGTAATATAAATATACTTAGAGTTATAGGTTGCTACCGAGTGTCTAGAGCTGAGGTGCTCTTTGCGCTTTTCAATGGAAAGGTCGTGTTTTATTCGGAGCATTGAATTAAAAAATATTTGTATTAAAAAGAGAAAATAAGAGAGAAGACTTACATTGCCTTTCAGGTCGGGTGCGAAGGGTCGGTCTAATGTTAGATAGGTACTTATAATATAAATAGGAATTTAATGAGAGGGTTATGTTGCGTACTCGTCATTGTAAATGATTCGCCAAGGGCTATGATTTGCACATGAATAGTTCGGACTTGGAAACTGGCAGAGCTATGGAGTAGTTTGACTTCTCCATTTAATAGAAACGTAATAGGTAACTACCATTTTTATAATGTGATATTTCGACCGTGTGTACATATGGGTGATTCATATTAAGCTATTGTTATGTAGGGTTTTATCTTTTCTAAAATATTCCCTGAAACAAACTAAAACAAAATGCGATAGAGTTATTTATATTAAGTATAGCAGCGTCCCGCAGTTTCCCTCGCGTAAGTCTCGATCCCGTGGGAATATCGGGAACAAAAGTAGCGTTACTCAGGGTGAATGTAGCTGTAGCTGATATGTAGCTGTCTAATGGTGAAATAATTTTTGAAATCGGTCCAGTAGTTTTAGAGTTTATTCATAACAAACATACAGACACACACACACACACACACACAAATACAAATATTTCCTCTTTATAATATTAGTATAGAGTATAGATATAGATGTATATTGGACCCTCCGCTTTGTGGTACAAAAAAGTTATAACAACTAACACAAACAACCAATTTACCTCGCTACAAAACCAGCTCGTTAACTTAAAACTTTCTGTGACAAACAATTTAGTTAAAATAAGTACCTACACCTTTAATTTAAACTCCGGCTGATTCTGTAACGAATCAAATTGAATTTCAGCATTTTCAGCGACACCCCAGGTATTGTATTGGACATTCCCTTTGTTGCGACGAAGCGACGTAGGTACTTACGTCACTGTCCAATGCAATTTAGCGAATGCAATTTTCCGTTTACAGAACCTAACTACCACGGGTTAAAATCGTTATTCGTGTTTTTACTACCTTTAGCTTCGCTCTACACTAGTGCGCACGGTAAATAGGTATCTACCAATAGGTAGGTACTTATTAAGGTAAACTTATTTTTACAAATAGTAATTACTTGTCGCAGATTTTATTGTATTGGAATTAAGAATACCTATGTGTTTAACGCCTTGCGCCACTAGATGGCGCTACTAAATATAATGCAACACGCTGAATCGCGCTATCGTTGCGTCTCAGCTAATTGTATGGGTAAGCCTTGAATATTTTTTGTACTGAGTTTTGTTAGAGGTAAAGTAACGTAGTGTGTGTGACAATACAGTGTACTAGTGAGTTAGTAGTGAGTTTTATTTTATAGTCCCCTCAACCCCCTCTAGAGAGGAAACATTGGTGCCGAAACCAGGGACGATTGAGAGTGAACAAAGTGACTAAGTGTTGTGATTAACGGATTGTGGACCTTATTACCTTGAGTACTTTAACATACAAAAAGTGAAGTGATTAAAAGACTTGTAAAATTTATAGATTACTGGACTTAGAAAATTTGCGATAATTTTGGACTTGTAAAAAATCTGTGAAGTTATTCTATAGACTTAGAATAATTTGGATAAAAAATTTGGACACTAGTAAAATTTTAAATTTCATAGATTATCAACATAGAAAAATTTACTCTATACAGGACTTGTAAAATTTTCAAGTTTATATTTTCAACTTAGTACAAATTTACTATATACGGGACTTGTGATTTTTTTGCGATTGTATGCTATAGACTTAGCGCAATTTTCGGATAACATTGTTAAATACTAAGTTTAGAAGTGTTGACCTTACCAATACAAAATGTCTGAGTCGGAGGCAAGTACGAACGAGCGAATACAAGCCATCGCATTAAATCAGGAAGAGTTGGCAAGACTGATTACAAAAGCTAACAACAACTATAATAAGTCCCCTAAGTCGAGAAAAACAGCAGGATACATAGAAACAAGACTAGAAGGGTTGAATGAATCATGGAAAACATTTATGAACAATCACAATGAACTTACTAGTGCACGCAAAGAGGATCGAGATTTGCCTTATTTTAAGGAGAATGTATTCGACAAAACGGAGGAGATATATATGGATTACAAAACAAAACTAAAGGAGGATATGAGTACAGTATCTGCTCCGGCTAGTGCGATACAAATTACCGGCAATGCGAGTACAGAAGAAACAAAGTTACCACAAATAAATCTGCCTACATTTTCAGGAAGTTATACGGAATGGCAAACATTCCATGACTTGTTCGCGTCTATTATTCACAGAAATCCAAAACTGAGTCCAGTTCAAAAACTGCATTATTTAAAAGGATGTCTACAAGGTGACGCTGAGGAAGTTGTGAACAATTTTTCTATTACGGATGCAAACTATGAAGAGGCGTGGCTTGAGTTGAACAGGTTGTACCAGAACAAGAGATTTAATGCCAACGAGTTACTGAAAAAACTTTTCGGACAGAAAGTTGTTCCAGCGGGTTCATCAAATGGAATCAAGCAGCTCATAAATACTACTTGCAAATGCTTGAAAGGTTTTGCGTCGTTGGACATAGACACAAGTACGTGGGATGTCATCATTATACACATCGTGGCATCAAAGTTAGACAATGACACTCGGTGTCACTGGGAGACGAAATTTTTGGAGTCGAAATATAAAACGATGGAGATTTTGAGTGTGACGACAACCAATAAGCCCGTTAATACGACAAAACCGAAAGTTTTTCATTCTATGAGCACATCGCCCAAGACTATATCTTGCGCTATGTGTAGTGGAGATCATCACATTCATCATTGTAAAGAATTCTTTAAATATACGCCGAAAGAGAGGTCAGACTTCGTTCAGAATAAGAAATTATGTTTTAACTGTTTTATGCCGAATCATGCCGTCATGAAATGCAACCATCCAATCAATTGTCGTAAATGCGGCCGACGTCATCACACACTACTGCACATTAATAAAGAGAGTCACGAAGTGACAAAGGAGACGAGAAATGTTTCGCAGCCAGAAACAAAACCTCAACAGACTTCAATAGTTTCAACATTTGCGAGAAACTTTTCACCCTGCGACGTTCTATTAGCAACTGCCGAGGTTAGAGCTACAGCGGTTAACGGAGTTACTTATTTTGCACGAGCTTTAGTCGATCAGGGGTCACAAGCGTCATTTATTTCAGAGAACACTGTGCAAATACTGGGACTTAAACGCACACCAGTCCATGGCTGGGTGTCAGGAGTAGGAAATGGTCAAACCCGAGTTAAATATGTAGTTTCACTGTGTATTCAAGCACGCCATCATCCTAACAGTACAATCTCAGTTAACGCATATGTGTTAAATACCCTTACATCGATGCTTCCCTCAAAAGTGGTTCACGCACCGGATTGGTCAGAGTTACAAAACTTAACTCTGGCGGATCCTAAGTTCACAGCCCCTAGTAAAATTGATATTTTACTAGGAGCCGAGGTATTTAGCGAAATTATACTAAGTGGTGTTATAAAAAATCCGTCGAGAAATTTAATAGCCCAAAATACGGTTCTCAGCTGGATTGTTTCAGGCAAACTTTCGCCAAATACAACATCGGAACCTCGAGTAATTAGCATGCATATACAAGTTACGAGTACAGACGATTTATTGAAGAGATTCTGGGAAATTGAAAAGGAGCCAGATACTACCAACACGAAACAATTAACAACAGATGAAATTCAATGTGAAACAATCTTTCAAAACACAACAGAGAGAAGAACCGACGGAAGGTTTATAGTTCGATTACCTTTTAACAGTGAGGATCCAGAGTGTCAATATGGCCAGTCATTAGAAATAGCTAAAAGAAGATTCATGTCACTAGAAAGAAAATTGAGTAGGAATCCTAGTTTGTATAAGGAATACGCGAAGGTGCTAGATGAGTACCTGGAATTGGATCATATGAGACTTGTGCCAGAAGAAGATATTGATAATCCTAACGCAGTCTACCTGCCTCACCATGCAGTCGTTCGCGAGGATAAAGATACCACAAAGGTTCGAGTTGTCTTTGACGCGTCCTGCAAAGGTGTAAATAATGTGTCACTCAATGACGATCTTCTTGTTGGTCCAAAACTTCAGCAGGATCTGCATCAACTGTTACTGAGATGGCGTATTCATCGAATTTGCATTACTGCGGACTTGGTCAAAATGTATCGTCAAGTAATAGTCAACAATAAAGATATAAATTATCAGAGGATTTTATGGAGACCAAATGTAAATGAATCCATGAAGCATTACCAACTATTGAGGTTAACGTTTGGAACTACGTGTGCACCGTACTTAGCGGTAAAGACCGTACAAAGTCTAGCTGAGTCTGGAAAGGAAAATTATCCTAAAGCAGCTGAGATTACAAACAATGATTTATATATGGACGACCTTATGACAGGCTGTGAGACAGAAACTGAGGCTATTTCTATTTTTGAGGATATGAACAAGTTAATGGAAGCAGCCGGATTTGAATTTCAGAAATGGAGTAGCAATTGTGATTCTTTAATGCAGCGAATGGGTGAGGAAAAGACACGAGAAGGAAAAGCTGTAGTGCTTAGGAACGACATGACATTGAAGATTTTAGGAATCACTTGGAACAGAGTGGAGGATAGATTTGAATACCAAATTAAACTGCCGTCAATGGATCTTCCTGTAACAAAACGTAAGGTGGTGTCGGATGTTGCACGCCTATTTGACCCATTGGGGTGGGTGGCTCCAGCGATAACAACAGCTAAAGCTTTCATGCAGAAGCTTTGGTTGGCAGGAATAGAATGGGATCAGGAGTTACCTAAGCCTTTACTTCACGATTGGATCACATATCGCGGGAAACTAGAGGAGCTTTCAAAATTCAATATTCCGAGATGGGTAGGAGCAAGCACAGGTGACAACCTTTTTGAACTACAGGGATTTTGCGATGCGTCGAGTATTGCTTACGCAGCAGTCATATATTCGCGGGTGATAGATAACCAAGGTAATGCACATGTCAATTTGCTTACTGCAAAGACAAAAGTGGCTCCCGTAAAACAAGTGTCTATCCCACGCTTAGAACTGTGTGGCGCTGTGTTACTGGCTAAATTATTACGCGACGTATCCCAGGTACTAGGAGTAAAGAACGAGAACATACGAGCATGGACTGACTCTTCAGTGGTTCTTGCGTGGTTAAGCAGTCATCCTAGCAAGTGGAAGACGTTCGTCGCAAATAGGACTTCCGAGATACTAACGATCATGGATGCCAGTCAATGGTCACACGTCCGTTCAGGAGATAATCCAGCGGACTGCGCATCTCGTGGTATTGATCCAAACGAGTTAGTCAACTTAGAGATATGGAAGAGTGGCCCCAAGTGGTTGAAAGATAAAGTTATAAACTACAATAGAGGAGACTTTAAGAAAACAATATTAGAAGAAAAAGGAAATAAGACAGTTTGTCTAAAAGCTACTTTCGAAGAAGAGAATATTTCAGAGGAGATTATAGATAGATTTTCGTCATTTAGAAGATTGCTGAGAGTTGTGTCATATTGCTATAGACTTTTATTGCCAAAAGATAAGCGTCGTAATATTTCAGAAACAATAACAGTTGAAGAAACGGAGAATACTACATACAAATTAATTAAAATAGTTCAGTCTATTCAGTTCCGAGAAGAAATAGAGAATATCAGATCTCATGGACGTGTTATGAAAAAGAGCTCGCTTCACACTCTTTGTCCCATATTGGATTCCAAGGGGATTCTAAGAGTTGGTGGACGCATAGAAAAAGCTAAGCTTAAGTTTGAGACGAAACATCCAATCATATTGCCTGATAAGAGCAATCTTACCAAGTTAATAGTATTGGATGCACACTTCAAGACACTCCATGGAGGTCCACAAGTTATGCTTAATTACATAAGATCCAAATATTACATAATAAGAGCTAGAGATCAAGTTAAGAAATGTTTTAGACAATGTACTACATGCAGAAGATATTCTTCAGCTAACAAAACACAACTCATGGGACAGATACCGGAAGTGAGATTAACTCCCAGCAAACCATTCAAATCAACCGGAGTTGATTACGCTGGACCGATAAATGTCAGATTTGCACCTGGCAGAGGATCAAAAGCTTATAAAGGCTACATATGTCTTTTTATACGCATGGTCACTCGCGCCATCCATTTAGAGGTAGTATCGGATCTCACATCCAAAGGTTTTATTGCCGCTTTCAGACGATTCACGTCAAGGAGAGGTCGTTGCACAGACTTGTATAGCGACAACGGTACCAATTTCGTTGGTGCAAATAAACAACTACTAGATATGCTACGTACTGCTCAAGTTGAATGGCCCAACGAAATTGTTAATCTTTTGACACTGGAGTCGACGACGTGGCATTTTATACCTCCACAAGCACCGAATTTTGGTGGGTTGTGGGAGGCTGGTGTCCGTAGCGTGAAAACACATTTGAGGAAAGTTATCGGGGAGAGTACTTTAACTTTTGAGGAGTTAACGACAGTGCTGACACAGATTGAGGCATGCCTCAATTCACGCCCTATGTCAATATTGAGTAACGATCCGGGTGACCCTCTACCACTGACACCGGGTCATTTTCTGGTAGGAGAGCCATTGTTAAATATTTGTGACAGTTATTATGATGATGATTCTATTGTGGGCTTAGATAGGTGGGTATTATGTCAAAAAATGGTTTGTGGTTTTTGGAGAAAATGGTCGAAAGATTATTTGCTTAACTTAAATCAACGTTATAAGTGGAACGATAAGCTAAAAGAACCTAATGTTAATGATGTTGTTGTTATTCGAGAAGATAACGTTCCACCAGCTAAATGGGTCTTGGGAAGAATTGTCGAAAAACACCCAGGCTCAGATAATTTAACTAGAGTTGTATCACTTAAAACTGTAAAGGGTATATTAAAACGCCCCACTAGTAAAATTACTGTTTTGGTTTAAATCTTACTTATATTTTAAGAGTTTGTTTCTTATGCTATGGTGGGCGGTGTTTGTAATAGGAATAAGATGTTTTTTTTATACTTCGGTCATGGTGGGCGGTAACTAGTAACTTCATATATACTTACCATACCTACTAGTTACTGGTCATGTTACTACATGATTGATTGATTTTTTTATTCTTTTAAAATTAACATACTTGTATATTTTGAGGATTAGTCCTAACTTTCTTTTTTTTATGTAAGTAAACCTTTATATGTTACAATAGCTTGAGTTCAAAGGTTTGTGAAGGACAAGTCCTTGGTGGGCGGAATGTTTAACGCCTTGCGCCACTAGATGGCGCTACTAAATATAATGCAACACGCTGAATCGCGCTATCGTTGCGTCTCAGCTAATTGTATGGGTAAGCCTTGAATATTTTTTGTACTGAGTTTTGTTAGAGGTAAAGTAACGTAGTGTGTGTGACAATACAGTGTACTAGTGAGTTAGTAGTGAGTTTTATTTTATAGTCCCCTCAACCCCCTCTAGAGAGGAAACACTATGTATTTTCCAAAATTTGGGGGGGCATGGCGGGATTTCAACACACACCCTATGCACAGGGCGTGTGTTCAAATTCCACCAGGGTCCCACACCAGAATTTGCGGTTCACTAACTAGAGCCAGAGCAATTGAGAAAAACTTTTTTTTAATCTACGAGTTTGTTATTATAATTAGGTTCCGGTTAGAAAAACCATTTTCAATGTAGGTATAGGTACTAATATTACCGTTGCTTTGCCCCGTTAATAGAAGTAAACAGAGTGTAATATAAATTCCGAAGTGGTTCTAAATTACACACTTTGTGTGACTACCACGGGCTAGCTTCAACAAAAGAATTCGAAACTTCACAGACAAGTAAAACGTTAAAAAATGTTTCGAGCTACATCCAACGGGAAAAATTAAAACTTGACGATGTATTTTGCCGAAGATTTCATTTAACAAGCGGACTGGAAAATCACTTATTTTTTTTATCAAAGTTTGAAAAATATACCAGAGACTTATTTACCGAGAGTTCTACCTTTTTTATTATATTATCTTCTTAGCCACGGACACCCTGAGGACAGAAACTTTAACATTTTCTAAAGAAATCTCTACATTGTTAGTTTTAGCATCGGGTGACCAAAGAGGTGGGTAGTATACCTAGTGGTTACCTACCTACATATCATCAAAACAGACAGCCTTTTATGCAAGCTTAGGTATTTAGGATGTTTGGTAATTTAGGATACCTACTATAGTATGTAAATGATCAGTTGGTATCTTAACCTTCGGCTCCTGTTAATGATACATAACATACGTGATGATGTCATACTAAAAAAACTGTGGATACCTACCTATCTTATATACTATACTTATCTATCTATACTTCTATATTTATACTTATATTATAAAGAGAAAAGATTTGTATTTTTGTGTGTGTGTGTGTGTTTGTCTGTATGTTTGTTATGAATCAACTCAAAAACTATTTGACCGATTTTAAAAATTCTTTCACCAAAAGATAGTTACATTATCGAGAAGTAACATTGGCTACTTTTGATCCCGATATTCCCACGGAATCGGAACTTACGCGGGTGAAACCGCGGGACGCAGCTAATAGCAAATATTGTAGCAATCCAACTTGATTCTAGTTTACAAATAAAGAGAGCAGAAGAACGCATTGCACCAAGTTGTAAAGTACGAATGAAAGGAGAATTGCTACGAAAACAATGATTATCTACACTCGAGAGATATCGGAACCGGGTGTCATTAAATCTCCCGTGTGGTCATTCTACTCGGACGCGCGCCGCGGCTGGAAATTCTAGCTCGCACTACAAATAGAATTCTTTCGATAAACCCTAGGGGTTGTCAAGGAATTCTTTTTACTAGTTATGTGTTAGATAAATATTCTACATTACTTAATGATGTCTTTTGATTTCTTAATTGATTGTATAAGGCGTTACTTTTGCGCGGCGTGTTTTGATTTCTTAGCAATGATTCATGGATATCATTATTTTGTATAGATAGAACAAAGTACCTATTTGTCTACTTATAGAAAAACTCCTGTCGTGCAATATTATCTGGCAAAAATGTAAATGTAAATGGTATGATTTGCATAGAGTAGGTACATGTTATCTATACTAATATTATAAAGAGGTAACGTTGGTAACATGTATGTATATTAGGGGGAAATCTCCGAAACTACTGGACCGATTTCAAAAATTATTTCACCATTAGAAAGCTACATTCACCCTGAGTAACATAGGCTACTTTTGATCCCGATATTCCCACTGGATCGGGACTTACGCGGGTGAAACCGCGGGAGTCTGCTAGTTTGCAATAATTCTATTCCCTCGTGTGTGTCGTTGTTCCGATCCCGTAGTAGGTACTTTCGAAAAGCCCTTTCTCTACGGATGCCTACATCATAATATAAAGAACATAGTATCTTAATTTGAGCTTATTTTCATAATTAATATACTTAGGGTATATCATAATTGTTGGGTGTCAAAACAGGACAGAATTGAAATATTCTGAAAATCTTCTCTTTTATTATCAAAATGTCGGTCCTGTTTGGACACCCCTATATCTAGATAGATAGATCTGGACATGTAGATCTATCTATCTAGATAAAGATAAATAGATATACATACATGCAAGTCGTATAATCTGTAGATTGCTACGAGGAACAATTTCGAGTTCGTTGATAGATTGCTGCCTTTGAAACAATTAACATTCCTAAGGGCAAATCAAAGGACGATGTCACTCTATTCAAATCCATCTGCAGTTGGAAAACAGCGAAAAAAGTAAAAATGCTCGGCACAAGACTTCTTAAGGCAAAAGACTTAAGACGAATAAATCAACGAAACAACCACGACCCTAATTATCTTCATCATATACGAATCATGAAACGTAAATATTAAACATTAAATATTAAAATTTTAATGAATATGTAATTATAAGTTGTGTATGGACGATCGAGTGATCTTGTTAACAGAGTTTTCGGACGTTATTTCGTTAAAGTTTAATTGGACGTTCAGTCATGGAAAACTGATTTTATACACTCATTTGATCCAATCATTCAATTTGTTATTGGAATATTGCGAACGGCATTACATTACCTATCTGCCTAATTGGCTGAAGCGAGGACTGAATGATTGTCAGTCATACAATTGCATGTATGACTGACTATTATTATAATTAATGAGTAGTAAGCACGGAATAAATAACAATAGAAGGAAGGGGCATGTGGGCCTGGCGCGTGTGCCATACATCAGTACCTACAAATGTACTGACTCGCTTCATGTTTGCTAGCACATTGTGATATTGACACATTGCTATGCCCTATCTACTATTGTTATCTATTCCGTGGTAGTAAGGCACCATTATAAATGTCTAAGTTGTGTTGTAACCTAAGTTTATACTCCCTAGGTTATAAAAATAAAATAAAATAAATAAATAAATAAATTCTGTGAACAACACACAGCGCCATCTAGCCCCGTGGTAAGCGACTAAGCTTGTGTTACGGTGACTAGACAACGGATATAATACTTATATTTATTTTTCTTTTGTAAATACATACATATAAACTCCGCAAAGGCGAAACCATCTTGCGAAAGCGTTTTTTATTTATGCACCCGCGCGATACTAAATAATAATATTTGACTGATAATCTTGACTAAATTTTATCTAGCTAAACCCTACGTATCCAAAAATATCACTAAACATTGTTTTAAGGTACCAATTTCAGCTAAAGCCTGGATAAAGTTTGTATCGTGTTGCTACCGCGCATTACAACCATTGATTAGTAGTTAGCTTCACAACCCAGTCTCGTTTATAGCAAAAATATTCAATAATCACAGCCAATACAGCGGACAGGCAGGGGAGGCCCCCGACTCCTGCCCCACGTCGACGGCCAGTCCATTAAACCCCCTTGCCGCGTTTATTCGCTGGAATAGTGTGCAATAAAACGCGAGCACCGACCGGCCACTGGCCGCAGCAAAAAATACAACCTAAAATTATTATTCTTCTGGACTACTGGATAGATATTCGGATAGACTGCGTTTTACGTCCGCACAGATAAAAAATAGCCGAACGAACCTCTAAAGTTCGACGATGCAGGATTTTTGAATGCGAAATGCTTTCATATTCATGAATGCAGTAACGTGTGAGTGGTATCCGATACTGATTGCGTTTCAGTAGTATTTTTCCATAATTTTAAACTGAGTGCTGAAAACAGGCTTATTTAGGTATATCCAGGAATCGACTTATTTAAATCAGTTTGTTATGAATTCAAAGAGCATATTTGTAGCAAAAATCATATATCCTATCCTACTTCCTACTAATTATAAACGCGAAATTATGTATGTCTGTATGTGACTTTGTTACTCCTTCACGCAAAAACAAGCGATAGCAATGAAACTTGGTATATAGATAACTAGAGACCTAGAATAACACAAAGGCTACCTTTTAACCCGATATTCTGATCTCGCAGGATCGGGACTTACGCGGGTGAAACCGCGGGGCGCAGTTAAATATACATGTATATACTTACAAGCATATGTGCCTTTGTTATTTAATATGGCTCAGAGAACTGCAATTTTATTTCGCTCTAATACGAAAAACTGCGTCAGTTTGTTTCAGAGGTTTTTGTTTTGTGAAAAAATTAACGTTGCACGCTGTCCGGCCTGTCACACACAGCCTGCCTCGTACAGTAACGCAATACACACGCACAAAAAAGTATATAGGGCACGGATTTTGTACTGCGTTAAAATTTATAGACAGCTCGAAACTTTAATTAAGAATTCACCGCAGCAGTCCATTCGTGATAGATAGTTTTTAATTAGAGCGGGTTTTTTTGTGATGCAAACGCATGTATTGTTTACTAGAGTAACATTTGTAATTTAATTAGGTATGCAATTCAATTGTTTAAATTAGTATAATTAGTATTTTAAAATCGGTCGAGTAGTTTTTGAGTTTATTCATTACAAACATAATATACGATATATTTTTTCCTCTTTATAATATTAGTATAGATGTAGTAAAATATAGTACCTACCTATTTGACAACATCTCAGAAAGAATCATGTTAAAAAAAAAACATTACTATATCTTTGTACTTTTTATGTATTCTGTGCTATATCTAGATAGATAAAATAAAGTTTTTTAAAGAAAAACTTTACTTTATCTTTCTAAAATTTAGAAAAAAAAAACTTTACTAGTAATGTTATCTTTGTAACATTTCTGAGATCTTTTTGAATAGGTAGGTAGGTACTAGGTAGAATACAATAACATAGTGTCAAATCTTAGGTTCCATCCTGCTTATCAAGACTAATAACGAAACGAACGATGGTCTCAAAACGTTGAGCGTTGAAACAATGCTAAAAGTAATAAACACAACGCGATTCAAACCGAAAAATGTCCTTAATTTCAATACAACATCGCGAAAACAGAAGGAAAATCCAAGACGTTAATAAGTTAAAATTTTAAGAAACGCCTTAAATCTATTCTCAAAACAATTCAATTAAATATCTACAATTTAAAAGCATTCATCAAATAATTTTAGCGCTCGTTTTGAATTACGCGGCAGTAATTTTGCGTTACCAAGTCAAATTAAAACAGTGAGAATTTAATTAAATGCGGTAATGGGTCCTCTTGGAAAAATCCTGGGCGGTTGCCGCGAGTCAAGAGTCCATTGCATCTGACTTAATCTTCTATAGACAGAATTTAATGCTCGAAATAGATGTAAATGCTTTTTTACGTTTATAAATGGGAAATTATTTTTCACATGCTGTAGGAATATGAAAATTCAAAAAGAAATGCAAAATCGTATTTGCATTTTTACTCGGAAAAGTAAAATGGGAAGGTAGTTAAGTTTAGTAGGTAGGTAGGTAGGTTAGGTTAGGTTACTAATATATATGTTTTCGCTCACAAGCCTCTTGACCAAATACTTGTAAATAGAAATTAAAACCGCCCGCGTCCACTGTGCGGTGTAATCATATCTTCTAGGTAAAGGTATCAATTAGGTACTTACCTACTTTGAGGAAATCGATCTTATCTAGAAACAACAGTATTTACCTACTAATTAATTGCAACAACAAAGGCTTTGGTCTTAACTGATAAGATAAATGAACGACTTAAAAAGCTTTCGGGCTGTTGATACTTATCAGTTTTTTATTGGAGCTTTGATAAACACTCTAAAAATCCCTATAGAATAATGCGGGAAGATCATATTTTGTAAACTAATTTTGGTATATACGTTATTGTAAAAGCCGGAAATCCGCTAAACATCCGCAGACTCTTAAGTAGACTTCTGTCTGATCTATTCGTCTTAATAAAAAGACGAAGTTAATCTAAGTATTGAACAATATATACGAGTGTGTAGGGACAGGTCCAAGATTACACAGCACAAATATTAAACGAAGTAAAGAATAAGGTGTCGCGCGACCGTGTCCCGTATATCCGAGGGAAATGAAATTGCAAAATATGTCCCCGAGTCGGAGTGAACGTGTCCCAGACAGACTCCATCTACACTTATTCTGTTATTAGATATATTCTATTAGATCTACCTAATGTTAGTCCTTGGTTATTCAATCTTTGTGTCTTTTTTTTCTTGCTGTTTTCTTATTTTGCTTTTGAATTTTTGGATAAGGTAGGTTACTCGGTTTTGAACCCGGTCTTATGTAAATTATGTTTATTTTATCTTGGCTTTTACTGCAATTCTCGTATATACCTACATCTATAGCTGCAATAGGCCTGTATGTATACCTACTTATTTGTTACCTCGACTTAAACTATGAAAATGGTATTTTAAAATATTTTTTTTTTTTTTCATATTTATATTTTCCCGGGTCTTTATCGCGTATTATTATTTATTTGTAAATATGATAACAAATCGTGTGAATTTTAAAAGTTTATATATTTTTTTTTATTTTGGTGTCTATCAGGTGTATATCTATTTCGTAATTCGTTAACACTCTACGGTACATACGCGGAGACGCGAGTTCGAGCCTCGCTGCGAGTGATTTTTTGAAAATGTATTTTTCTTATATATCTGTAACTAAACAAAATAAAACACCCAATCATATTTCTGGATCTAGATAATGTAAAATAATATCTACTTATCTGCGCAAGAATCATCACAATTGGTTCAATGGTGCCGAAGATTACCCCAATGAATATAGTTACATAATATAAACTATCTCATATATATTTGTGTATACTGTATAGCACTCGTCTATGTACGAGTACTAGTTCTCTAAAACAATTTCAGAACTATGATCATACAATTTAGAGTGAAATTGAAATCTAAAATGGTTGAAATTGTACTGTTATTAGGTACCTACATCGCAACTAGCTTAACTATTATTTGGTTTTTGGATATTTAAAACCTAAAAGTAGATATTATATCCCTATTATCCGATGAGTTTTAAATGTTGTTATAGACTAATTTTATGCAATCTGGTACGCTATTCTGCTCATCATTCTGAAGCTCCAGATCAGATCTTAACCACCTTTTATAGGATCAACTAGAAGCCAGAGTACGGCGTGAACACATAAGCAAACGAAACAAAAAAAACAATAATATATTCATACGTATTGAGAACCTACTCCTTTTTCTTGAAGTCGGTTTAAAAAAAGAGTCACCTATGTCTGAGTCTATGTCATATTCATTAGTTTTATTCCTAGTAAAACTCTAATTATTAAACATGAAGTATTATTAAGAAGTACATATTAAGAAGAAGCCTTATTAATAAACGTGAATGCAAACCTGGAGTAGTAAGAACATCCTTTGTCTTTTTCCGTGACAAGAACTTCCGAAGTCAAAACGTGGTAAAATTACTCCGACCTTACTCCATGTTTATTGATAAGGCTATAAAAACACGTCTTAAAAGGCGAGAAAAAAGAAAATTATATAGTTTTCGTATTAAGAAAAATGATCATCACTAATACAAATGAAATGGGATAAAGTATGTTTTATCACGTCAGCCTATAGCCATGATCCATTGCGTCGGCTCACGTACAGAATTTATTGGGTTCCGTAATAAAACAGAACACATTTTCTGCATTGTAGTTGTAACGTGCTTGGTTCTCTCCGTTGGGAATCTAATCACAGTAAGGTACCTTTAGATGTTTGTTCTACGTTTACGTACGTTTATGTAACTTAGTAGGTTGGTCGGTATAATGCTGTGCAGTAGGTATTGCCTACACCGATATACAGCAAGAAACCATAAAGCAATCTAGCTTTGTAATATGGGACGGCTATCAGATACAATAAAAAAAAACATTCGAAAAAAAAGACTAGGGTCTTACTGAAATTACTTTGTAAAATAAGTACCTATAAATCGTGTAACAATTTATAGGTACTACCTACTCTACCTACCTACCTAACCTACCTAATTGAAATTAAAAACAAACCATATAATAAAAGTTATTTTTTGTCTTATTATAAAATGTAGTTATAACTTTTGGTGTGTAAAATAAAGCGTCATATTATCTATACATAATTTTATTATTGTGTGTTAACCTCACTGACGACAAACTAAAAGCTATATTCGTAGAACTGAAAGCAGATTTAAAAAAACACGGCCTCTTAAACATTGTTTATTTTGCTACAACAGGAAATCATAGCCTTTTTCTAGATGTTCTTTAATATCGTAAGATACGAATAACATAAATACTTAGTTATTTCCGCGGAATACTTGCCGTATGTATTTATCCATACCGATGGCCCCAAAGTAATGATTTCTTCCGTTTCAACAGAGAAAATTATACCCAACCATTGGATAGATACTTACCTAGTCTTTTCTCAATATCGTATGTTGGGGAAAACATAAATATGTAGGCAGTGGTTATTTCTTCAGATTTCATGTCGTATTTATTTGTACCGATGACCTGTAGTGTAACGAGAACACTGAAATTAAACTATACAAGTACGCTGGAATTGGTATACCTATCATACAAAATGACTTTAAATCTTTGTGCCGATTTGATTTGCGCCATGTTGCGCTGTTGTCACGCGTTTGCTATTGAAAAGGATGGTGGCCGTCCGTGGAACTAATAGTTCCGTGGACGGTCACCATCACTTTCAGTAGAAAATGCGCAACATGGCGCAGATCAAATAGGCACAAAATTGAGTTCGCTATGACCTGTCCAGCGACTTGTACCATGGAGATCAGTGAACGAGAAGCTTTTACCTTAGCCAAGAAAATTCCATCCGTCTCGATATTTTGTTGTGCGAATAGAAAACTGCGTACAAGTCATCCGTGAAGGCTGATGCCAGAACGTTCTGGCTTATAAATATTTGATGAATTCGGTAAAGCGGTGAAGACGAGTTCCGCGTTTGTCTGTGAATTCTGCAATCAATTTACATGACAAACAAAAATAAAGATTTATTTGAAACACAACACTTAAATCGTTTTAGGTTGAGGAAATTTGGTTTGAAGCTCTTGGCAAACAATTTATCTTAATAAGTTATTTCGGTTACCCGACGGGAGCCTTTCGTAAATACGTCTTGGATTATCGAATCGTGGAAATCGAACACAATCTCTTCTTTACCCAGTGCAGTAATGAAATCTCATTTCGAAAGTTAAGCCATACCTATAGATTTCCATTAATTTTGTTTATACTCGTAGATAACTAGGAGTTGAAAAGAAATAGTACTTGGTTCTTAGAGTATACCGAAGCCTCAACAATATAGTCACAATATTAGACACTCTTGTATCATAATTTACTACTTATTACAATCGATGGTACTTAGAAACGATACTAACTGAAATAAATGCTAAGCAATGCTTTGTCATATTTTTGAGACGAGACCAAGGAATTCGTTTATGGCCGAAGGCCGATTCCAAATCTGTGATTCTTGCGGCCGAATACGGAATCGCCACTTAAAATTTGAGGCGTACTTAAATAATAGAGCAGCTTTTAAATTTAAAAATAGGATGGGCATTTTTGAATTTGATTGGTGCTTAGTTGTTTATTTAGAAATCAAATTTTGAGTTGCGTTTCTGTATTCGGCTGTTTAGTAAGGTGTAGCGGGGTAAATCTGAAATAACTTATTAAATGGGGTAAATCCTAATTTATTCAAAAATGGATTTAATATCACTCTGATTAAAGGTCTATTCTGTATTTACCCTACTTTAAGAGTTACCCCAGTACACCTTACCTACTTAAATGACAAATAACTACATATCTACAAAGGATTTTTTAAATAGAAAGCGAAACACTCATCTCAATCTTGTTAATGGTTTTTATTTTATCGTTCTCTCTCTGTCATTCACTCACTTCAAATTTCTTGAATAATTCAGACAAGAGAAAAAGGCTCTCTCGAAGTAGGTAATGGAAACGAAAGTCTACAACTCGACCGAAAAAATGTAATAAAAATATTTATTTTTGTCTTCAGATGGCGTTGTTAAAATACTCATCATCGTATACATTGCGGTTAACGTAAGAGCAGTCCTGATAGAGGCACTTGGCCGCAATCCAGACAATATGGCATAATTCAAAAAACCCGGGAAGCCTTTATAGCCTCATTAAATAATAATGCGTGTTACTTCTGACCTGGAACGTTTAAATTCTGCAATGAGAATTATTTATCGCTGCAAAACATGTAAGTATTATAGTTACGTAACATTATATCTAAAATCATTATATCATTATATTAGACAAACGGATAGCGCGGAGAGCAGATGGTCGTTGGGGCCGAAAAGTTCTCGAATGGAGACCGCGGATCGGAAAGCGCAGCGTTGGACGTCCACCAACGAGATGGACGGACGACTTGGTTAAGGCCGCGGGTTCACGGTGGATGCAGGCCGCTTATGGCCGAAGCATCTGGAGATCTATGAGGGAGGCTTATGTCCAGCAGTGGACTTCTTACAGCTGAAATGATGATGATGATGAACATTATATCTTAGACTACTTTGCGTCCCGCGGTTTCACTCTCGTCCAAGTCCCGATCCCGCAGGATTTTTCAAAAACCCTTTCTTAGTGGATGCTTTTATATCACAAACAACACTCTCCAAATTTCATGTCTCTAAAAGCAGCGGTTTGGGCTCTGTGTTGATATATTGATTGACGACCTCTGTGGCGCGTCGTGCGAAAGCGCGACTGCAATGCAGTCGATTCCCGCCGGGTGCAAGTATTTATGCTTATAAAATAAATATTTGTGTCTGGTCTGGGTGTCCCTCTATGTATAATATGTATGTATTTACAAAAGAAAAATAAATTTAAGTATTCTATCCGTTGTCTAGTCACCGTAACACAAGCTTAGTCGCTTACCACGGGGCTAGATGGCGCTGTGTGTTGTTCACAGAATTTATTATTATTATTATTACATAGATCAGTTAGGACTTTGAATTTTATATATATAGAAATATGGATTTATACATGGTATCTAAAAGAATTTGGTACATAGATGTAAATAGATTTGTGAGTTTACTCAAGGGTACGAAGATTCTTGCCAAGGACAACATATCCGATACTTCCATTACGTAGAGAGTACTCGAAATAGATAGATACGCAAACGTTTGACGATATTTGTTCAGGCGTATTTACTTACTAATATTTATAAATAGATTCACCTATCTACTTAAACATTCTGCAGTGTGGGGTCAAAATTTATATTTTCCAATATCGCTATGCTCTCTCTTAGAAGCTTAACAAAAAAGGCGGTGAAATACGAATAAATTTATTCAGCGTCGCTAAATTGAAATCTCAGGTGGTCGAGATGCTCGCCTGATGGTACAGACCAAGCTTAGTTGAACTCTCGGCCTGATATTTTATAACAATAGCCTCGGCTATTTTTAAAAGTATAGGAGTTCTTAAGAAAATGGTCAGGTATTGCGTCGGATTTGTATTCTGCAAGCAACCTTCCACGGGGCCAGCGATCCGGTGTGATTTGGTGAGAATTTCCGCTGTAAATCATTGTATTTCAAGTTTTCTGAAATATCTGTTTGAACTTTAAGAAAGTTTTAAACTAAACATCTAAGTGTTAAGTTCGTGGAAGCCTGGGGAACTTGGTCCATAATTGTAATTTATTTTTATTACCCACATAGATACCGAAAACTTAGGGCAGACGATGAAAAAGTTTACATTATTCCAGTTATCTATCTAAAACTTTTAAAGACAATAGAACAAAAGTCATTGAAATTTTGAGGATCGTTATTTGATATTATTTAATTATTTAATTAATCACTTTATCACACCAACAAGTTTGCTTAGCAAGGGCCAATAGTAATTTTCTTAATTATTGGATACCTACATGAAGCTTTTTTGTTTTTCTACTAGGCAGGAAGTTACCTATAGTAACTATAGTTTATGGGCGGTGACTTTTCTAAGTAATAAAAATCATGTAAACATTATTTCTTAGTGTTAATCCACACTTAGGAATACTGAATTCGCCACGGGTAGCCCACGGGCTACCCGTGGCGAACGGTTTAACGCGTTGGTTCGGATTACCAATAGTCGCGGGTTCGAATCCCGCCGGGTACTAAAGTTTTTGAAAGCAATTTTTCAAAAGCAGTAATAAAAATCAGTTTAAACTTATTTTTGTGTGTACAGATATTATTATTAAAACGAAAAGTCACCACACGCATATTGGGCATACTTAGGTAGTACCTACCTGGATACATAATGTATTTATTTTTGTTCTAATTAACAACTCAACATTTTGCGCCAACTTAACTTTTTTAACGTGATAATAAGTATAATAAGTTTAACTCGAGAAATTATGGTAAAGGGATGTGTATCAGAACATATATTCGAAATAGTTACATTTTCCCGGGTCTTAATCGCGTATTATTATCTATTTTCGGGAAAATGTAACTATGTTAACAAATCCTGTGAATTTAAAACATTTTATATATTCGAAATGTTAAATTATTCTTCACTTCCCATCGCCCCTTTATTTCTCTCGTATGTTTCTTGTGTCTATCACGTCACTCAATTCATTCACGCTTCGAAATCGATTCGAATTCGAATCGAAAATAAACTGAGAAATTATTCATGGCATTTTTATGTAAAAAATCATTATTCTACGCTCATTAAAGTATAGAAAACTCATTTAAATATAGAGCTACAGCTTAGCTTAGTTATAGCTCAATGACGATTCCTAAACATGTTTAAGTTCCGAATCGTAATTAAGAACTGTCAAAATGTCAAGCTTTCTTGAAACTATTAAGTCCACTCAGAAAAGAGCATGGAAATTAATTTTTAAAATTAAAGACATTTTTCGGTTTGAATCGCGTGGTTTTTATTACTTTTGGCATTGTTACAACGCTCAACGTTTCGAGACCTTTCCAGGTCTCTTCTTCAGGATAGACTCAACAACAACAACAATGCTAAAAGTAATAAAAACCACGCGATTAAAACCGAAAAATGTCTTTAATTTCAATACAACATCGCGAAAACAGAAGAAGAATCTAAATTAATTTTGACCAAAGATTTTATCTTACTTGCTTGAGTTGTTCTACATTTTCCCTATATTCAAACTTACATAACCAAAACGTAAGAAAGTATTTTGACAGGAGCTCAGCACGTGTGACTCTCTAGTTTCAATAAGAAGAATTACCGTGAAATGTTTTTACTGCATCTCATATGTAAAGTTAGGTTTATGAGACGCTTCGTAATAAAACTGTCGATACCTAAGCGAAGAATTCCTCGCAGCCTGCGCAAATAAGATTTGTAAGTGTGTTAGTATGGAGAGAGAGGGCTTTCGTTTGTATACCTACATTATGTTTATGTTTGTAGTTGCTCTGTATATAGCCTTAGGTAGGTTTATAGTTGAACAATTTCGCAGTGGGTAGGGCTTATTTACAATCGTGGGTGAGAGTTTGACCACTATCTCATCTGATGGATAGTGACGATTAGGTCTTAGATGTGTCTATAGGTATGAAAAGTTGTTCGGTTAGCGACACTAACCAATATATATTAACTAGCTACGCCCCGCGGTTTCACCCGCGTAAGTCCCGATCCCGCGGGAATTACGGGATAAAAAGTAGTCTATGTGTTATTCTAGGTGTCCAGCTACCTATATTCCAAGTTTCATCGCAATCGGTTCAGTAGTTTTTGCGTGAAAGAGTAACAAACATCCATACAAACTTTCACATTTGTAATATTAGTAGGAAGTAGGATAGGATAGGTATTAATCGGACCATACGTTATTGCCAGGTAGCCCCGGTATAGAATAGGGTTAGGTATCTCATAACTTCCCGTGGGTGTTTAAGGGATTAGCAAACCTTTTTTTTTAGGTTTTCCCCGCGCAATGGTGGTCCCTGCTAGAAGGGTTGGTGTCAGCCAGGCGGCCGGCCGTAAAAATATTTGAAAATCTATTTGCAGAAAGTATGGTCTATGATAACTTACCTAATGCGCCAACCCCAAATAAAAACAACAACAATTTGATGTTAAGCGGACCCCGGGCTCCCGAGAGGGATTCAACCGGGAATCGGATGAGAAGAAGAAAATCGGACTGTACCTACGTTTGCAAAACTAACAGATTCGGTACCTGAATATACAAAGTAATGTCATTTTCTAAAAATTATCTATCTCTTCTTCTTTCTTCTTCTAATATATAAAATTTCCATGTCACAATGTTAGTTACCGTACTCCTCCGAAACGGCTTTACCGATTTTTACATGATTTTTACCAAATTTTATATGCGTATTCAGTAGGTCTGAGAATCGGCTACTATCTATAATTTATAAGGCAAAACAACGTTTGCCGGGTCAGCTATAATGATATAAATATTTACACCATTTTTTTTTCAAAATGTTTCACTATTTCATTATAGGTATATTACCAGGTACCCAGTTTTTCAAAATGGTTTTTCAAAATTTCATCATGGGTATTAACTAATTTTGTGTTACCTTATTCTCTTTTACTCATTAGATGTAGCTTAGGTGCTCTTATCGTCTACAATAGTACACGTAGGTGACAAAAACCCGCAGTATTTTTATAGTTTGGGTAAAGGTACCTTCTGTGTCTGATGTGATGTGATGTATGGGAAGCAAGCTCCGACTCCGGATATTACGATATTGCGGAATATTGGCGAAATAGCTGTGGATTTGACATTCGGGATGGCGGAATTCGATGTCGCGAGGCCCCACATTTCACACTGACGATTAATCGAAGAGGTGAAGTGAACGGAATGCGAGATAATTTGAATGGTTATGCGAAAAAAAGCAATTTCACTTTATGAGTTTTCGCGTATTGAGAACATATTATATTGAATGAAACGATTAATAAGTAATCCTCGTTCCATATTGTCTCTCTCATCCGAGCGATGTTCCCGGTTGCATCCCTCTCGGGAGCCCGGGGTCCGCTAAACCCTAAATATTTGGGGTTGGCGCAGTAGGTAAGTCACCACTGACCATACCTTCTATCAATCTATTAGCAGATTTGGCAATATTTTTACGGCCGGCTGCCTGCCTGCCACCAACCCTCCTAGGGACCAAGCAGTTTATCCGCCACCGCGCGGGGAGAACTTAAGATTGCTAGTGTCTCCCCTAAATCCCTTACCCTTTTACGACACCCACGGGAAGAGATGGGGTAACCATATTTTATGCCAGGAATACATGGCGTTACCCATATTGTATTTCTTATAATCCATACCTCAATGCACTAGTTTCTGTATCGAAGATCGATTCTGAAATACGATATGTTCTTGATTGCATTGTAGTTGTGTGGTTATATTGTCAATGTTGAACCAGCTTATTGATTAAATGCGATTAAGAATGGACAGGTCACACGAGATATCAATTTGTATTCCGGTATCATATGGATCAATTGCATGTAATTGTGGTCAGTACCTATGTACTTACTTTCAGGTTTAAATACAGTTTAGGGTCTTATAAGCTGGCGGAAAGTCTAGATCAATAATATCATGACCTAATATCTTAAGAGGTATATACAAATACATATAGCCGCTAAACTTAAAAGCCCTGTGGGGTTCATCGAAAATTGTTGATTATTCCATGACTGAATGTTGTTGAACTTTTTTTGTGTATAGGCAGATTGTAGGTGACATTATTTCCTACATTTTAGAGCAGTTTCCAGACAAATAAGTCGAAACGTTTGAAGCCAATTCATATTTTACAAAAAAAAAGACTAATTTGGCTAAAATGTGCACAGGATTTTGAATTTAGCGGCTATATACCCATTAATATGTTGCTCGACTTCCTTGGTATCTTTTAAAATGAAAATTATGATCGACGACGATGTGTAGGTAGGTAATACAAACTTAATAATTACGTGTGTTTGTATCCGGTCAGTTTACGCCTAAATTAACCGATATTTGAAACCGATATTTGAACAGTAGGTACCTACCTATTCATTTGCGGCTGTCATAATTAGATACCTAGTGTAGTGGTGATTATAGAATGAGCCTATTTTAATCAACATGTCGATAAAACACAAACACATTATTTGGTAGGCGTTTGATTGAAAATAGCTTAAGAAAAAGTTAAGTTAGTTTGTTACTTAAGAGGGTGGGTACTGTTACCATTTCCATACAAACATAATACCAAAATTGAATATGAAAAAATTAGTTTTCTACCCTAATATCGGTATTATTCGGATTCAGATTTTATTTTTACAGGGCCCCCCACCACAAGGTTTTCCAAAATATTCATTCGAAATGAATTAAACGGAAATACATTTCGTTCATTTTATAGCGTAAATTACTTTTTATTGGGAATAATATACGCCACGTTCATAAGGCTATATTTTATTTGATCTAGTAAGAAATTAGTGCATATACCTAACATCGCTCTTACGGTGAAGGAAAACATCGTGAGGAAACCGACTTATACTAGGATTCACCACGGTTCGAAGGCATTGGACATTCGCCAATTCGGAGTAGGCTCTCTTGGCGTTTTACTGCCTAACCTCTCTGAGAGGAGGCCCTTGCCCTGCAGTGGGACAAATTAACGGGCTAATTGTTTCATTTTTTAGTAAGAAATACAATTTTATAAGTTTTTCACGCTCAAAACCCATTTGCCTAAATTAGTATTGTCGTCGTATTTTCGAAAGATATGACTAATAATAATAATAATAATAATTTGTTTATTTAGACTCACAATTACAAAAAAAGTTCACAATATTGAAAGGTAGATATAACCAAGTTATTTTAAGAGTTTGATGTAATTGCGAGAAACTGGTGTCTAAAATAGGCATAAGAGCCTGTGCTATAGATCACCAGGTTCCCACCTCTGAACTAGGAAATAACTTACTTCGTAAAGGAAAGGGAACATAACAATTAACTGTTTACTTAACACTAGATACCTATGATGCGCAGATCATAAAAATAACAAAAGAAACTAAACTATTAAGCTAGCAAACTATTTAAATCAAATTTTCAATATGTTATACTTACATTATTAAAAATGTTTAGTATTTAATCCAAATTATTATAGAAGTGCAAAGAAGAAATCAAACTATTTAGTAAGCAACGACGGAAATAAAATAAAAGTGGGTACATCAAAAACAAATCACTCAGGCGCATTGCGGGCGAACTCGATTCGACGGAACTAGATTGGTCAACAAACATCAAAGTATGGTGTATGGTCCAAGCAACAAGCACATGTCGGAAGTTAAACCAGACAAAAAAATATACCAAATATCATATTAAATTAAATTAAAATTAAATTAAATAAAAAATAAAAAAAATAAAAAAGAAGACAATTTTATGTGCCTACCTGAAGCATACTACCCAATTTGTATAAATTATTAGATTTAAGCGAAAAGCACTTATATGTGATATGTAAAATATGTTTATTATCCAACCACGCACCATACCCTTATTTTAACGAATTAATTACTTATTATCCAGAAATCAGTACATAATCTCATTTGCCTAACCGTATATCATACTGAAAATTATATCAAACATTATTAAATGAGTATTTACTTACAAAATAAGGTATAATGTAGCTATTGGTTCCAGAGTAAGGACTCTGTAAAATCATAATTCAGATTAATAAGCCAACTTTGGAGTGTTTTTTTACAGACAGCTTTAGATTTGTCATAAATGTTGAGAATCCTGTTAGATTTATTATATAAATAACAACTTTGATAGCCAAAAAATTGATGAGCGAAAATAGTATTGCAAGGTACTTGAAGTTTACAAACTATATCCTTTCGACGTTTATTCTCAATGGATTTAGGGTCGTATTTATTAATCGAGTGTTGCTTAAGAACTACATTTAGGATAAAAAGTTGTCTTACTGTAAGAACTTCACATTTTTTGTACAGGTCTTCGGTTGGAAAAAGAAAAGGAAGTGAGTGACAGACTTTGAGTATAGCTCTTTGTGCACGTTCAATCTTTAGGAAATGTGTTTTAAAAATTCCCCCCCAAGAGGTGATACAATAAGAGAGTAGCGATTGACAAAGGGCTAAATAAATTGATTTTAACAACTTCCACTCAGAGACGTGTCTCAAATTTTTAAAAATAACTATCATTTTTCTAACTCTGCCAGCGAGAAGATCAATATGAGCATGAAAAGACATTCTCTCATCAATGATTATGCCCAAATATTTGATTAAAGGTACTGGTTGAAGTTTAGGACAATTACACTGAGAGTTATAATAGTCATGGCAATTGTGGTAGATTAGTTCAACGTTAGGTAGGTTGCCTGTGTTTCTAATAAAAAATCTCAAAACTTTTGTTTTCTCGATGTTTAAAGTGAGGAGATTTTGTCTAAGCCATTTGTTTATCGAATTTAACCCTCTTTGCGCATTTATAGCAACATCATCCCAGGATTTGTCACTGAAGAGCAGCACGGTATCATCAGCGTAGGTGATTATTTTGCCGTTTACCAAAGACGTCTTGCATAACTCGTTTATGTAGACCAGAAATAATGTAGGGCCTAATATACTTCCTTGGGGAACACCGAAAAGTATTTCAGCTTCCTCACTGATGTGACCATCTATTTGGACACATTGAGTGCGATTCGTTAGAAAATCTTTAAAAAGTCTTAATTGAGTCCCTCTAACCCCAACACATTCCAGCTTATCAACAAGTGTCGGGACAGAGACTGTGTCGAAGGCTTTTGCAAGATCGAGGAACACTGCGATAGTTTTGTTTCGTTTATCAATGTTTGACACTACGTAGTCAGTTAGTTCCTGAACTGCATCAGCTGTTCAGGAACTAACTGACTACGTAGTGTCAAACAAAAAGTCAAAAAGATAAGACGTAAATTCTTGCGACACCCAAAGTATAATAATGGAGATTCAGTACAGGCCGCGGACAGCAAAGATTTATTTACGCTTAGAAACTCATTTGCCGTCGGGGCCCGAAATAAAAAGCAACTCAACAGCTTGAAAAATATTATTTCAGTAAACATGGACGAGAGGGCGGGCGGCGCGTATCGTAATGTTCTCTAATGTGCGGGCATAAAAAATCCCTCGCCCGACCGCGAATTCTCTTCGAATAGACAGAATTTTATGCAAATTTTCGTTACTATCTTTAGGCGTCAAATACGCGGATTAACTTTACTATTTTCGGCATTTTTATCCTTTTACGATGAAACACTTAACTTTTGTTATTGACAAAAGAAAACGACGGCCGTGATCATAGTAATTATTTGAACTAAACGGCCATATTGTCTCGAAATACAATAATAAAATTGTATTACAATTATATCGAAATACAATAATTGTATTTCGAGATATTTACGAACTAAACGTCCCTAAATAATTTACGTACATTTAGTTCGTGACAGGTATAGGTAGGATTAATATAATTTATAATTTTAACCATGTCATTGTTAGTCCACCGGCACCCGGTGGACTAACTTGACACGAACTGACCATACCTAAAGTGGGAAAAGGAAAAGACAAAAAAGGGGTGACAATATCTACAATCAGTGATTAAAATAATAGGAATAACCTGATGCTGCAGCTAGGAGTGACTCCTCGTGAGGGAACTCCTCAACGCTTAGAAGCACAGAGTATGAAACTCTGCTTTCTCCAGATAACACATAGGCTACTTTTTATCCTGATATTCTCAGGACCAAGATTAGGGCACGTGAAACCGCAGGTTAACTCTGTTATCTTTAGATTTTTCTTCTGTTTTCGCGATGTTATATTGAAATTAAAGACATTTTTCGGTTCGAATCACATCTCAGTCTATTCTGAAGAAGGGACCTGGAAAGGTCTCGAAACGTTGTAACAATGATAAAAGTAATAAATACCACGTGATTCAAACCGAAAAATGTCTTTAATTTCTGTTATCTTTGTAAATGAAACTGCTAGAACTCATTTAGTATTTATTACAAAGATAGATGAAAAGTATCGGCTTTACTCCACGCGAGTGGAATTCATTTAAAAACTCATCTCTCATAGTCACGTAGGTAATGTTATAAGCTGTCGATCGTACACTACTTCGGTCTTGAACAGCTTCTTTCTAAAATATAGATAAAGGCAGGCAAGTTGTTTTGCAGCGAGAATTTCATTTCGCATTTTCTCTATATTTGTCTCACTCGCGTAAGTGTATTTTCGATACATTCACGCAGAACTCTGAGTAAATTACAATATAATTGAACTTGTTTTTGGTTTCAATCGCGTTGCTATTTTTTTGATTATATGAGTTTTAGATTTTTTTTAACGCCAGACGTTTCGAAGACAGTGCTTCCTGTTCACGGGTTGATCAGCATCGCAAAAACCGAATAAATATACTACAACGTAGGTACTTTTCTAAAACTATAGCTGTAACTGCAAATACTACTAAATAACGGAGTATTAACCATGTAAAATCAAATTTAAACATGGTATATACCCCGTTATTCAATAGTAATTGTAGTGAAAACAACCATGTATCTAAGTTTAAAATCGTAATATACCCATAACTTCTTTAGACACACGTCTCGTAGTAAACAGTCTCTTAAATGTTTGTTGGTCAGAAATGTACCTAAGTTACCGGAAACTTACAAGTTTTAACTTAGATTCTGATGCTTGTGAACTTTAGGAAACTATGAACATGGAAGTTTTGTTGGAAAATTCACTTTAAAATATACCTCAGATGGTCCCTCTCGGACTAAACTCAAACTACTCGATACTTCTTTGCTTCCTGATTCGTGTTCGCAGTAGGTAGTTATCTATATCTACTTCTATAATACTTATATCATAAAAAGGTAATGTTGGTAACATGTATGTATGTTGGAGGTAATCTCCGAAGCCACTAGACCAATTTTTATGAAATTTAATAGTTAGGTGCATTGCATCTTTGGGAGTGACATGGGCCACGTTTTATCCTGAAACTTACACGGGATCGGGTCTTCCGCGGGTGAAACCGCGGGGTGCAGTGTAATAGTAATGTAGTTATGTATGCAGGTAAAGTAATGAAGTACCGTAAAATGTTTCTACTTTGCTCCCCTATGGGTAACTATGCTCCTATTAAATAAATATTTAATCGCCTAAGCTTAACCTCGCTTTAAGTCTTAAAAATCAGATATTTTATATACGTTCACAATAAAAATGAAATGTGACGAATATTTGAACATATTAGGCGATCAAACATTTAATTCAATAGGAGCATAGCTATAGTTACCCATAGGGGAGCAAAGTAGGAACATTTAACGGTATATTTGAATATTATCTTTACATCCCAACCGTTCTTAATGACTAATCCATTCATCTCTCAGTAATTCTAATCTATACCTATATTTCAATTGAAGTTCGATGTTCGAGTTTCAATCAGTGCTCAATCATTGAAGCTTCAATGAGCAACATCTTTGCCTACTCGGCAGTCGAATATTCCGATTCACAACCACAACAGCCTACATCCAAAGCTTACTCTTAAATTCAATTTTATTTCCATCACAATCGTCTCGGAGGCTTTTGAAAACGCATTGTCATCTATACCATCTGGTTAGATAGTGCTAAAAAAATCATCTTATTATGAAAAAAAAAAACACAATTAAAAAAAATATAAAATAAAAATTAATAGATATTAAATAAAACAAATTAAATACGTAAATGCAGAAAATGATTATGAATGTTTATGGAAAACAAACTTCTAATTTTGTGATGTTTAAACTAAAAAAAATCAGAATAAAGTTCTGGTCTAAGTACCTATTTAGGATAATCAGACACAAATCTATCAAAGATTACGGTTCACAACAATGTATCTCTCCTAACTAACCGACGTATACTAGAGGTATTGAATAAACGGATCTCTATTCGCTGAAAGGCATCACACAGTCGACAGCGAGATAATTAGCCCGTTAATCATCTGTGAAAAGCTACCAACCAGCCAGTATCGTTTAGCGAATGCCATCGACACACAGCCATGTGTCATGTGTGCGGCACGTGCAGACGAGTTAGGTACGTTTCCAGGGAAATCAACTTTCGAGATTGAATTGTCGCGTTTTATGTATTCACGATCAGTTTTCGTCTTCAAAAGTGATTTCGAAATAGACGAGTTATAATATCGATTTATTAGAGTGAGATTTTTGCGGTGCGATTTTGCGTTTTATTTTTATCATGATAAAGATAAATATAATTTATTTGGTCAAGAATTTCGTGTGCAAAAGGTGTTTTAAAAATTGTAAAGTTACAGAAATTCTGCCTATAGGCGTCCAAATATATTTAGAGTAAATCTAAATAATAAACTTTCATTTCATTCACTGTACTTTCAAAAGAAGTTTATATATATTAGGAAATACTAACAATAATAGAATTTACCTATACTCTATTTCAGTAACTTTGATCAAAATGTAAACAAAGAACTGTCAATTTTAAAGGAAAAAGTAAATAATGAACTGTACATTTTAAAGGAAAAAAGTAAATGTCACTTTCAAATAAATGTATGAGATTTCTATTTACATTTTTGATCTAAGTTTCTGAAATCGAGTATAGGTAATTGTATGAAACCGCTAGATAATCACTAAGCACGCTCATTTTGAAAAAGGATGACGGCAGTGGTACAAAATCCGATTTATCTTCTTTAGTGGCTGAACCGGCCTCGAACCCTGATATCCTGATTATACGGATAGAAACATAATAATTGTTTAGTCCCACAATATATGTCGCTCGTTTACGAGCTAACGTAGCCATCACAATGGACTATTGAAGCTCTCGAACCTCGTGTTTATCAGGAAACCGGTGAATGCATGTCCTTTTGCACGATTGTCTTGCATAGGCGGGCCAGTGTGTGACAGGCGCTGGAATACATGCTCCTCAATACACAATTGTAATCTTGATTAGTTATTCCATTTGTATTTTAATGTGAAATCTGCTAGACAAGACGACACTAAATACAAGTTTAATATAATTCAATTTCACCTTTAACAAAAACAAAGAAAAACATTTTAAATTGCTTAACAGCGTAAGGCGTAAGCTTTGGCATGATTCGAGTATCGCAGAAACTTGCACTCGTTAGTTATAGCCACTTGAATGAGTAAAAATATACTTCACTAGGAGTTTTAATTAAACTGGTGAAGTGGTTATAAAATAGGCAGTGTAGGTTCCGAGAGGTCGGTATTTCTTTAGCAGGCCCTCGACTCTCCGCTGCACTGGATTGTAATTTAGTTGCATTACACAGCTGGTTCGTTTTGGTTGGAAAACCACGTAATTAAGGTTTCCTCGTTTGAGTGACGGACAACGCCGTTGTCTGACTTTCTGTTCTGACGCAGAAATTGTGTTGGTTTTTGCGAGAAGTTAGTTTCGAAATTGGATTTTTCGGGTGTTGGCAATTTCGGAGTTGTAATAGGTTTCGGCAATGCGGAACGAAAATTCTTTTTGTATTGAAAGTTTTACATACCTTCACAAGAAGAAACTGAAAGGGTGCTGAAAATGGTGGAAGTAAATTCTAACGTTATGCAAAACCGAAAAATAACCAGATTATTTCGAAGCTGAATCCACAGCAACAGCCCTCGGTAGTTTGAGCTCAAGTTTCATTGTTTCTCAGAATAAAAAGTTAATTTTAAAGCTACGAAATGAACAAAAGGCGCTCTCTGTTCGAAGCTAAACCGGCAGCTTGGAATTATGGCTTTAATAGTTGCCGTTGCATATTTTTCGATTTAAAAAAAAACACCAAAATTAAAGGCAAACGTAGCATACTAAAGAAAAACAATCTAATAACCGAAGCAATCTTGTTCTCAAAAGAGTTTCAAGTTTCAAGTTTATTTATTGCATTTAATTTCATTTAATTAAAGATAATTATGTTAGATCTCTAATAAGTTCGACTTACAATATATGATAATGTTAGTATTTTCTTGGAAACCAGCTAATGAAAACCGTTGTAAGTAAGTACCTAGAATTCTTCATGAGGCAATTAGTGTAATACAGAAATATCCGATTACTTTAAATAAAGAAAATGGTTGGAGATTTCTTTATGGTAGAGTAAGGCCGTCTAAAGCTAATTTTGGATATTGTAACAGCATGCAGCTGTAAGACCTCGAAACCCCGCCATCAAACTATGTAGGATGCGTATAAAAACGATTAATCGAAACGCTCGATTATTTTTTGTATTAGTCGGTACGAGTAGGTATTCCTTCTTGATTAGGAAGAGACGGGAGAGCGGTGTTGGTCTAGTGGTAGATACCGCGACTTTCATTCCGAAGGTCGTGGTTTCGAATCCAGGCCGACCGCGCACCTATGTCTTTTTCTTTAAGAAAAATTTAAGTGCGCTATAAACATCGCTCTTACGGTGAAGGAAAACATCGTGAGGAAACCGACATGTCCTAGGATAAACCACGGTCCGAAGGCATGGGATATTCGCCAATGCGGGGTAGACTCCCGTGGCGTCTTAAGCCCTCTAAGAAATCACGTACTATGACTATGGCCCAATTGTGAGGCTAAGTGCGGAAAAGGCACAGCGAAACTAACTAGGAAGAGACGGTACATTTCAAATACGTATAGGTACATCGTATGTAGCTTAAGCTAACGAAACGTAAAAAACTTGGCTCTGATATTATATTTTATGTAGTTCCTAAATTCATACTAATATTATAAAAGCGGAAGTTGGCAGTGAGAAAACATGTCTGTACATCTTCCCTCAAAAATTACTGAACCGATTGCGATGTTTTGAAATGGAAACAGCAAAAGACGTGAAATAGCAGGTTACTTTTAATCCGATATTCCCACGGGATCGGAACAAGCACGGGTGAAACCGCGAAGTGCATAGTTAGCTAAGTAAGGTACTCAGCCAACTATTCGCTCCGCGGTTTCCGTAAGGTGGTTCTTAATAGACGAGTATCTTCTTACCATCATTAAAAACCTCTCCAAGGTAGCGCAGTTTCCTGAGAGATTAGGTATCATTGTTAGATAGAAGTGGTTTTATTGCTTAGTTTCTAGTCTTCAACTAATAGGACTCATTTGTACGTTTCCTGGGTACACGGACTTTTCTATATATCTACTGTTTTGCTGCAGCTGAATATTATACTTCGTTTTTTAATTGTAGACTATGATTTGACACATCTTCCTGAAGAAAAATTGAATTGAATCTGAATTAAAAAATTAAGTATAGACTTTTGCAGTCGTCTTTTGTTTTGGTTTCGATCGTTGCTCAAAGTTTAATGTTATAAAATATCATAATTGTTGGTAAAGTCAAATTACCTACCTATCCTACTAATATTATAAATGTGAAAGTTTGTATGGATGTTTGGATGTTTGTTACTCTTTCACGCAAAAACTACTGAACCGATTGCGATGAAACTTGGAATATGGATAGCTGGACACCTACAATAACACATAGGCTACTTTTTATCCCGTAATTCCCGCGGGATCGGGACTTACGCGGGTGAAACCGCGGGGCGCAGCTAGTGTATAATATGTTAGTAAGGCGAAGGTACTTGCACTAGACTGTGGGTTTATAATTTAACAGGGTTTGCAATTACGGTGGTGTTATTTGCATTATTTTTTTAACAACATAGTGTCAATGTTTCTATACCTAATTATCAAAACCTAGGGTTAAAAACTAACTCTGGTTGGAAGTAATGGGTTTTAGTAATAAAAATGAATCATTCAATGTTTTTTTAATTAAATCAGAGACAAATATATTGTTAACCATACAAAATAGGATTAATTGTGTTTAGATTCAATTCACACGTAGCATACGCACAGACCTACATCACCCAAATATATCGAAATAATCTGTCTACCATAGCCAAATAGTTCTTTTATAGCAAATACCCAGAAAGCTATGTATTTGTCTTACTTTTGATGTAGTATATTAATTGTATGTATTGTTGTATTATTGTAGTATGTATTATTGTTTGTTGTTCAAATAAAGCATTTATCTATCTATCCATTATAAATCCGAGAACCCACTAGTCTTTATATAAATCCGACTACCCACTAGAATATAAAGTCGGATCGAACAAAAACAACAAGGCGACCGCGACCGCTGTAAATATCAATTCGTCGATCGCTATAAATTCAATAAATCAACGTGGTATCGTTTCGACTTTCTGCGATTTGAACTAATGGAAACTGTTCTTGACTTTGCCCCCGTACCTTCTTTTAATGTCTTATCTATCTATCTATCAAACTACAAGCGGTTTGCGAGCGGTGCTTTGTATTATTCCGCTCTCAAATCACCAATGTGATACTGCTAAGACACTTAGATAATCTTTGTCTGACTAAGATGTAGCATGGTAATCTAGAGAAACGAAGGCGGTATTAGAAGAGTTTTTATTTTAGTTTCTCTTTGCATTAGCCGCACTTAGCCTCATAATTATGTGTGGCAGTCGAACAAGGTCCAACGCAAATTCCTTAGTGGCTGCACCGGTCTACGTATTAGAACATGAAGGAGTCCGCTGGGCGCTATGGCTTAAGCTGGTGGGTAACAAGCCGCGGCCAAATCCTCCCACCAAGAAACACCTTTTGGTAACTTTTTACGACGGACAATTTATACCGTGTAGCCATATATTCTTTTAGACCCAGGCTACAGGATACTGTATTCAGGTCTTCCAATGATCAAATTACCAATTTAACCCTAAACTCCCTATCAAAGTAATAAAATAGAAGATTCATCATCATCACCGCTACCAGCCTCAGCTACATACCTAACTATAATAAGTATTTATTAGAAAAACTAACTTAGGAAAGTTTATCGCAGTTGTAAAAACTTGGAAGGAAAGGCACTTTTTATTACCCTTGTAACAGCACTACACATAAATTAAGGTCTAAGGCTACATACATGTTTTATTACACCGGTTTTATTTCATTCGGGAGATCGATCACAGCTTTCGTGGGACTAAACAATCATCATATTGTACGTTTACGATGATCATTTTTATTTTTGTTACTTTATAATCATTTAATTTAGATCATTTCATTTCATTGCTCATTGTGACACGAAATGCCAATTAATGTACCTATATCCTATATAATGTAAATGATGGCCTCTGTGGCGTGTGGGGCGAAGACCCAGCTGCGACGCAGAAGGCCGGGAGTTCGATTCCCGCCGAGGACCAGGAGGGTTACTTCGGTTCGTTTCGATACGACAACGATACGTTAATACGATGGTTCTACTCTCACCCTACTATCAGAATGTGACAGTAGAATCATCGTATTATCGTATCGATGTCGTATCGAAACGAACCGCAGTAACCCTCCAGTATTTATACTCTATAAATATAAGTTGTTGGTTCTGGATATATTCTATAAGTATCATAATGTATCTATTCACAAAAAAAAAGTATAATTTGTAGTATATCCGTTGTCTAGTACCTATAGTACAAGTATAGTTGCTTAGTTTGAGCCTAGACTTTTGCCGAGAGCCGAGACTTATCATTTGTACAAGACGACTGGACAAGGCAAAGAAGCCTATCCAGCAAACGGAGTGTAAAGTGATGTTCTTGTTTTACCGGCCACAGTTACTGGCTTACTGGGCTGACATATATTTAACTAGCAGATTCCCGCGGTTTCACCCCCGTAAGTTCCGATCCCGTGGGAATATCGGGATCAAAATTAGCCTATGTTACTCAGGGTGAATGTAGCTTTCTAATGGTGAAATAATTTTTGAAATAGGTCCAGTACTTTCGGAGATTACCCCCAATATACATACGTATATACATGTTACCAACGTTACCTCTTTATAATCTTATATATAAAATTTCCATGTCACAGTGTTAGTTACCGTACTCCTCCGAAACGGCTACACCGATCTTCACCAAACTTCACATACGCATTCAGTAGGTCTGAGAATCGGCTACTATCTATAATTTATAAGGCAAAACAACGTTTGCCGGGTCAGCTAGTATTAGTATAGATTTGCTTACTGGGCCTGGTTTAATGATGTGGCTTAAAAGCTACAATACGGTCTGGTACATAAATGCTATTATGTTCTACTTTTTATGCCAATTTCCCTACAGGATCGGGAATTACGTAAAACAGCGTAGCACAGCTATATAACTTGTAAATAAATAACAAATATCCTTGTACCAGTCGCATGTATAATCCGGAAATATACCTGCATATAAATATACGTTACTCGGGAGCGTATTTTTCGCAATTTCCTGTCCCCAGCCAGACATATACAGTACCTGACGAACTGTGGAGTAAATGTTTTACTTATCGTACTCAGAAACCTTACTACAAGTTCGTAACGTTTCGATCGAACGTTACGCTAGTCGTCTTCTCAATTATTTTACACTAGCTGCGTCCCGCGGTTTCATCCGCGTAATTCCCGATCCCGTGAGAATATCGGGATCAAAAGTAACCTATGTTACTCCTCGATAATGTAGAATTTGGACTCGGTCCAGTAGTTTTTGAGTTTATACATTACAAACATATAGACACAGACACACACACAAATACAAATCTTTCCTATTTGTAATATTAGTGTAGACTAGCGCTTCTACTATACATGCATGATATTAGTGTGAAATACATGTGCCTATAGTCGTGTCCCGCGATTTCACTCGCGTAAGTCCAGATCCTGTGAGAATGTCAAAAGACCCTTTCTTATCGGATGCCTACATCATATAAAGAACACACTCTCTAAATTTCAGCTTCTACGATCAGCGGTTTATACTGTGCATTGATCGGTCAGTCAGTCAGGACACAACATATTGTAGACTGTGGACATGTTGTAGCTTTGTCCCGCGGTTTTACCCGCATAAGTCCCGACCCCGTGGGAATTAGAAAAATCCTTTCTTATCGGATGCCTCCATCACATATAGAACACACTATCCAAATTTCAGCCCTCTATTATCAACGGTAAAGGCTGTGCGTTGATCAGTCAGTCAGTCACTCAGGACAAAGAATTTTATAGATATAGATTTACGACAAAATTAATGTACCTACCTAACAAATTCACACTTGTGTAGGATTGACTAATTGTGTGACAGTGACTAATTTTAACTGTTCCCGGTATCCGTGGAGACAATCCCCTCCATATGTATAATATTTATGAATTTAAAACTGAAAAAGAAATAAAAGTAATACAATTTGTTGTCTAGTCACAATAATATAAGTAAGCTTATAAGCGTAGAGCTAGATGGCGCTGTGTGTGATGTTCACAGAACTCATTTCTCCATAATTATAATTAAAGTATCACTTAGTGTATTTAAATTGCATACACTCTAAGAGCACTTACATCACTGTAGTTGTTGGTTAAATACTATTTCCACTTTAATCCCTTACTTATTTAAGTGCGAAGCTTTCGCAAGTATTTATATTACGAAAACTTAAGTGCAGGACCAAGTTACGATGGGATAGAAACATGTGTGTTCGAATAAAATATAGTTCGGTTAACAAATTGCTTTTCGAAATCCTTCGTTTTCTTTTTTAGGATTTTTATGTGGAGTATATTTAAGTGGGGCTGCCGTACAACAAACGTGTGTTTTTGTGATAATAGTTCTGCCCTCGTCTGCTTTTGTAGCTACAGTAATAGCGTCCAAATTATACATCGTCGTTATACATCGTCAATAAAATGACCGTCGATGTCATTTCCATACAAACACTCATACAGACACCATACACGCGTACAAACAAACACTCATACTCTTCAGTCGCATCGCATTGATAGACGTTTAATTAAGCGCTCCCTTAAGAGGAATAACAACGCCAACGACCTTGAAACTGAAAATCCCTGTCGGGCTCATCGAAAATTGTTGATTATTTCATGACGGAATGTCGTAGAACTCTTTTTTGCGTACAGATTGTAGGTGACATTGTTTCCTACATTTTGATGTAGTTTTAAGACAAGAACCTCCTATTGGTGCAAAGCCTATCCAAATTTTAGACAAAAAATGTCTGATTTGGCTAAAATGTCGATAGGCTTCAATACGTTTCGACATATTTGTATGAAAACTGCACTAAAATATCGGAAACAATGTCGCCTACAATCTGTACACAAAAAAAAGTTCTACGACATTCCGTCATGAAATAATCAACAATTTTCGATGCGCCCGACATGGATTTTCAGTTTTTCAGTATAGGGCCCTTAAAGCCTTATTATCAAACGTGGAGTAAGCTCGGAGTAGTGAGAACATGCTCTGTCTTTTCCGTGACAAGAACTTCAGACAGAAATAAATATCCCCGACCTTACTCCGCGTTTATTAATAAGGTTATTAGGGAATTTAGGATAGAAAAGATGCTCATCCACAATGCCCACCGTGTAGAGAGTATTTTGATCTTTCCTTTACTAATGAGTCTTATGTTGAAATTAAACTCATTTTTCGGTTTTAATCGCGTGGTGTTTAATACTTTTAGTATTAGTTCCATGCTCAACGTTTCGAGAACTTTACAGGTCGTTTCTTAAGGATAGTCTTATGTTCTTAATTTTCACCTTTTTACGCATACCTTGAACTGCTCACCGAACTAACGTATCCATCCATTTAGGAGGCCTATGCTTACCGCTCTCTTACTTATGACCCGATTTAATACCGCTGTGCACTGAGAGAACTGCAAAAAATGTACTATAGTCGAAAGAAAATAGAATTTAAAAGGCGGAATGTTCAAAGTTACCTTAATTAGAAATCGATACAAAATGTACGTAGTTACAAATATCCCCGAGCTTACTCCACGTTTATTAATAAGGCTAGATAGACTTTTGTTCTTAATTTTCAGTTTTTTACGCTTACCTTGAACTGCTCACCGAACTAACATATTCATTTAAGAAGACCTATGCTCACCGCTCTCTTACCATGCCCTGACTTATGACCGTTGTGCAATGAGATAAAAAATGGTCTAATGTAGTCGAAAGGAGATAGAATTTAAAAGGCGGAATGTTCAAAGTTACCTTAATTAGGAATCGATACAAACTGTACGTAGGTAGCTAATGTGTTGCCAGTTTGAACTTTCCTCCTGATTTCGTTCAGGGACCACTTTACGTCGAATTGATGTCGTTACAAAGAGCAAAACGTGCTATTTGTTGAGGAAAAACTAGAACATCGAAATGTATAAGATTTTTACTTGTTTCTCTACCTACGTTGTAGGTACTATTAAACGCCATATAGTTACAAACATAAAGTATGTTAAGAAATAGGTGTCCCACGATTTACGATCAACTTTTGGAAATTCGAACTTCTTTATACAGTTATGAGGTTGTTTGCTTAAAAATCAGCTGAAAATCACTGAGTTAGAGGTCATATAAAAGTCATAAAACCTTAAAGATTTTTTATTTAGTCTCGCAAATGCACTTTTTAAATTATTGATAGTCTTTACTTCCTAAAATTAGTATTTTTGTGTGTGTATGTGTGTGCGTCTGTGTGTTTGTTATGAATAAACTTAAAAACTATTGGACCGATTTCAAAAATACTTTCACCATTAAAAAGCTACATTAACCCTGAGTAACAAAGGTCACTTTTGATCCCGATATTCCCACGTGATCGGGACTTACGCGGGACGCAGCTAGTAATTAATAATTTGTGGTTTTGGCGGACTATTGGCTCCCGAGAGGGATGCGACCGTTATATCATAAAATAATCAATTAACGGGAAGGATTAACATTTTAATTAGGTACTTTATTCAACTGATGACAGCCCCAACGTGAAATAAATCAAGTTAAACACCCCTTACAGTTTTTTTTACTAGAAGAGCTTATATCGGAGGTTATCTTTCAAAACATTATTTTAGCTTAGGTATCTATGAAATTATAAAATGTACTGACAGAACCTAAAACAATATTTTTACTAGAATTAGATCATACGCGCGAGGAGTTTTGGGTTCACTCATCCGTAGCTTGTCGGCGAGTTCCGTAGCATCTCGTAGCTATTGTAGCGCTACGAGCTACGAGTTCGTAGAGGTTTGGCACTCAGTACCGGCTTAGCAGAAAGCTGAAGGGATGACATTCAATAGATCTTTTAAACCGACGGAAAAAGAGGGGTGTAATAAGTTTGTGTAGCACCAGATGACGTCATTATTGTCTCTAACCCGCTTACTTATATGATTATGTTATATAACGTTTGTTTCTGTCTGTCAACTTTCATGTGACAGTAAAAGAGAAACGACACATACTATAACAGGGTGTCCCAGAAACGAGTGTCAAGCGAAAGTCCAGAGGTAGAGAACCAAATCAGAGAGAATTTTCGACCAAAGAATTTTTAAATAAAATTTTTGATATGATCCTCTAATGATAGACCAATAAAATAAATAGGGTAGATAGCTAATGAAGCAAGGAAGTTTTTGAAGTTGTTTTGGAAAAAAAATAATAGGCAAGTTTTTCTTTTTATTGCTCTTTAAAGTGTTTATAGCGTTTTGTCAACGCTCACTTTATGAAATTCGTTTTTAATTTGTAACAGTTTGGTTAGTGTTACGCCTTTTCTTTGTTACAGGTAACATGATCTTATTATTCAGCTCCACATTTGAAAATAAATCAGCCAATTATCTCAATTATTGCAGTAAGTATGACCAAATAGGCATCAGTGGTCGCATTTTAGTAGAAAAATGAGAAAAAAGGCCATAACTTCTAAACTACGAAAAATCGCGGAACATACATAGGGGTGATTCGGGTACCCCTTAAGATCCTCTACCTCTGGACTTTCGCTTGACACTCGTTTCTGGGACACCCTGTATACAGTTGTTAATCATCGTTTATATCTCGGTCCTGAAACTAGTTTATTATAAACTTATGATGGCAAATTTAACTGTTAACTATAATAAATGTATATTTTTTACTGATAAACTAAATAAAATACTTGGGTTTATTGTAGTCTGTGTATCTGTCTGAGCCATCGTAGTTTACAAACGGATGAAGCGAGTTTGATGTGTTTTTTTGTTTGAGTAGTCCTGTAGTACCTAGTCCTGTTTATTTAAAAAAAATATAGTAAAACTTGAAAAGTGTCGGTATTTATTTACCTAATGAATTGTCAATCGTAAATATTGAACGGTTCGTGCGGTTCACGTTTGTAGAAATCAATCCACTTAGTGCGGTGTTACATAGTAATCACATGAATTGAAACATTAAAGTACCAATACCGATATAGATACACAATTTGAAAGTACACACGGACAAAATAAGTATACATACTGGAAAAAGGCACGGGAATAGACTGAAACCACGTGGGCCAAAAAGGTCAACCTTATCGCTTAAAACAATAACTTCCAAGCAACCTTTATCAGTAAACATCAGTATCGATTGAGACATTGACCTTCGCACGTCTGTTTCTATTGTTTTATCGACAGTTTATCTGACCATCAAAGCAATTTAAATTATTTCCTTTACCCCATCGTTATTCTATTGAATCAATAGCTATTGACAGTTTATCTGAGAGACGGAAACCGACGGTAAATCTATTAAATCTGGTAAAAGCCTATACCAACCGACCTACCTAAACAATTTCGTTATTTGTAATCCAAACCCGCAGAGACAAGTCGGTATCGTTGCCAAAACTGCTCCTATAGAGTTAATGTCCCGCCCCGAGTTACAGCGACGTCACAGTACAAATAAGGTACAGTATGGAAACTACCTACAAACATTGTCTTCTGTTTTCGCGATGTTGTATTGAAATTATAGATATTTTTCCGTTTTGATCGCGTGGTGTTTATTACTTTTAGCATTGTTTCAACGCTCAACATTTCGAGACCTTTCCAGGTCCCTTCTTCAGGATTGGATCCTACATACAAACGTTCGAAACGGCACACTTACACAAACATGTGCTTCGACGTGACCCTTAAGAACGTGGCGACTGTTACCATTTCCATACAAACTTAATACCAAAATAAATTATGAAAAATTTAGTTTTCTACCTTAATATCGATATTATTCGGATTAAGATTTTACTTTTAAAGGGTCCCCACCGCAAGGTTTTCCAAAATATTCATTCGAAATGAAATAAAACGGAAAACATTTTTTTCATTGAAAAATGTTTCTCCGTTTTATTTGAATGTGTAACAGAATGGGTAACAGTCGCCACGTTCCTAAGCACTACTGACAGCACCGCGAAAACCGCTTAGGGGTCCGCGAAAAACGTCGATGCGCATGTTTGTGTGAGTGTGCCGTTTCGAACGTTTGTAGGTAGTTTCCGTACTATTCCTTATTTGTACTGTGACGACGTTTAAATACGAAATTGTTATTATTTTAACTACCATATTTGCTTAAATGTTTCACGTTTACTTAATGTCCTTGTGTTTTATAACGATCATTAAATTTTATTAGGCGCGAGTTTATTTTTTTCATCGCGATTTTTTATGCGAAGTATGCGAAGCATGCAATTTTATTTAATGTTTAGAATTAAAAAAAATATAATATGTAGGTAGTATACCCGTTATCTAGTACCCATAGTACAAGTCTACTGCTTCGTTTGCAGACTAGATTGCGCTGTGCGTAACGTCGTGCTTTTTGGTGAATACATTCATATTTTATGACGATACATAGGTACAAAACACCAGCATGAATATTCGTCCCCGGCGGGAATCAAACCTGCCACCTTCTGCGTTGCAGTGCGGGTTTCACCCGACGCGCCACTGAGGCTCACCACTTTCTTCTTTCTTGGTGGGAGGTTTCGACCGCGCGGCTTGACCACCCACCGGCCCAAGTCGTATCGCCAAGCGGACTCGTGCGTGTTCCGATACGTAGACCGGTGCACCCACTGAGGAAGACGGGTCGAATCTTGTTCCACTCCCGTTTTCCTTCTTCTACTTGAGCGTGCTACATCTTAGACCATATCATCACTAATGGACGGACAAGTCCGATTGCCGGGACCAGTCACATCCGTAGTCAAAAACAGTATATCTGTTATGAGAAAGATTAATTTCTGTAATTAATCGGTTCACACAAAGTATCTACACAAGTTTTTATTATGAGCAGAATTTTTATGCATTATTTTCTTTGTCTCAAAGAATATCATAGTTATTGTATCAGTAACAATCCTTTGTAAAAGAATCTCAATTCCTTGAGAGAAATATTCATTTTACAACAGAATAATAGTATTACTTACTAACAGTGGAAATAAAACATTGTTTTGTTAATATTTAACCAGATAGTTCTGGACGTTTTTGCCAGCACAATTTTTGTAAGATAAAGAGGGTTATGTACTTATTTTTTGCTTCTTCAGGATTCTGGATAGTTAATACTAAATAAGAGACCCTGTTAAGGTCTCGACACGTTGAGCATTAAAACAATGCTAAAAGTAATATACACCACGCGATTAAAACCGAAAAATAAGTTTAATTTCAATCTAACATCGTGAAAAAAGATGAAAAATGTCACTTAATAATAGTTTTACAAGATTACATTTTCTTATTTATTTTCTTACCTCGACGATTCAACCATGTTACAATAGTCTTGATCGCGGGGGGAAACTGTATTGATAAATCGTGTGTATATTTAAAAAGTTTTCCTAGAGTATCTTAGTAAAAGAAATTATAACTCGCTTGCTTCGTTCAAAGGGCAAAGCTTATTAGCGTAGATCCGTAGATAATCTATTTATTGATAACAAGTAAACGTCCAATGAATTTTAGACCGCATTGTTACTTGTCTATACCTTATTTCAGAAACTTAGATCAAAAATATAAACAACAAGCCCATACATTTATTTGAAAGTGACAGCTCTTGATTAACTTATTCCTTTAAAATTGACAGTTCTTTGTTTACATTTTTGATGTAAGTTTCTGTAATAGAGTATAGTAAGATAGTGGTCATCATTACATATAGACAAACATCCAAAAAGTCCGACATAAAAATGGCCTGAACTGAGTATCGTAAATAATTGGAGAGGTCAAAAAAACGAGCCCACGGCAATAATTTACAAAATTCCAAAAATAATTTTACTTTACAAATTCCAAAACATGTTCCAGATTTACGTTCTAATTGTGTGCATGCTCGATAATCCTGGGCTCGGTAATTGGTGTAGTACATAAATAAATAACCGTCGATTACGAGGTGTGTGTTGGTCGGCCGCTGGACCGAGCTATAAAGAGTGATCGATGCGAACCCCATGCCCATATACTGGTATAATCACGTAGGTATCGATGCCTTCCGATTACTGAACAAATTGCCTTTAATTGGATTTATTTTTTATACCTGAACGTTTCCACGAACGGGGTTAACGTAGTTGGAGTACATTCTGATATACTATTTTATTTTACTACACGTAGGTATGCATTGCACTTGCATACATATATCATTTTTAACCAAGCAAGAGTATTTGCATCATATGTATAGCATAGTCTTACTTACTTAAAATTACCAGCACGAAAATTGGATCTTAGAATAACTGTCTAAAATTCTAACTAACACTCGATTATTATTTTGCAGATCTTGATATTTCGACATTGTTTTAAATGTGTTTTTCACCAGATTATGTCGAAGAACTCCACGAAATGTTTATCTACTATCTATAAAATGCTTTGTCCTGAAAGACTGACTGCTCAAAGCACAGCCTAAACCGTTGATAGCAGAGAGCTGAAATTAGGAGAGTGCGTTCTTTATATGATGGAAACATCCCGAAATTCTCACGGGATCGGGACTTATTCATGCAAAACCGCGGGACACAGCTAGTCGAGGTATATAGCCACTTTTACCCGACTGCGGGTTCTGTAATTTCCAATTAACTAGTATAATATTGAGTTCAATTCACCAAACAAACTAGTTAAGAAATCAAATTACCTAGCGGAGTACCTACCTATGTGGCAAAACTATGGCTACGTTTTTATTTGTATCTGCAGTGTAGATACCTACTAGTTAAAATCACACAACGAACTGCAAAAAATTAACAAAAACGCCGAAATTGCTTTGTTTCTCAGTTTGTATAAACGAACGCAAATACTATTGTTTGTTCGAAGTCCGCCCTCCCCGGTGTCGGTGGTGCGAATGCCGTAAATTCGAAATGACGCGGTGACAGGAAGTGAACCCCCGAACATTAATATCGTTATCTGACCTTCTATATCGGCTGTTTACTGCTTCCAACAGATGTCGGACCAATGATACAACTAATGAACTTTTATAGCAGTTTTATAGGAGTTGGATAGACTGTATTTATTACTCGTATCTTGGGAAACTTATTATCTAGCGGCTTTTATTCTACCAAAATGGTTTTTCTCATAATTGGCTTTTATGAACCTTTATGACCTTTTTTACAGATATAACTCCCCCCCTCCTACTCCTTCTTTGGTTCCTCATAGATGAAGGTCGTTGTATGCAGTTTGATCTTTGGATACAGATTATTACACGTCTATTTACAATGGTCAATGTCGAGCTTAGTACGGTATTCGGAACACCCTTTGCCGATAGAACGTTTCATAGAAATCACTCTTAGAAGATGATTGATATTACGAAAAAATCCTTTGCCGATGAACGTTTCGCCGAAATCACTTTTATACGAAGGTTCGTTTTATGTCTGATACCTGATGTAGAGCTGTGATAGTGAAATTCAAAGGAAATTGTTGGGAGTTATACATTTAGGCGTCGTATAGCAGCTGTAATTTGGTTATTATCCAAATTACAGCTGCTGTATTATTTGGGTATTATATACCTATATAAATATGACACGACGTTGCACATAGCGCAATATGACCCCAAACTAAGCACTAGGCTTGTACTATGGGTACTATAGACAACGGATGTACTACATATTATACTTTTTTTTTTGCAAATACATACATATGATTCATAGAAAACACTCAGACCAGAAACAAATATTTATTTTTAAGCATAAAAACCTGCACCGGGCGGGAATCGAAACTGCAGACAGAGGCCGGCACGAAGCGATTTTAATTGCCTTGTCTAAGTAAGTTCAGATTGATTTCAAAATGTGTGTTGGGCTCGTCCTACGATCGTTGGGAGTTCCGCCCACATGGCATTTAGTTAGACCTAGTAACCGCACCAACAAAGGATTAAGCGAATGACTGTTACTCGTAGTTAAAAGGATTTTTCTTCATTTTCTGTTCAACCAGATTATCTCGCCGTAGTTTCTACTTTGCACTAACACTTAGCTACCTACTTCCATTTCGCATTAGCTCCCATTTTCTATCGCTAGTTGTTTGCAACTTAGCAGTTATTACAGTTGAGCTGTTAGAACTTTCGTTGATGTTGCCATATCAAATATTCTGTAACCGAATCCTTTCATAAAATAATTGACCCCGGAGTCTTAAAATTATTATTTACTAACAGTGCCCGCGACTTTGTCCGCCTATTTTTTTTAAATATTTAATATAGCCTATAGCCTTCCTCAATAAATGGACTAGGTATCCAAAACTGAAAGAATTTTTCAAAACGGACCAGCGGTTTTTGAGACTAGCGCGCTCAAACAAACAACCAAACTCTTCAGCTTTATAATATAAGTAGTATTTATTAATAAACGAAAAATGAAAATCATAAATCAAAGCGAAATATTTCGCATTCCGGCATCCTAGGCATTGCGCACAACTACAGAACGAAAAAGTAAAGGCAAGGTATAAAGCTCTACCCTTTCTAAAAACACGTAAATAGAAACCGGAACGTTCGGTTCGGATGGTAACGCACACACGCAACGAGCACCAACACTGCCCGCGAGCCTTACATACGAAGAATAAACGATGTGAAATGGGAAAAACGTTAAATATGTATGAGTGGGGGTAAATATATAAATCGGTATATAGTCTTTTATATAAAATAGACGGAAAGGCGCGGGCGGTAGAACAGCCTCAGTCGAGAAGCTGACTCCGCGCAGAGCGCAGCTTCCGCGAGACCACCTCCCTCTTTTCGCGCACTTACACCGACTACAATCAACAGTTTTAAACTACCGATTTGAGAGAAACAATGTCTCAAATTAAAAAGCGAAACTGTGACAGTGCAATAACTCTTAATTTACACACTTTTACTGGACTTTAAAGACTCTTACACGGTAAGTGATAAAGTTTTAGAAAGTTACGTGCAAGATAACTACTTAAAGAAAAATGTTTGTAACTACTTTACGTTGCATTTTAATTAGGAAAGCTTCTTAAAAGAAAATTGTGCGTCGTAAAAATCGTAAACACAGAAATTTAATCCCTGACCTAGGGTATTAATTTTCGTTTAATTTATATCGAATAACAATGTTGTTAAGTAAGTTAAGTTTAAAATTACTCCGTTGTTAATAAATTAAAAAGCAATAGTTAAATATTCAACATTTTCTTTTGGGTATGTCCAAAAAGCCGCTGATATTTCTTTGGAATATTGGGTTAAACAGAAACAAAATTGCTTATTACGGGCTATCAAAATTTAATATAACCCTTATTGAATCTAAGAAAATAATTGGAGCATACTTTGGGACATATACCTATCTAATTTTTTAATAAACAAAAAAGCAGTATCACAACTTTTCTGTTTATTTGATTGATTTTCATTACTTACGGCTTCTACATGCATACCTACCTACATAAATTACCTACTTTTTGAACGAGATCCTCAAATATGTTTTAATTAAATAAAATAGTGTTAGAACTGCTTTATTTTGCGTAATACATGTAATATATTCGTTCGTAATTACTTACTACAGTGAAACCTGGTTATCTGGGATCTTAAGAGACTAGACATTTATATTACTTAGAGAGGTTTCTCGTAAAAAACATCTATCTATAATATCTATACGTATAAGTATAAAAATAACATTAATTTTATATTGTGTTTGTTTGTTGATGAGTATTTTTGTGTATTGTATATGTGTGTGGACCTATGGTCTGGAAAATACATTATTGCATTTCATTTTATTTCATTTACTAATATTATAAAGAGAAAATATTTATTTCTTTGTTTGTAACGAATAGGCTCCGAAACTACTGGATTTAACAAAAATCCTTCACCAATACAATTTGCCACATTATCAAGGAGTAACATAGGCAACATGATATTTTAATCCCGATATTCCCACGGGATCGGTACTTACGCAGGTGAAACCGGGGGACGCAGCTAGTAAGTGATATAAGTATAAGTAAAAATCTACAGTAGGTATCACTTATCCAGGGTCCACTTAACCAGGTTCCACTGTATCTGTTACAGCTCAACAAAACATACTCGTAGTTACTTATTCACTACATTTCAATTAAGAAGGGTAGCCCGCGTCTTAGTAGATATAAGAGAAGAGGTCTTACCACCTCGCCAAAATTGGAAAGTATATTTATGTAGGTAGTTACTTGTAATTGCTATTCCTTCACACAAAAACTACTGCACCGATTGTAACAAAGTTTAGTATTTATATAGCTGGAAAAACAACTTGACATAACTCTTAATCGTAAAATACACGAAAATACTTACTCGGTAAAGCACTAACCTATGTTACTAATTCTACTAAAGTGTGTATCGTCAATTTGTAAAAGTAGATGGAACATTTACATACATGCCTACAATATGTAAGGACAAACATAAGTACCACAGTTTACCTAGTAGTTAAACGCCTCGGTGCTTGTTAAGTACCTAGAGCAAAATGGAAAACTATAATTTGTAAAGTTGTAATGCCTCTTTATATTTTGGGGACCAAAGTTTCCGGGAAAATTGAACCGAGATTAAAGCACGTAACCCAATTTTGATAATCAGGAGCGTATCAAGAGTTCCACAAAATTGTTATTATGGACAGGATTGTATAATATCTACATTCTTTCACGTGAATTTGAATTGAATGATCAATTTTAAAATTAAACTCATTTTTCGGTTTTAATCGCGTGGTCGATCCCGAAGAAGACACTTGTAAAGGTCTCGAAACGTTGAGTATTGAAACATGCTCAAAGTTATAAACACCACGCGATTGAAACCGAAAAATTAGTTTAATTTCAATCCAACATCGCGAAAACAGAAGAAAAATCTATAATCAATTTTAATAATTGTCCAAACACAGCGCAGTTTTAAGCAGGCCTGCCTTTTAACTGTTTGCCTTGTTGCTCATGGAACGAATAAACAAGGCAGGTTTTAGGCAGTATAGGTCATTAATAAGTTCCTTATCTCACAATAAAATGAAAGTTGTCTATTGTGAGATACTAAGATAAATTATAACGTACAAAATTGAACTGTGGTGACGATAGTTTTCATTACTTTTACAAAACCTAACTCAAAAGTACAACATCGGAACTGAAACACAATTACTACTAGGTACGTAAAGAAGCTTGTCAGAGAGTACCGACACTACCGACCTACGTAGTATTCTAGAGTTGTAGATGTAGAGTAGACGAACTAAATCAAACGAAACTTAATAAAAACTTTGGTTTCGTGAGCTTCTCTTTAGATTTTAACTGGATGTTCACTTTGTTCGTTTTTATTCTCAGGTGCAATGAAAACAACGAATATTCTGCTCATTACTGCTTTTGGTAAGTACCTACATGTTTTATTCTAAACGTTTTTATCGAGATATAGAGGCTACAGCCGGTAGTTGCAAAAAAAACCGAAAATTATAGCAAAGGCTTTATTAACTAGTAATTACGAACTAATACAATGCGAGTATGATCGAAGTTGGAATCATAATGCACAAAAGAAATGATTTCTAAAACTAGGTAAAGTCGGTGTCGCGTCGGCGACTCGATGGCGCCTGCTGACTCTGCAAACGTGGCTCGGCCGCGTGATCGCCTGTTGTTGTGCATCGGTGCAAGCGCAGCGTATTACTTGGAATGTACTTGCGTAACACCTCCCCCCGAAGAACGGCGATTATTGAAGACGGATGTCGTAAATTGAGCCGGGGGTTGGTTGGGATCAACCCCTGTCTTAACAGGAACGGCGTAGATTGCTGTTAGCTCATGCTGCTTCCCTTCTTGGGATTCAGATGTTGTGATTCTCAATCGTTTCATGTGTCTGAAGTACATGGCTATGGTGAGGACACATGCACTTAATAGTACCACGTACATAGGTATGGTCGTATGGTACACGCTGTAGTTGACGTTATCATTGAGTTTTACGGTCGGCAGCGATGAGATCTTAGTATTGATCGAATGAAGATTTTTCAGATTTATGGAGTTGAGCTTCAACGTGGGTAGTGCTGACGAGGTAGCAGCGACTTCATCGGGTAGATCCATGAGCTTCAACGCTTGGCCTTGTAGACGATCGTTAGTGTTAGAGATCGTGAATAGTGGGGTCTCGACGTAACATCTCTGCGGGATAACGACGAGGTAGCTGCCTTGTAGGGTCTCGTAAAGGTCTTGTCCACAGGTGAGTCGAACCTTCGTCGGAGTCGGGAAGTTGACGGTGTAATGTTTTTCATCGAGTTTTTCGTATGCAGGCATGGTTAGTGAAACTGGTACGGGATGACAGGCGGCGTTTCGTTGCTGCGTGGCGATTAGATGCTGGATGCAATCATCTGGTGTTCGGCTTTGCGGGCTCTGGTTGTCTTCGCAGATGTACCACTTGTTGGTCTTCGGGCATTCAGCCTCAATGTACCTGAAGTCTTTCTCAAAAAGGATCAGGTAAGGATAAGGAGGCGACAGGACTTCGTGATTTTTATTGGGAACTAGGGATAATTTATACATATCATAAATTGATGCCAAAATGATGGGGAATTTATATACTATAACTATCTCGTTACCTACGTAATAAGATCCTAACCTAATTATATCGAAATATTCCCTATAATCTAAACTCAAAACTCTCTCTCTGCTATATAGTGTACTCAACTTGCCAATCATAGCTTGTAGAGTATACAAATTAAGAACCGAATGATGCACCGTGGAAGTCCTAATGAAAGCTAATACGTTCTGTAGGTTATGTAGCTTTTGGGATATCGAATCGACATTATCGCTTAATATCAATAGAACTTGAGCTAAGTGTGCGTATTTCACCAGGTCGTAATCGTTACTTGCTACACTTTCGTTAACTTTATTGATAAGAACAATTAGTTGATTTTGATTTTCAACTATTCTATCTATAACTGTCGTATATTGAGATGTCCAATTTTTTGAAAGGCTAACTTGACTATTTAATTCGGTAGCTAAGGTATTCTCGTTGTCCTGAAGGGACTTAAGGGCATGATTGAAATGTAATGCATCGGTGTAATCTAAGTTACCGGTTATACTTTTTATTACAGATCCGAGACCGTCTACGAGTCCTCTTTTAATACGGTTACTCTCGAAGGTCTGTAACTGTTCTAAAACGGTATAAAGCTTATTTCTAAGGTAATTAAGATGCGGTTCGAATAGTGAATTGGTCCTATTATGAAGATTCGGGGTTAAACTGTCTAACTGAAGGTTAACTGAATTTACTTTATCTCTAATGATTTGCAAATCGACAAATTGTAGGAAAGAATGATAATGAGTTACAAGTCTAGCGGAACCTAGCTTGAAAGGTAAGACTCCAGGACCTTTGTCAAGGCTCTCAAGTCTTATCTCCTGCATCAGAGCTGGTGACAGGATGAGATGAAGGACCAGGAACATCCTGTAACAATGTACTAGATTTAGGGACCCTTTTCAGCCTAGTCTTGGCTATCGGACCTCGCTTTTTCTTAGTGTATATGTGAATTGGAAGGTCGGCCATTACAACATCGTGAGTATAACGAGGGGCTAGTTTCTGACGGGAAGCAAACGGATTTTTGACGAAAATCTGCTGCTCGGGTGAGTACTCAGCTTCTGGTTCTCGATTTTTGTTTCGACAATCAGTAAGATGTTTACGTGAAGCGTCAGAGAGTTCGTGTATAGTATTGTAAGCTATAGTCATTTTATCCTTATGATTCAGCATGTAATTTTGTAATAATTGAGTTGAGATATCTATATCAAATGGATCACGCGGGTCAAAGTGACCTGTGATTACTTCTATGGGTTTACACTTTGTAAAACTATGAATACTACTGTTATAAGCTAGTAAGGCATAGGGCATTAGATTTATAACAGGTTCTGATCTTTGACTTAATTTTAAGATACGAAGATGTTCTAGTATCGTAGAATGAAATCTCTCAACGATCCCGTTCTCGTTTGGAGCATGAGGTGCTACCCTATGGTGGTGAATTTTGTGAACCCTTACGAACTCTGCGATTAGTTGATTAGTGAACTCAGTACCGTTATCTGTTACTATGGTGATGGGTATGCCATGATGGGTGCAAAAATTGAGTATGGCCTGAACTACGCTCACGGCGGTTCCGTCTCTTAGGTAGTAGGCTTGCCCGTACTTAGAGAATGCATCTACGATGGTGAGAAACTTTTCACCCTGAATAGTTAACAGATCGAGATGAACTAGTTCAAAGGGTTTAGTAGCTGGTGTAACTACTTTAAATTGCTGTTTGATCGGGTTACGATCGTATTTCGCTTGCCCGCAAGTAGTGCACTCGTTAATGAATTTAGTTATAGCTTCTCTCATTTTCGGCCAGTAATACCTATGAGACAGGGCAAGATAGCATTCATTTATACCTCGGTGGTTGGTTTTTCCATCGTGGTATTTATTAATGATCTCTTGTTGCCTGAGATATTCACTTACATTCTCTACTTCGCGCTTGGTTAGTGAAATATTCATTGCCGAATTTTTGAAAGTTTTTTGAATGATAGGAATGATAGAATACATAGCCAATGGAGGGTTAATAAGCAAACCGGTTTTAATTTTAGGATGAACATATTCTTTTACAGCGTTGATAATGTCATCTTCTAAATTAGACTCTGAAATTTGTAATGATATTCGCGTATGGGTCTCGAAAGGTTTTGTAACTTTAGGTCTACCTTTAATGTCACCTACTATATTGAAAACTATTTGCTTAGTGAACCTATTCAGAACTTCATCTGAGATGGGAATCTCTAAGATCGGATTTTCGTTGTTTGTATGCACAGTAGCGGTCCTGGAACCGGAACCATTATCGGCTTCTGTGGCTGTTAAAGTCCGAGATTCATCGTGAGGTGTTTCAGATGGGTTGACAACGATTGACATAATCTCTTCATTGTTTAATTCGATCCTAGAGAGGGCATCGGCATTGGTGTTATTTTTACCCTGCTTATAGATGACCTCGAAATCGTATTCACTAAGTTTTAAACGCCATCTTGTTAATCGTGACCCTGGCTCTTTTAAATTCATCATGTACTGTAATGGCTTGTGGTCTGAAATAACTTTAAATTTACGGCCAAACAGGTAGGGTCTAAAGTATTTAGTTGCCCATACAATCGCTAAAAGTTCTTTTTCTATTGTACTGTAGTTACATTCGCTGGAATTTAGAGTTCTAGATGAGTAGGCGATCGGTTTGTCCGAGCCTACTGGGCCTTGAGATAATATGGCCCCAATAGCTACGTTAGATGCATCTGTAGTAAGAATAAATTCTTTAGTGAAATCTGGATATTGCAATATGGGGTCGTTAGTTAGCAAAGTCTTACAGTGTTCAAAGCAATCGGTATATTTCTGATCTAAAGTTATTTTCGAACCTTTTTTCAAGCATTGTGTTAGTGGTTTAGTTAAGCGAGCGAAATCTGGGATGAATTTTCGATAGTACCCAAGTAAGCCAAGAAAACGTTTGATTTCAGTGGTGGTCTTTGGTAAGGGGTAGTTTTGAATAGCTTGGATTTTATTAGGGTTAGGTTTGACACCGTCCTTACAAATGACGTGTCCTAGGAACTCGGTCTCTAACTTTAGAAATTCAGACTTATCCATCTGGATTTTAAAGTTAGATTCTCGTAATTTTGTAAAGACCTTTTCCAGGTTATTCATGTGCTCCTGAAGGGAGGTACTGAATACTATAATGTCATCTAGATAGACCAGGCACACTTCATTCTGTAGATCTCTAAGAACATTGTCCATCACACGCTGGAAAGTTGATGGAGAATTTTTAAGTCCCATCGGCATTCTTAAAAATTCATAGTGGCCATTCTCTACGTTAAATGCAGTTTTGTGAATGTCTTCTGGATCCATTTCTACCTGATAGAATCCAGAAGCCAGGTCTAAAGTTGTAAAATATTGGCACCTTCCAAGTTTGTCAAGTACGTCAGTTATGTTGGGAATCGGGTACTTATCATCAATCGTTTTCTCGTTAACTTTCCTGAAATCAACGACAAGGCGCCACTTGACCTTTCCAGACGCATCCGCCTTTTTGGGTACGACCCAAATTGGTGAGCTCCATGCAGAATCAGATGGTCTGATTATATTCTGGTCAAGCATCTTATTAATTTGGTCTCTGACTTCTTGTCGATGAACAAAAGGATACCTATAGGTTTTTGTATGTACTGGAATTTCATCTCTAGTTCTAATTTTGTGTTTTATCTTATTGGTGAATGTTAATGGTTCACCATCAATATAAAACACATCACAAAAATTAGCACACAGCTGTTCTAAGTTTGCACGCTCTTCCGGATTCAAATGATCGGTACGTAGTCGAGAGATGACTTCTCTAGCGCGTTCGGATAAAATTTCAGTACATTGAGTTTCGATATTAAATAACTCAGCTACTACAGGTCGGTCCATAGAAAATATGACGTCATTAGGTGAGGGGTTAGTAACTTCTACCCAGCCTCGGTTGTTCCTTACTGTAGTTATGCAATCTGGGATTGAGCAGTTACAGATGGTTTGATTTTCTACTAGCACATCTCCGTCTCGCGTGTTAACAGGTAATCTAATTAACTTTGTAGAATTTGCAGGTATTATTTCCTCGTAGAGGTTAGCATTGCGCGAGTCGTACATGTGAATAGGAATGCGAGCGTTACGAGTTACGAGTACTTTATTCCTAAGATCAATATTCGAACTCCACGCCTCCATTAGATCAAGTCCTAAAAGGCCATCGAAATAATTATGAAACTTGTATACGAATAATGTGAATGTTCCCTGTTCACGAAATTCGGGGAAACATGGCAAAGTGATAGAGTAGTTATTTTTACTCGTAGCATGTACATTTGTAACCTCAAAGGGGTCGTAGTTAAGGGGTATATGACTGAAATATTTTTCGATAGCTTCCGGGCTGATAAAAGATTGATTTGCACCTGTATCAATTAAAAATTTCAGAGGGGGATTTGAAATTTGAATGTACCCCAGTTGTCTCTGGATATGGAAATTTAATTCTATTTTTGCTTTTCTATACTGGACTCCTGCTGAAAATTTTCATCGCTAGAAGGGTTCGATACGTGAGGAATTTCCTCCACTATTACGGGTTCCGAATAGTACGGTTGTTCGTATGGACCTTGTGGGTACTCGTTATAATAGTACATCGGGTCATATTCATAATCGTAGTTATCATACGGATAATCAAAATCGGTACAGTCGTAATCGAAATCGTTGAAGTTAACTTCCCGAGTTTTAAAGTAGTTACTCGGTGGCGGATTCCCGGATCGACGCCAGTCATGTAATGTCGGGGGTAACTGTCTAGGTACAAATGGACTTACACCACTCATAGGACGGGGGTGGTTGTTACTATTCCCGAAATTAAATTGTTGCTGCTGTGGTGGTCGGTTATTTAATCTGAACGTATTACTCTGTGGGTTATAATTTTGAGGTGGTGCTCGCATCATTTGTTGAGTGCGAGTTGGTCCGCGGGGCGCTTGCATAGCGAAGTTGGACTTCCAACCTTGAGGAGGTTGTGCTTGCATATGTGGTTGCCGCGAGGGGCCCGGCATACCGAAAACTGGTTGCTTGGGCATATTAAATGGCATACTAAAAGTGAAAGGCTTATTTGGTGCAAAATTATTTAGTGGGGGATTAAAGTTATGTGACGGTGGCGGCTGCCCTTCCTTCCTACTAGGACCACTTTCATTTCGCTGTTGAACGTATAAGGTATTGAGCTCATCCTGGACAAATTCCAGGGCCTCTTCCATAGATTTAGGCTTCATACAGCGCATTCGACACCCTAACGGATCTTTTAAACCTCGTAAATAAGCTTTCAAAGTTAATTTTTGATAAAACTCACGCTTAGATGTAATCGTTGTAGCGACGTCCTCGTGAAGCGAGACATACGTCATTATGGTGCTGAATAAATTTTGGCACTTTTCGTAAAATTCTTGTGGGGTTGAGGACCCCTGAGTCTGTGCGTTCAAATCGGTATTAAGAGAGACCTCGTCACGATGGTCCGCGAAGTTATTCACTAGGGCATTTCTGATCCCTAACCAATTGTCTGAAGCACCGCTCGTATTTATGAGCCGGGACGCAGGGCCCGTGATTTTATTTAAAATGCCACTGAGCAAAGATAAATTAGTGAGCTCATGCCCAGGTGTTGTCTTAAAGTGTGCAAGAATTAACTGATCGGCTAGATCTATGAACCGGGTTAATATGTGCGGGTTTCCATCAAATTCGGGCAAAAGTCTTAAGGACTTTTGTATGTTATCTAATACGGCCATGGAATTATTTCCTGCAGCGTTTTGATCATGTAGCGCCATATTGTCTTGGTTGATATTTCTGCGCTCGTCAAAAGACAAATTCCTATCTCGAAATCTACTATTACTATCACTTAACCTAGAAGATCCTGATTCTCTTGGATGAAAAATCTTGATCAAATTACTCAATAAATTATAACTTAAATTTTGCGGGGTTATAACGACCAATACTGACCTACTAATAAATTGGTCAAAACGAACAATACTGTCCTACTAAACTAACACGTAAAATAATTCGTAAATCCGAGTTACGAAAATTTACCAAATAAAGTACTCAAATTTAATATATGGGTTAATGGCTAGGAACTAGGTTATAACTAGGGAATAAGGACTGAGAAAGATTCAGTACTTACAACATGGTTTTCTCCGCCGTATCGATTATCGGATACCTATCGACTGCAGCTTCTTTCGTAGGTTCGGACTGCGCGTAGACTCACTGACTCTACTGCAATCCTACCGACTGCGCCAGATATAGAGGCTACAGCCGGTAGTTGCAAAAAAAACCGAAAATTATAGCAAAGGCTTTATTAACTAGTAATTACGAACTAATACAATGCGAGTATGATCGAAGTTGGAATCATAATGCACAAAAGAAATGATTTCTAAAACTAGGTAAAGTCGGTGTCGCGTCGGCGACTCGATGGCGCCTGCTGACTCTGCAAACGTGGCTCGGCCGCGTGATCGCCTGTTGTTGTGCATCGGTGCAAGCGCAGCGTATTACTTGGAATGTACTTGCGTAACAATCGTCAAGAGCAAATAACATTAAATAAATAATAAGTAAAATGTAAATAAGCCCTATTTCGAGTGAGCACCCATACAATAGGGTCTTTGGTTGCTGTTGGTGTAATCAATTACAAACCCAGGCCATGTAGAGTCGTACATGACTACGGAACCCTTAGCACGCTAGTTCGACTCACACTTGACCGGTTTTTTTCCTTTGGGCACTGTCGACAAATCTAGAACGGTGGAGCATACATAGAGCAAGTTGCAAACTTAGGACCTTCATCTAATACGTGTCTCTAACAGGTATATGGAGTAAAGGTTCTGGCGTTGTAAATCATCTAAATTTTATCGTAAACATTTTGTTTTCGAAAACAATGTCGACGGTCCAATGTTCTGACATAAATCCAATATTTTGACGTATAGTCTGAGAGAAAAACGTCAGTATTTTAAATTAACATGTTGACCGTAACAGTTACGTGGCAGGTGGATATGAGAGGGATTTAATTTGACAAATGTTTTGGAGATTCTAACATTAATTGCATTAAAATATTGCTCAGTCCAGTTTACCCTTAAATTTTGTTTTTATTACATCCCGTTTAATACCAATTTCTGATAGGTAACACGTAATTTACAAATATTGTGTCTAACCCAAAATCAATTACGCGCTCTCATTTCGTTACAGCTTTTTATATGCTTACGAATTTCGATTAATTTATAACGAGTTTATATCACGAAAGATTTTTCCAATTAAAATATGACGGAGAGGTAAGCCTTACAAACGTTCGTATAAATAACCCAAAACAATTTTATCAAAGCGTACCAGAGTAATAACAATTTGCTGAATTTATTGTGGCATTACGCGGTACGCACATCCATCACAGCTCCACGCATGAACTTGTAATGAATAACGGTAATTTTAATACAGTTAAGTGCAATTATTTAATTAATTGTAACAAAGGCCCGCTGTGGAGTCGAGTAGTGTAAGCGAGATGACGACAAATTGCCACTCCACCACCGAGCCCGTTTTATTTTCGAACAAGGAAACAATTTTGTAAAGGGAACGGCCTTATGCTTGATTTCATGTAAAAACCGACTGGAATATTAATGATTTCCAAATTGTGTGGGATCCCAGCGAGCGAACCTTTTATTTTTTCACTGATTGAGATTTATTACAATTTGGCTATAATTTCTAATTGCTGTCATACTAAAATATTTTACTGGAACTCTTAGAAATTTAAATCTAATATATTTTCTCATTTATGTCGGGAAAGGTCCGTCTGACCCAATTTTGGGATATTATAGAATTAAAAAAGATGTAAAAATGTTAATTGCCGTTTGATTTAAAGAACGATGATGAAACAGAACACATCTAACCTCTAAAACTGAGCGAGTACGACAAACGAAAATCCTACTTTCTAACTATTTATGAGAGTAGCTTAAATGTTAATTAAATTAAATCTCTGCAGGAAGATCACAGCTTTAGATTCCCTCACAGAACGTTTGTTACAGATTGCATGTGTGTTTATTTCGTTAATTAGTGTTTTCAGTAAATTACTACAGAGACAAACATTCCCGTAACAAACCCAACACGCGATGCTTGCTTCGACATAGAAATACCTATCGATCTATCAAAGCGGGACAGCCTCGATGACAAATTAGTCTGTCATACTCGCTCCCCCGCAAAAATGTTTCTTTAGATGAAAACAAAATTAGTAGATACGGTATATTCTAACATTGCATATTCGAAAAATGAGCTAGAAACACTTACATGCATTTTCATAAAATTATTGTATTTTAAAACATTTGTCTCTAAGAATTATTCAGACATTTGTAAATAAGCAAAAAGGTATTCTTATGGATGTCAAAAAAATAATCGCAGTGTGATAGCACGTGCTCACGCGGCAACGGTTCGACATACGACTGAGGCTAGTGCGTCAGCTAGACGCAGTTTTATCGTCTCATTTTCCGAGACTACGTACCGTATCTTTAGTTTTTTTGTTTTAATCTAAGTTTATACCCTCCATTATATCCTTGATAAGGGAATTACTGAATATCTAGTAAAAGAAAATAAGGGATCTGACATAATAATGTTGTCTCCTTATCACTTGTATTGGCACTTCAGACGTTCATTAATTATGATGTGTGTCAAGGTGCTTACACACCGTAGTTACTTTTTGCTGGGCAACATTAAGAGAATAGTCTCCATTCTCTTTCTCCATACAAACGTAGTTTGCATTTTCCTCCCTGGATAAAGACATTAGAGCAAATATGTTTATGCCATAAAACCTATATCTGTCATGACAATGCATCTACCTTTTTTTTTTTGTAATAAAAATAATAATAAAAATTAAAAAAATAATAAACATAATATGCTACTATTTGTTACTATTACTGATCGTCAACAACACAACAAAACATATATTTTTGCTATTGAGTGTTACTCAGACACTTAGGTTTAGTGTTAACCCGGAAAAGTTTTATTTAAAAGTAATCGGAAAAAAGGTAACTGAGCTACTTTTCAAAGTCTAAATAAAATACATACAGTACCATCTAACCGGTACCATATGTGTATAACTAAGCAACGTGGCTTGTATAATAGGTGGTGTTAGACAAATTTTATTAAGTGAAACCAAGAATGTAGATTATTTATAATGTACATTAGTAGCACCACACAATACATAAATAGTACAAGTACGTACGCCAAGTAGGTACTATATTTAATTTTCTTTTGTAAAGGTTGTAGTAATACAGAAAGACTTGAACCAAAAACCCGTAGGTAGATCATAATACATTTTATTACGCGGCAGGAATCGAACCAAAATCTTTAACCCCTAATATGCCATCAAATCCGCGTGTAGCACATTTCGTTCTACTGTTTTATAGATGACTTCACATCTATCTCATTAAAGAGGACGGCTTCCGACAAAACACCCTAATGGATGGATAATAACGGTTTAGCGACAGATCTCGTTTTCCTATTCATGCTGCCAACCGCCTATGGAAAAATAATCCAGGTTTGTTGTTGTTGTCACATTAACTTATAATGGGGGTCGTTTATCATTGTAGCTTTGTTAGGCTGACTCATTGTCAGGTCTTAGACTCTTCTAATATATCTACATCGTAGAATGTTCTTTGGAAATAATTTTTATATTTTATTTGGTAATTGTCAAATATTATAAGTTTTCTTATTATTGTGTGTTATTGTCCTCTTACGGCAACCAGTGTTAGTTTTTAACCCTAGATTTAGACATAATATAGAATAGAGCCCAAAATGTATGAAAAATCAATAAGCAAACCTTGGAAATTAGTTAAAAATCCAGCCTAACAGGCTAACAGTAAGCTGGCTTTAGGGATATTAGAATTGAAAAGAAACATTTTCTAAATTTAAAACACTCTTTCTAACTAACCAGCTCAGTTACGTGAGCGGACAATGGCATACGCCACTCCAGGTTGAATTCCATTTTTTTAATATAAACGTCTTTTTAGTCGTCGTTGCTATTGATTAACAGAATCATGTATTTATATTTAACTGGCAGGTTATTAACTGAAATTGTCTAGAAATATTTTACAAGGAGAAATGCATCAAAAAATCTCCTGTAACAGAATTCGAACCTGTGCCCCTCGCACGCCGGGCGCTAACTACTGCGCCACACGGGAACCCACGTGACACGGTGAATTACCAGTTGTGCTTCCTCCCTGTTTTTTTTTACCGACCGGAATTTATCTTCCAAAGTGCCTGCTCGTTAAACGTTTAAGTAATTAGAATTGGTAGAAAAATTACATTAAAACAACATGCTTATGCTTAACCAAATTGAGCAACGTACGAAATTCGCGCTACTGCGGTGTATGTAGCAGCAAATCCAATTTGGGTGTGCAATAAAAGAAACGAGGTGCACGAGAAAACTCACATCGTTTATGCCCCCGACCACATAATTTCCATCTGAAACATTTTGGCTACCAAATTACATACCTACCTACTCGTACCTATATTTGAAGGTATACGAAAATGTCTGCATTTGCGTGATCATCTGCCTATCCGGTGGGAATTTTACATTGTTTGTATGTAGAGTTTAAGAGCAACCCACACAATGGCAAATAGCAAAACCAAGTTAGGTAAAATGAAAAATATCTTTGCGAACCTTAGAATAAAACAAAAAAATAAAGATACGGTACCTAGTCGTTGCCGCGTGAGCACGTGCTGTTTCACAGCGATTATCTTTTTGAAATCCATATTATCAGAATGCCTTCTTGCTCATTTTACAAATGCCTGAATCATTCACGGAAACAAAGAAAAACTCAAATAATAAAATAAAGTAATGTTTTTATATCCAATAATTTTATGAAAATGCATGTAAGTGTTTTCTAGCTCATTTTTCGAATACGCAATGTTAGAATATACCGTATCTACTTTTGTTTGTAACACAAAACCAATATCTCTTATTCTGTTTTAATCCCTAGTACTGATGCAGATTTTTTTCTTCCTTTGAATCATCGAAGCCGTTCCGGACCGAGAGTAGGAAACAAACAATCGGATGCCTTTTTTTTCAAGCCGGGCGTGATCTGAACAGATGACCGCGGGTTCAAAGTTCTCGTTTCCGCGGGGTGCGGGGTTCAAAACAAAAGAAGCTCGTCTATCGTTACCTCGACTGAGGGGGGCAGCAGGGACGCAGGGCGGCCGGCACAATGGAGGCATTGTTTGTGCCCGGTGACAGGAAAAACTCCGACCGCCGTGTTTCTGTGCGTTTTTTTTCGTTCACCGCTTTTTTCCGTAAGCTCCTTTGACTATACCAACCGGAAATCAAAGTTGTTTGAAGGGACCGTCTCGGGTGATTCTTTTTCTTAGGAAATGTTTACGTCAAATCAAGATTTTTTTGTGTTTATCTGAAATACTGCTCTTTAAGTCTATACCTACTTAGTTTTAATCTATTGCATAGCTTTTATCGCGGGCATGAAATTCCGTAACGAAAATAAAATCTAGCACGCCTACCATGTAGCGATGCAATAGCTTTACCGCGGCAGTCTTTAATTGTAGACTATGATTTGACACATCTTCCTGAAGAAAAAATGAAAAACACAAAGAAGCAAAACGTCATATCGTAGTAATTAAAAAAAAAACAAAGTTTAGTAAGTAAAGTGCAATACCACTCATTAAAACAATACAAGTAGAAAAATGTTTAGTTCTAAAAAAACAACTACTACATAATGAAAACCCGTTGTGGTTTTAAAACTCCACGGTTACAAGTTTTATTTTATTAAAACTTATGTTTACGGTGAGCAAAGTTGCTTATTGGCGATTGTACAGTTTGTATGGTTTATAAAAGTGTGTGTCGAGGTAGCCTCCGGCGTGGTCACTTCGCTCGGACTATGAAATACTGAAATACTGCGACCGGTAGCGGCCAGCAGCCGGCTATGCGTCCGGCGGAACTTCCCCCGCGTCATGTCTGACCCCTCTCTCCTGCCTTACGACTCCTTATTTACCCGTTTTTCCTTATCAACCCGTACCATTCGCAACACATTACCGACCGAGGATCTTGTTGGTGAAATTGAGGTTATTTTATACTTACCTACGCGTCTACAGTATCATGTATGTGGGGGATTACGACTTTGTTTGGCAACCTATTTCGTCTTTGGTAATTTCGGTTTTCATATGGTGTCATTAGGGAGTATCTCTGCTGTGCGATTGGAAATCTGTTTTGAGTGGAGTTTTATCAAAGTTTTAAGTTTGTTTGATTGTGCTAGATAGGTAAAAATTGTTTGAATGTGGGTTTTAATTATATATTTGAATATTTAATATTGTAAACAATATGTAGATATTTACAAAATATTAAAACAGTACTATGACTTTTAAGGTAGTTTTTGACTTGAAATATCTCTAGTGATGACTTTAAATTAGTTATTATATTTGTTTTAACAAAACAAAAAACAATTTGTAAATGTACCTATGTTAGACAAAATTATGGATTTTAAAAAGTTTTTGAGGTGTTAAAACATAACTAGCCCTATTAATAAACGTAGAGTAAGGTTGAAATAATTTTCCCACTTTTTGTTTCTGTCTGTCAACTTTGAAAGTTCATGTCAGGGAAAAAGACAAAGCATGTTCTCACTACTCCGACCTTACTCCACGTTTATTAATAAGGCTAAGCAAGTATAAGTAAGTACAAGAAATTAAAATACATTTCGACCTGCATATAAACGGGATAGGTATTCACATCCAACATGACCCCTTTGTAATAAAAAGTGTCAAGTATTCGTATCAAGTGCAACAATTTCAATATGTTGTCGTTACAAGTGGTAAAGCCCGGCATTTGTACACAGCACAAAAATGTGGCTCTCGAGCGAGGTAGAGCCCCTACTCCCGAGTATGCTCGTAGGCGGACTATTGTTTCATAAATTCACAGCCACACATGCATTCTTGAACATGTATTAGGGTGCGAGGAAACAACTCGAATGTTCACTGACTCTCTTTGACTCAGAAATGATTTAATGACGGTTTTCTGAGTAAAATGTATTGTAACTGTAACGAATAGCCGTACTCAGAGATTATCCTAAAGACTTCGTACCTCGGTCTCGCTTCTAGTTCGGCAAACTAACAAAGCATTATCTGGCTACGATTGAATTGTCACACCTTAATAAGCATTTATAAAAACGCCTTTATGAAAACTGTTTTTTAGGGTTCCGTACCTCAAAAGGTAAAAAAAGAACCCTTATAAAATCAATTTGTTGTCCGTCTATCCGTCCGTCCGTCCGTCTGTTCGTCCGTCAGTCTGTCAAGACCCTTTATTTTTTAATTTAAAAGGTAGGTGAGTAATTTTAACTCAAAGAATGTATTAATGGTATAGTAGAAACCTAAGCTGCTCCTTGATTACTTTTCAAGGTACTACTGGAAAGGTGATTTGCGGTTCAATAGATTTCGGTACTATCTACTACAGTAATAAATCGTCTTAGCGAGATAGACTTAGTTCTTTCCGCAAATGCGAATCCCGAATTACTTAATCTTCTTCGAGTTGGTGCAAGGTCACATTCGATCCAACCAGATGAAACTGGTTCATTACTTATTAAAAGTAAACTTAGGGAGACCTACCTTTTCCTTCGGGTTTTATGTTTATTTGAAAAAGTGAAGGAATTTACTAATCCCGATCGTGATTCGTAAAAGCAACATAAAATAAAGGGGTTATTCCACTAATCCCCATTGATAATCCACATTCATGTGGATTTATGTCCACAAATCCCTATTACTTGCCGATTCTGAAAAAATGGGGATTTTTGGACAAGAAATTAACAAATCACCATCGGTTAAAAACTTATTTCAAAATGGGGATCTGTGTACAAAAAAATCACAATTCCCCTACTAGTATGGGGATTTTTGATTTTTTTGTCCACAAATCCCCATTTTTTGAGAGAAAAAAAAGTTAACAAATCCCCATTAATGGGGATTATCAAGGGGGATTAGTGGAATAACCCAAAATAAAGAACGGCGATGTGATAAAACTGTCGTTGGTTCGTAATTTGATTTCACTGGCTTTCATGGCGTAATCGCCTTTGCGTTCCCGTTTGCTTGACACCATGGTTTGAATAATAAATCACGTTGCCAACAATAAGTTAAGGATTTGGAAACTTTTGTGAGCCTATTTATTTATTTATACTCGGCCTCAAAATAAAATTGAAGCGTGTTAGGTGGTGAAGAAACGGGGCGGAAAAACAATTTTCCTTTGAAAAATTGTAAAGGAGATTCAAGTAAATTGTACGTGACATGCGTGAAATTTTGGTGATTTTTTACGATTACCGACAAAGTGAATTGTGATCGATCACATAGGCATTTGCAAAATAAAGCGAGGTTACTGCACATTTGGGGCAAGAAATTTAAATAACATCGCTATAGCATTTAATGCGCTATAACATCGTTAAGGAAGACATTATCGCGAGGAAACTGACAAGTCCTAGGACTGACCACGGTCCGAAGGCATGGGACATTCGCCAATCCGGAGTAGGCTCCCGTGGCGTCTTACTGTCTAACCCCTTTAAGAGGAGGCTCTTGCCAAATTAGTGGGCTGATATAAAAATAATTGCAATAGAACACAATTCAAGCCGAATCATGACTAACATAAGTACTAACAATATTACTATAACTACAGTAGGCGTTTAGGCAAAGTTTTTGCTTATGTTCACCTTTGTTTTTGCGAAATACTATTTATTATTTAGTTTTTGCGAAGACCATTTATAATTATACAGTTCTAAAATTACTACAACCTATTATTATGTTGAACAAAAGACGTTATGATTCTCTTTGAGTTGAATATTACCTGTTAAACTGACAATTAAAGACCATTGCAGTTGAAATCCAATCCCCAAGGCTGTCTCTACTTACATAATATATTCCGAGATCCAAGATGTAAGTTGATGATTTCCATTTCAACTCCACAATACTGGATAATAATATCGAAAATCACGAAAGTAATATCTCAGCGAACCTTTGCATTTCCGGCGGAAATCGATCTCTGTGATTCGTTCCTTACATCATTAGATGTCTATCTATTATGAAAGGTTATCAAATGGACTTACGATAAAGAACTGGCGTAATATACAATCCAATGTGATCGTATTTCAATAAGGATTAATGAAAATCCAGAGCTGCTGTAAATTCAATTTTGGAAGGTTCGATTCTGTTCAATTTGGAATGAAAATAAGTTTTATTTTTAATGAATTTCCCTTTTTTGCTGTGTTTTATTTCGTGCAATTAATCGAGTTTCCAATATAGGTTTTCAATATTTATGTTGGTAAATTACTTTAGTAACATAAGATAGGTATAAACGAATCGAGGTGGGCTGGCTGAAATAGTAGAAAATTAAGTAGGGATTTAAAAGTTTGTGGGGCTTTAATTATCGATGTCTTTCTGGTCTTGTCAGTATTTATTGATAACATATTATCTATCTATATCTATAAATGGTCCTGACTGACTGACTGATTGAACACACAACCTAAACCGCTGATAGTTAATAGGGCCGGAATTTGGAGAGTGTGTCCTTTATGGTGATGTAAGCATTCGATAATAAAGAATTTAAAAAAAAACTTTGGGATCGGGACTTATTCAAGTGAAACCGCGGAGAAGAAACAATAAAGCACAGTGAACAATAAAACTGTACTGACGAGTTAAAGTTTATATTACCGAACTGGACTGGACAAAGAGCTAACTTCATCTATCTACTACTTCTACGAATATACCAACTTTTCTAAATTTTCTATTCTATACACACTAACTAAGGAAGGAAGGAAAATCTTCTATACCAACTTAACAACTTAACTGTCCCTCTACGATAAAATTTTCAACTACCTCACGTCCATTATTAAAACCTATCTGAAATGCTATAAAACATCTATATTTTTGAGCTATTGCGGGCTTTGAGCGCGGCGACCGAATCAAGAAATTTCGTAACGAAAATAAAACCTGACACCCCCCACTCCGCCTACCATGTAGCGAGTCCCCGAGTGCCACACGTTTTTTTTTTGCTTAACGTTCACGTATTTTTTGTTAGTAGGTAATTATTACTCATACTAAAAACATGTTTAAAGTTGTATAAAAAAATAAGTAACCCGTGACTCCTGAACGTATTCCGAAAGTTCAGTATGAGTTGTATGTGACTCACTGAACAGTTAAGTTGTTAAAAACAAAATATTAGGGACATGGTTTTTTTTCAAGATCTTAGATAAAGCAGTAGAACAAATATTATTTAAAACCTAATTAAAATCTGGTTTCACAGGCTTACATCATTTTCCGGGATTCTTTACACAAATTACTTGACTTGATAGGATTTAGACATACGCAAGTGTAATGGCAGATCGTGACTATTTAACTATAAAACGGGATACAACACAACATATTCAATAATAAACGGGCATTGCAGACCGTGCTAGTCCTAGAGTTACTCCTAACAAAGAGCGTAACTCAAAGTTAGACACGAGTGTAGCCAGCGGGAGTAGCGGGTTTCTCATCTCATGCTCACGTCAATAATTGGAGCGGTTGTTCATGTGTATTTTTTTTATTTGTGCAGCGGTGCTCTCGGCGAGGCCTCATTGTTCGTGCGCACCCACCGCGCTCTCGCCCACCCCCTACCACCAGCCCGACGTAAAACGGTTCGTATTTTTCATTGTTGCTTTAAAGCCTTATAGGTTTTGCTTTATTTATGCCCTTTATAACTCTCAGTGGAAGATAAATGCTACGATGTTCAGTTTTATTCGCTTCCTTTAATTGTTAAAAAAATTGTTGTAGTCGTAGTGGTGTTGTTGATATCGGGGTAGTGTGACAATAAAAGATGTACCTATAAAGTAAAGTATCAAAATGTTAACTTTAGCTTCTGGTAACCAAAGCGCTGTCTTGGCGAACCTTTGCGAACAAATGGGCTTTGCCCAAAGAGGCAATGAAGTTAGCCGTTTGGACACCCTACCTACGATACATTTAAAGTAATTCTAGAACTTGAACTTTTGGGAGATTCTCTAAAGGGTGGTTTCGTAGGTATATTTTATTTATTACTACTCTCTGATTCTTCTTTCGTTTTTGAGCGGAGGTGACCGTGATTAGTTATTGAGTAACTATTTAATCATTTACTTTTTATTTATTTTGTTGTTTCATTGAAATTACAACTCTTTTTTCGGTTTTAATCACGTGGTGTTATCTTTTTAGGGTTCCGTTCCGTAGCCAAATGGCAAAAATCGGAACCCTTATAGATTCGTCATGTCTGTCGGTCCGTCTGTCCGTCCGTATGTCACAGCCACTTTTTTCCGAAACTATAAGAGCTATACTATTAAAACTTGGTAAGTAGATGTATTCGGTGAACCGCATTAAGATTTTCACAAATAGAAAAAAAACAAGAAATTTTTTGGGGTTCCCCATACTTAGAACTGAAACTCAATAATTTTTGTTTCAGTCAATTCTGAAGAAGATAATTAAATTAAATAATTTCAATGAGACTTTAATTTCAATGGAACAATAAAATAAACAGTTGAGTTGATTTAAGAGTTTCTCTTAATTTTACCTCTAGCTTTTAATTATTATGTTTGTTATAGACAGCATAGAAAGTTTTAGTTATAAAAGACAGTTTTTGACCCACCTTTATCCATTTTTTTTCTTACTTCTTTTGTGTATAAATAAATAAATAAAAAAACCAGATAGATAGACAAAGAAAGACACTGTTGAATGTCACAACTAAAAACTTTGTAACTTCTTTATTTTCTCACAGACTTTATTATATTATTCAAGACTAACTTTTAGTGACCTTAACATTTAAGACGCCAATATTTACTTAGGTATCTATTTTTGTAAAAAGTTTCAAGAATTTGTTAGTATTAATAAATGTTTTATTCATTGTTTAAGTTTTGTTTTGAAAGAACAAGCTCTGAATTATTTTAGTAGGTAGATTGTAACTATGTACTTAGGTGCAAGTGAAATTATCTACAGAACCTATCTACCTATCTACAGAAAAAATAGATAGATAGATAGATAGATTAATTCTTTAATGTAACTCCAATATAAAAAAAATACAATTGAAAAACATAAACAACTTATATCTAGGTGGCACAATGGGCGGCCTTATCGCTTAAAGCGATCTCTTCCAGGCAAACTTTGGATAGACGGAGACTGAGTTCGGCTTTTTCGTGATAGTAATGATGTGTATAGCGCTTATGCATGTGAAGATCTCAAATGAATCAACTAAGAATATGCCTTGGCCTCAATTTAAACGACGGCCTCTGTCGCGCATTGGACGAACCTCCGACTGCGACGCAGAAGGTTGCGGGTTCGATAACCGCCGGGGACAAGTAATTTAAGCTGACAAAGTTTCTGGTTCTAGGTGTTTTCTATATGTACCTATGTAATAATGTAATAATGCACCTATAATGTAAGTATCTACAAAAAAAAAGTGTAACATGTAGAATATTCGTATTCTAGTGCCTATAGTACAAGCCTGGTTGCTTAGTTCAGGGCTAGATTGCGCTGTGTGCAATGTCCTGCTATATTTCTTATTTATTTATTTAAAAAGAGGCCCAAACGCATTGTCCGATTTTGCGAGACAGAAAGACCGTGTGTTAGATTTAGGAAATGTTAGATAAACTGGTAGTGAGAAAAATAAGTTTTAGTATAACACTAAAAGGAAATCAACTAGATATAGGCTAGGCAAGCAACATGTTTCATTATTAATATTAATTAAACACGTTGCTTGCCTATTGAAATATATCATGTTTCATTATATTGCTAATTAGGTAAATCTGTTATTACCATTATGAAGTGCAGATAACTACTAATCTATGTATTGAACTTGACATAGAAACTATACCCGAAACAAAACCGAAGCGAATTCTAACGCCCATAAGTAGGTACTTACAGCTAGTTATGTAGGTACATAAAATCCCACAACATTCATTATTTTAAATAATGTTTTTTTGGCATTTTCTCTGAATGTTCCCCGAAGGTACGAGTTTGCAACGGGCGACATGAGGCGCCAGCGGACGACGTGTCGCGGCGACATCGACACTACTGGTTTCTATGTATTTCTATGATACTCCCTACGTAGTCAGCGACACGAAGCTAGCGACGCGTCGTCGAGCGAGCGTAGGGAGTCGTCCGCTGCCGCCTCATGTCGCCCGTTGCCAACTCGTACCTTTATGCTATTATCAGTACAAATGTATCACAGATATATGTCCAGCGTTCTTGTCAATACATGCGCTTATCTCGTTTCCGCACTATCGATGTCTACTTGCCGTTGTGGATTGCGTCCAATTGCGCTCGCTTATCGATATATCGGTCTATTGATGACACCTACAAGCGCTATTGTACGATAAACGCTATTATTTTACAATTTAAATGCTTCAAAGTCGGTTTTATTCGTAGAATTGTTGTTTAAAGTCGAAACTGAAAATGAATGTTAAATTGAATTGTAAATGCAATAATGAATTACTTACGCCTACCTACCTACTACAATAATAATTGTGTTAATGACTTTTCCGACTGCCTACGGAAACCAAACCCCGTCAACAAATTGTTGACAGGAGATTGTAGAGTCACAGTTAAACAATAATATTGTAGACTAACAGATTCCCGTGGTTTCACCCGCGCAAGTCCCGATCCCGTAAGAATCTTGGGATCGAAAGTATCCTATCTTACTCCTCGATAATGAAGCATTCTATTATTAAAAGAATTTTTGGAATCGGTTCAGTGACTTCAGGCATTACCCGGAAAATACATACATACATAAATGTTACCAACGTAGGTAAAGTTTAAGTTAAAATTAACAAATAATAAAAATAATATATAGATAAGTATAAAAGGATAGATTAATGGTAATTATAATCAACTTATACGGATTTAATTCACCCGAAACGTAAACAGGATTTTCTTTTAAGCTCAGCTAAACCATTTAGTAAAAAAAAGAAAAAAGGAGAATTGAATCAAATGAATCAGTGAACTATTTACTGACATAAAAAATCACCGGAAAACAATTCTGTACTTGATAGGTTCCTTTTCCTTACGTTTTTCTACTGAGATGATCAAAGGAACTTCCTTTTCAGATGTTTTCATTGCCGTTAAATGTGACAAAACAGAATTATCCGTAGCTATTTAGAAAGAGTCGTTTCATCAAAAATATACGAGTATTGAGCGAAGAAAATTCTTTTGATTATAGAATTTATTTCTGAGAAATGTTTTGGTATACCTACCTTCCGAAGAATAAATAAATTGGTCACCACAGTAAATAATAAGAAGAACTACTATTAATTACAGATTCTTACAAAATTATCAGAGTTATTAATCTTACATTTTTTTTCACTCATATTCATACTCACTCATTAATATTGAAGTAAGTTCAAACTTAATAAAATGACGATGAAGGGTTAATTACCTCCAACTGTCAGAAACAGTTGATTATAAACTATATGAACTTACTAGCTGCGCCCTGCGGTTTCACCCGCGTAAGTCCCGATCCCGCCAGAATCGGGATAAAAAGTTGCCAATGTGTTATTCTGGGTCTCCAGCTGTGTATATTCCAAGTTGCTGAACCTGAACCGATTGCGAATATCGCAATCGGTTCAGTAGTTTTTGCGTGAAAGAGTAACAAAGTCACACATACATACGTACAAACTTATAATATTAGTAGGATAGGATAAGCTCAAAAATTCTTTGAATTTTCAAAATCCGTAGTTCAAAAAGTTGTTCACCTAGACGTGTAGAACAACATATATGAGCAGCTGCTCCGCAAACTCCAGCACCCTGTATATTCTTCCCACTTCGTCAAGTTAATCTAAGCTTTTATTAGTATTTTTTCTGAAACAATATTAATTACAAATTGGTTTGGAAAGTTGTACTAAAAATTAAGCCGGTCATTAATGTAATTATTTATATGTAGGGATTTCAACCGCTACTGCACATAACTAAACTAAATCACGTAGCCAACCAGTTACAAAATGAATATAAAATAATTTTCTATGGAATTTTATGTAAAATAGTCGATTTAACTTCAATTTACAACTATACCTATTTTTTTATGACAACATTGTTACAAAATAATTAACAATACATATCAGCAGTGTTCTATACGGATAGTAAAGAGCTTCTGGTCTGGGTGTTTTCTATGTATCTCATTTATGTATTTACATGGTACAAGCATAGTGCGTAGTTTGGGGCTAGATTGCGTTGTAATTGTTTATTTATTTAAGGGCCCTATACCTGCTAAACTTAAAATCCATGTCGGGCGCATCGAAAATTGTTGATTATTTCATGACGGAATGTCGTAGAACTTTTTTTTGTGTACAGATTATAGGCGACATTGTTTCCGATATTTTAGTGCAGTTTCCATACAAATATGTCGAAACGTATTGAAGCCTATCGACATTTTAGCCAAATCAGACATTTTTTGTTTAAAATTTGGAAAGGCTTTGCACCAATAGGAGGTTCTTGTCTTAAAACTACACCAAAATGTAGGAAACAATGTCACCTACAATCTGTACACAAAAAAAAGTTCTACGACATTCCGTCATGAAATAATCAACAATTTTCGATGAGCTCGACAGGGATTTTCAGTTTCAAGGTCGTTGGCGTTGTAATTCCTCTTAAACAAAAAACTCATACATTTTATTTGAAAGTGACACCTCTTTATTTATACTTTTTCCTTTGGTATTGACAGTTCGTTGTTTACATTTTTGATATACGATTCTGAAATAGAGTATAGTAATAATAAATGAAATGAAATTTGGTTATTCTAGATTTCTTACATCAATAGTATTTATAAATAAATTAAAATTAAATTAAAAACAAATGAAAAATTAAAGTTACATGCAAAATTGAAAAATTAAAAGAAAAGCATCAAAGCAAAGATAATTATTACTCATTTTTAATCGACTTCCAAAAAAGAAGGAGGTTCTCAATTGGTCGGGGTTTTTTTATGTATGTTCCCAATTTTAATAGATAAACTCTTTTTAGGTAGGTACTTACTTGTTACCTACTTGTTTCGTTCCGAATAATGCATACAACGAGGCGGGCGGTTTATGGTAATCTGAAATACTAAGCAGGTTCCTTTCCTGTGATCTATCATAAGTCGAGTTGAACTGGGAATTCCAATGAAGTTCACTTTACTAACTTCATAAATGCTGGTTGGGTTTGGTTATTATTTGCTACTAGCTGCGTCCCGCGGTTTCACCCGCGTAAGTCCCGATTCCATAGGAATATAAGGAATTAAAGTAGCCTATGTTACTCAGGGTGAATGTAGCTTTCTAATGGTGAAAGAATTTTTAAAATCGGGCCAGTAGTTTTTGAGGATATTCATAACAAACACACATACACACACACACACACACAAAAATACTCCTCAAAATCTTTCCTCTTTATAATATTAGTATAGATATAGACTAACGATACTGATGAAACTTTATCTTTAAAAAGACATTTGAGTAATAATTAAAAATATAATGTACTATTTTAAGTTATTTTAGTTGTACTAAAGGACTTGATATACAAAGCGGCCAGGGTGCGCGGCCAAGGCGCTGCTGTAAAGCCAATTAACAACTGAAGAATACGAAGAGTCAGGAATTTCTATACACTTATCTTTACAGGGCATTGGCACGCGCATATGTAGCTTTGTATATCAGCTGCCTTTTTTAAATAAATCACGATGTTACACACAGCGCAATCTAGCCCCAAACTAAGCATTTGGCTTGTACTATACAAGACTAGACAACGGATATACTACATATTATACTTTTTTTTTGTAAATACATACATATGATACATAGAAAACACTGAATATCCCATGTCTTCGGACCGAAATTTTATTTTTTCAAATCTTATAAAGCAAGCTACGTAAAAGTGTTTGTTGTATTAAGTTTTAATTGTACTATTTGTTTAAGTTCTATTTAATTTTCTTTCTCTGTTCCATTATCTGTATTTACTTGTTTTCTTTTTTACCCGGCTGCAAGGAAAGGGTTATGTTTTTCACGCCCATCTTGTATGTTTGTAATATTCTTTATTCCCCCGTATCTTCCAAACCACTCGAATTTCTTTAATTAGGGTATCGTTACATTCGTATCATCAGTCCTCACTCATGGTTCTTAGGTAGGTGCAAGGTAGGTGACATAACTAAAATTCAATATGGCGACCACCACGAGACATATTGTAAAAATAAAAATTGACTATGTCGAGTGGGGTATCGTCGAATAGGTATTTAAAAATCATTCTTAGATTTCCACGATCATTTTTTATTTAATTTTACTATTTTTTAATACAAGATCTGCTACGTAAATGGTTATATGTAGGTATTTAATCTATGTATTTACGTCCACACATTACAATTCGCTGCTCATCAATAGCAAACCGTTTATCTCATTCAGTTGTAAACGGAGTGTGTTCACCGTGATAAATTGTTATGTCGACGCCATTAGAATATTCGGACGGCTGTTCCCATTTGGCTCATCGATCATCTAACGTCGATATTACCGACATCGCTGCCTTATGAACAATACTTGTTGTTTGAACAGTTTCAACAGACCGAATCGCAAATATTTCTCATTGAAATTTACTCGTGGGTAAAATGCGATTAGGTTTTAATATTAATGGAGTAGAAGAGGCGATAGAAACTTGTCTTACTGCGAGTTTCTTTGTCCGTCTAAGTAACAGTTAAATTTAGACCAACTATTAGGTAAACTGTGGCTCAAGTGACATCTTCAAGCAATGTTTCCGAAAATTGTGTTGTTTTTTTTTCTGTTTTGCTATAATGAAATTAAACTCATGTTTTGGTGTTAATCACGTGGTGTTTATTACTTTGAGTATTGTTTCAATGTTCAACGTATCGAGACCTTTACAGGTCACCGTTACATAATCGATTTAGTCATTCCTGACTTGACTTGACTGAGTCGAAAGAGATATGTAAACGTCTGTTAAAAGTAGAAATGTTGAGCATTGAAACAAGAGACTTAAGCGACTGAAACCATATGCTTAACTGAGCTTAACTCTCTGGTACGTATACGCACTGATAAAAGGCGCGTCGTCGTAGTGTCACACATTCACACACGTCCTTTCGAGACTTTCGCCTATTCTGAGTCGATAATGTCGGTTAATGTCGAAGGAATTTGCGACGAACAACGAGCCTCTGTCACAACATATTGATGCGCGTCGTATAGCCTTTTAAATCTAATTTGCAAAAGAACACAACGTAAAAAGACAAAGTTGAATAAAAAAATATACAGTTTGTTCCTGAATGTTTCCAAATTGAACAAATTCATGAATTCGTTTTACGCTTTCACGTTATTTTTTAAACAAATTTAAAGTTTTATTTGTATCCGCCGTGAACATAAAAATAGGAAAATTAAAACATGTAAAAGTTATTTTTTAGCTACGATATTTTTAATGTTATTATTATGTTTTTTTTGTGAACTTTAACCAACACCCACACCGGTATTATAAATAGATGGCATTGGAAAGTTATAATTTCATTTCGGATTATTTTTTAACTTACAAAAAGCAATTAGTAAATATTTTCGTACGTACCTATTAGCACAGTTTACCTAATCGGCGCTTTTAGGTGTACATTTGTATGGCGGTACATTTGTATAGCTAGACTTTAAAAAAATTGTATCTTTTCACGAAGTTTGTTTGTAAATTGTTGATTATTTCATGACGGAATGTCGTAGAACTTTTTTTTGTGTACAGATTGTAGGCGACATTGTTTCCGATATTTTAGTGCAGTTTCCATACAAATATGTCTAAACGTATTGAAGCCTATCGACATTTTAGCCAAATCAGACATTTTTTGTCTAAAATTTGGATAGGCTTTGCACCAATAGGAGGTTCTTGTCGTAAAACTACACTATAATCAACAATTTTCGATGAGCCCGACAGGGATTTTCAGTTTCAAGGTCGTTGGCGTATAAAGGTACTCCTCTTAAAAATAAATATTTGTTTCTGGTCTGGGTGTAGGTACCTACCTGCTTCGTGCAATATTTATTTATTTAGTTACTATAAATAATTGTGTTTCTGAAAATAATAGTCTTCATCTCGATGTGTGATTCTGCAATAAAAATGTTATTTTCTTTGAATAACTTAAAAAGAATTATCCAAATCGGTCCAGGCATCTACGAGTAATCGGGGAACATACAAAAAAAAAAAAAAAACCCGACGAATTGAGAACCTCCTCCTTTTTTTGGAAGTCGGTTAAAAAAAAATGTAAACGAACGAGAAAGCCAAAGATTTTGTGCAATATAATTTTATTGGTACCTACCTACATGTTCATAACTTCAAATAATACGAGTAAGAGATAAAATAAGTATATTTCTTGTGTAAACAATGTAAAAAGCTTTGATGTAACTTGAGAGCTTATATTGTTAAGGGTATTGGGGGGGAGACATTGTTTTATGACAAGAGCAGCCTTCAAGCATTCTCCTGCAACTTGAGGGGACTTTTATTCATAGCTTGGACGATGTGTGAAGAGATTTATATTTTTTGCCGGGTTCGGAAGTACCTGCCTATCTGAAAACAAATTTATATACCTACATGATAAACTTTTTAAGCTAACACAATTGGAACTCATAATTTTATATTTTCCCGGGTCTTAATCGCGTGACTTTTTAATTTTCTTACTTCGACGTTAAGACCCGGGAAAATATAAAATTATGTGTACCCACCCTACATGTATTTTTTTAATTTTAATGTGTGGAAAACGTCCTGCTAAAGCAGAGCTAAGACTGCGTTTTCAGTAAGGATGCGTACCTAGGAATATGTTTGCTAGGATCAATCGTTAGATTTTGAATCGAATAAATTCCTATCAACACATTCTTCGTGTAGCTAATGTGAAACCCTGCCTAAACCGTCTTTTGTTTCTGTATCGATCGTCCTTTGTTTTGCATTCGAACATTGAAAAGGTGTTGTGGGTGCAAAAGTGATCTAATCATATTTAAAAAAAGTCGTTCAGTTTGAAACTAGGTGCTTACTGGTGCAAAACTAAACCTACGCCATTCAATTTTGTTTGTTTTGTAATTTTTTTGACTATCGTAAAAGTGACATTAACGACAGCTTTTGTTTGACCAATGAATAATAAATGAATAAATTCTGTGAACAACACACAGCGCCATCTAGCCCCGTGGTAAGCGACTAAGCTTGTGTTACGGTGACTAGACAACGGATATAATACTTATATTTATTTTTCTTTTGTAAATACATACATATTATACATAGAGGGACACCCAGACTAATATAAAAGCATAGTAGGCCCACTGGTCAGCATATACAGCGCAGTAGGTACTTGTATTTAAAGAGTTCAGTGGTTTAAATGGAAACTGTCTAAGAGTAGGTAGGTATAATATCCACACTAGCATCAGGCTAGTAAGAGTGCTTCTGGAAACTTCTCTCCGAATACCTATTATTTTAAGATTTACTACCTGTCCCAATATCCTATTTGAATGTAATATACCTGGTAAGGAAACTGAACTTATTATTTCCGCAGATGTCGACAAGCCCGTCTGCATGGAGTGAAACTGTATGAAGCGAGAGAAGGTAAGCTGATTTATTTTCTTTCATAATACCTCCTTTTACTTAATATACATAGGTATTTTTTCTTGCCTGACGCAATGGTGTTTTAGTTGATTTTGCAGAAAAAAATGCTGTTTTTCTTTCCTCAGATTGGCGAATGAGAAAAAATCAGCAGTATCTTTGGCATAATTTATTTTTAAACGAAATTGTTTTTAGGTAGAAAAGGATGATAGCTTCCTTGAATTATCGAACCGATATATACAACAAAATATCTTAATTTGTCTTAATCTGTGGTTTAGATTACGCCTCTGGCCACGTGGTTCGACTGTCTAGTTCGATCAATCGAACTACGTGAACATTTTTTTCCAGTTGGTTCGATTAATCGAACCACGAGTTTTTGAAAGTTCTGGTAGTTCGATCAATCGGACTACAGACTACTTGAAATTAAAGTCAATTTTCGGTTTTAATGGCGTGGTGTTTATTACTTTTAGCATTGTTTCAATGCTCAACGTTTCGAGGCCTTTACATGTCTCTTTTTCAGGATTGAAACCACGTGATTAAAACCGGAAAATGAGCTTAATTCAATCGAAAATCGCGAAAAAAAAGAAAAATCAACAAAATACTTGCTTACTTTAAAAAAAAAGCTAAAACCAAAACTATTACTAAAAAAAAAAGCCTTGAGCAATAAAACAAAATAAATATTAAAAGCTAAAGCGTTAATTTTCTTGACAATTCCGTAAACGAGCTATTAATAACTAAAGTTATATCTCCATAAACAAAAGTTAAATGAAAGCACGAACAAAAGCTGAATCAAATAACGATTTTCAATAAACAACCAGCTATTATAGTAATAAACAAGAGTGGCTACTCGGCATCGCTTTACGCAAAGTTACGCAACATTCAAATTAAAATGCGTTTTATATTTACTCGAAACGTGATCGGGCGGGAGTTGTGAATCGTATCGTGTCTCATCATGTGAGATGAAATAAATTGGGTCTGACTATTTGTCAAGCACTTGGTAGAGCCACTTCTATCCGTTTCGATTTAATCTCACCAAATTTAATTGAAATGAAACGTTCTCGCGTTACAGAATCCCGTATTGATTATCCGCTTCGTTGCTTATATTCGTTTTTGTAAATGAGCAATTAGTTATAACTTTTTCTGTTTGTTTCTTTTGGCTTTAAGGATTAAAGGGCTTAATCTCAATGTGTCACTAACTGAATAATAATAATTATTAGATACATCATTCAAAATTGACGACCTCTGTGGCGCGTCGGGGGAAAGCCCGACTGCAATACAAGTAGAAAACTCCACATAAAGGACAGATTTAAAAACATAGAGCTAAAAACTAAATTAAATTTAATAATAGGTATTGAAAATTTTGTGAACTAGGTGGGTTTCGAGTTTTTTACAGACTGTTGGGTAAGAAATAGTGTCAGGAATTTTTGATAGATGTCACAGTAAAATTCCAAAGATTTTCCAAAGCCTTAGATTTCTAAAAATCAATAGAATTTTACTTGATAGTGTGATGTATCAAAAAGTCATGAAACCATCTATTAAGAAAATATATTTAACGGTTGATTAAATATTCAGAAACCCAGCTTAAACTCATACCAATACCAAACAAATTAATGAATATCGACCTACAAAATAAATTCATAAAATCATCACTTATCGAACACGGATTTTACTTCCGGCCGGAAGCCCGTTAGAAAGTGACTTTTTGACAAAAGAAGTTATGACAAAAGCTGTCATATTTGATGAGGGTGTAACCGAAGTGTCTGTATTGAGAGCAAAGTGTCGCCATCGAACCAGATAGGGCAAAGTCGAGTACTACACCGCGCACTGCTAACAAATATTAATAAATGCACCCAAGTAATGAAGTAAACTTGTAGTTGAAACTAGCTTATATATGCGCTACCTAGATTGTCTACGATATTATTGTGGTTGTAACCATATTACATCATTAAATCTTGAGAAATTTGGATGCGCCGCCTGCGGCCTTATTCTGTAAGAAAAAACTACGTCAACTTTTCTAAAACTACGTTGAAACCTGTGAAGTTAACTCGGTATTCTAGAACTCAATGACGCCACACAAAACAAAAAGCCTGCAGGTTGCTACACGGCACGTCACGTGACTTCTTAGCGCGTCTAGAATAACAAAATAACTCGCGAACCGTGTAGAAGCTAGCCGGCGGCGTCAACACGTTTTTATTGCGGAATAAGGCCGCTGAGCGAACTACTTACCATGGACTGATTTGGGGTTTTAATAATGTTTTATGGTTAATGTTGTGTTTAGAAGATTCATAATAGGAATTGCTTTTTAACACGGTTATACATATACAACAACACAAGAATAAATTTTGCAAAGTATACTTTGCAATAACTTCGCAACGACGGCAGTCGTAGACACTGTCACATTATATGTACTCCTGCCCTCCTACATTTAGCTATAAATATCTTATTTATTATAAAAATACTAGCTGACCCGGCAAACGTTGTTTTGCCTTATAAATTACTAGCTTACCCGGCAAACGTTGTTTTGCCTTATAAATTATAGATAGTAGCCGATTCTCAAACCTACTGAATGCGCATGTGGAGTTTGGTGGAGATCGGTGAAGCCGTTTCGGAGGAGTACGGTAACTAACATTGTTACATGGAAATTTTATATATTAGATTATTTTAAATAAAATATGCAACCTTTTAAAATAGCATAATATAGTTCTTTTGTGTTTTACATTAAAATAATGAAGATATTTAGAGAATCATGCGCGGTCTAAGTGCACAGAGAACGTCGCCAGCTATTTAATATCAGTCCCGTGTGGGCCAGAGGCGTGTAACTACGCTTCTGTCCACTCGGGACCTGTATAAAAGCAATTCCTATTGTGAATCTTCTAAAATAAACGTTTTAAATCCCTTTATATCCCGAATAATGTGAGTCTCGGTTCTACAACTAATAGAATAACGCAATAATGACCCCTCAGCTTTAAGTTGCAGGAGCTAAATCGTGCAGTTTTCGACCTTAGATTGGTTACATTTATTTTAAAAGAAATTAAAACTAAATAGATAATATTCCAAAAAAAACTAAAATCACTAAGATTGTTTAGTGTAGGTATAGTAAGTAATGTATTTAATCAATGAACAATTTTAACTAGCGAAACATTTAAATGCAGGACCTAATCTATCCTCCTTTAGAACTGCACGAGGTATACAGGGTGTTTCGACGAGAGGGTATTAAGCCGAATGGGGGTTGTTCTAGAGGTCTAGGCGAACAACTTTTATTCTACGACTTTTGGAAATTTGAACTATTTTTTCGAAAATTTTAAAGTAGTATCACTAAAAAAAACAGCTGTTTTTGTAAAAAAAAGACAATTAATGTTTAGATTGTAGTGGTCCAAACTAAATAAAAGGGCACCTTAAGGCAATGACCTCAAACTCTAAAAAACAGCTGATTTTCATGCAAACTTTAAACTCAAAGTTTTCGAAAACTACTTCGAATTTCCAAAACTTGTAGAACAAAAGTTGTTTGCCTAGACCTCTAGAACAACCCACTTTCGGCTTAATACCCCCTCCTCGGAGCACCCTGTATAGAGCTGGAAGTACTTACACCTGCAGTTAGAGCCTTAATTGATTACACCAAAGGAGTACTCCCCAACATTAGGGGAGTGACAGGATGAGGAATGAAGTTCTATGGTCTTAGAAGAATATCCTTGAAATAGTTAATTGGGGCATGATGTCCGTTCTAAGGCGTTTCTGGTACAAAGTTTGTCCATTGCGGTTCAACGCGGGAATGCTGCTAGCATTTTGGGCAGCTTTGCATCGGGAACGCTTTAGAAAGGGTTATTTTAGTTTTGGTGATTTTATTTTTCTTTGTTTTGTTTAATCATTTTTTTTTTAATTAATATTTGATAAGTTAATGAGTTATTTCGAATATTTAAACCTTAATTTAAACGGATTCGTTTGATTAAGTATTACTTAACTTAGATACATAAAAGGGTAACTACTTAATTAATTAAACATTTACCCCCTTACTTATAAACGATGACTAAGTTTATGTAACGTTTGCCACTGTCTGTTAACTTTAAAACTTCATGTCACAGTAAAAAGACAAACGTTACATAAAGTTAGTCATCGTTTATAAGTACCGCGGTTACATTACAAGTCTACTTAGGTACCTATCGGATAATTCAATGTTAACATATTATTATATATTCATTTGAACATTTGCTTTTAACCTGAAGATTCAGAGATTAAGATAAAGAAAACGAATACATATGTAAAACGTAAAACGCAAAGCCAGCATTCCTCGCTTAACATTTTCAATGTTATTAGTAACAAATGTATTCTGAACAGGTTTTGCGAACAAAGAAGTTTTCGGCATTTGGCCCGCTTCACGAGGGAATAGAAAAGTTTTCACGCACTGCTTATATTACGAAAGAACACAAACGTTTCCAGACTACAGTGTAGCCAGGTAAAGTTATGTTATCCAGTAATTTGCATAATTTTATACTTAACTAGCTGTGTCCCGAGATTTCACCCGCGTAAGTCCGGAACCCGTGGGAATGTCGAGATCAAAAGTAGCCTATGTTACTCCTCGATAATGTAGCTTTCTTTTGGTGAAAGAATTTTTAAAATCGGTCTAGTAGTTTTTGAGTTTATTCATTACAAACATACAGACACACACGAAAATACAAATCTTTCCTCTTTATAATATTAGTGTAGAAGTGTAGACTAGCTCTGCTCCACGGCTAATCTATGTAAGTCCCTTATTAATAAACGTGGAGTAAAGTCTGAGTAATTTAACCATTTTTTGTTTTTGCCTGTCGACTTTGAAAGTTCTTGTTACTGAAAAAGGCAAACTACCCCGATCTTACTCTACGTTTATTAATAAGGGTATGGGGGACTTACGTACCGCGTAACCGCGAAGCACAGCTAGTTTTAATATAAAATGATTGAAATTAAAGACATTTTTCGGTTTGAATCGCGTGGTTTTTATTACTTTTAGCATTGTTACAACGCTCAACGTTTCGAGACCTTTCCAGGTCTCTTCTTCAGGATAGACTATAACAAACGTTGAGCGTTGTAACAATGCTAAAAGTAATAAAAACCACGCGATTCAAACCGAAAAATGTCTTTAATTTCAATACAACATCGCGAAAACAGAAGAAGAATCTATAAAATGATTGTTTAATATAATCAATATGAGACAATCATTTCTTATTCTTAACTTTAGATTAATCAATAATTGAAAAGGGGATTATTTAAAAGTAAAAACCTATAAATAATGTAAATATACGTTACTTTATTCATATATGCTTATTTTAAGTTACCTTATCGTTAAACAATTAAAACAAACCTGCTCGTAATGTAATATATCTTGTTTAATTTTCGTATTTATTAACATGAGGTTTTGTTTTTCAGAAGTTTATCAAATGAGAGTAAGAACTTTACCCGAAGTACCACTCTGAGCTCAGGTAAGTTCAGACACAACTTTGTTTAAATAATGCTATATCATAATCATGGCTGTCAGATGTTATAAAACAACAAAACAAAAATACGCCTGGAAATAAATTCTTCGTACGAACTTTGTAGAGTGAAAAGATTGATTTATTCTTTATGCTCTACCTGTCTCTCTTTATTGCAAAAGTATCGTTTATTTCAAATAAAAATTAACTATCTTCCACTAGCTGCGTCCCGCGGTTTCACGCGCGCAAGTCCCGGTCCCGTGGGAACATCGGGATAAAAAGAAGCATATAGCCTTCCATAATAAATGGACTATCCAACACTGAAAGAATTTTTCAAATCGGACCAGCGGTTCCAGAGATTAGGGCGTTCAAACAAACAAACAACCAAACAAACTCTTCCGCTTTATAATAATAGATAGATAGAAGAAGATAGATAGATAGATAGTACAGATATTGAAATTGAATGTACTGACTGATCTTTAGATCAACGCAGAACCCAAACCGCTAGTCCTAAAGACTTCAAATTTGGGGAGTGTGTTCCTTGTGATATGAAGGCATTCACTAAGAAAGGGTTTTTGGAAAATCCCCCGGGATCGGGTTTTACGCGACAGAAACCGCGGGACTCTGCTAGTCTTTTTTAATACTGCAAGTCTTGTTCGATCATTTAAGGAAAGAGATTCAGAATAGGGTAACATCTGCACAGATTTTCCATGTGACCTGAACGACAATAGAAGAGATAAACTGCCGACTTAATTCGATCCATTGCTTTTAATGTGGTTTCATAAAACATCTCGTCTGTACGGTATCAAATACAATAGAGCTGGAGTCGCTGCCCGCCCGTGGCATTGCCGACCGACATGCCCGCAATTTCGCCCTACTTTGTCTCCATTGCTTACTGTCTCTCAGTCACAGAACAAATGAGAAAACAGAGCCGCGCAGTTTTGTTTTTCATTGTTCTCAAGTCGAGACTGTGTTGTTATCATCAGTTTTACTCGACACGATACGACTAGCATGAACAATTAGCGGTGAAAAATCTGTTATAAAACTTCTACCTACCCCCTTACTTATAAACGATGACTAAGTTTATGTAACGTTTCTGTGTCTGGCAACTTTGAAACTTCATTTCACAAATTCAAAGTTCTTTTATTCATTCGGATATTAACAATATATCTCTATGAATTGTCAATTATATAATGTAATCTACTGTGTCTTCGGAACGCGACCTTCAATGAGAAGAAGACACAAGAAACTCATGGGGTTTTGTTTTTGTATTTTTTTTGCAGTCATCATGTGATTTACATTGTCGCATATTTACTATTGAACAATAGTGGAACTGGAGCACTATTCTATACTATAATAATCCTTATTAGCATTAAAAGTAAAAGACAAACGATACATAAAGTTAGTCATCGTTTATAAGTAAAAGCTAGTGTCTAGTTTTGTATTCAATATCACTCGTATCTCCGTTGGTAATACCACAGTTCACATATTACTAAGTAAACTGTAGTAAAACTTTAGTCCTTATTCCCCATGCAGATTTATGTTTTTTCCGAATCATTCAACTTGCCTCATTTGTATTCCATAGAGCTCGTAACACAGTGTCACAGTTTAAAATTGTATTACGTAATAAACGAAGTCTTTGTTTGCAGTGCGAATAATAATTATACTGAAAAATGTTCCTAGTATTTAACACGTAGTGCAAAGAGATACAGAATCGTAAGCATTCCAGTTTCGTATGTTTATGAGTTGGTTGGTTCTCAAAGGGAGAGATATTGCGCTCTGCGTTTCGTATTTGAGGAACAAGAGTGTAATTCCCGGGGGTTTTGTCTTGCGGCGACGCATCCTACAAATGAAAAGATGCCGGCATTCAAAGCTTATGCATTTTTAAATTGTTTCACAGTAGCCAGTCCGATGGTAGAAACTGCTGAGTGTTTGCCAACTAATGGACTTTTTAAACGCGTTTCGTCTGTGGTGTGTACTTATGTATGTGTTTAAGCTGTGTTTAGTAAACGTCAGGATCAAGTATTCGAAGCTCGCGGAACTCCGCAATACTGCCGTTTTCACTGGTAGTTTTATTTTAATTTCGCTCTCGGGAAATTTTAACTTACCATTATTCCGCCCGTGGGGCATGCTTACATCCAAGGACATTTGGAACATAATTATAAAAGTTTATATAAAATACAGTTGATTCTTCTTCTGTTTTCGCGATGTTGTATTGAAATTAAAGACAGAGGCAGAGACAGACAGAGTCTATCCAGAAGAAGAGACCTGGAAAGGTCTCGAAACGTTGAGCGTTGTAACAATGCTAAAAGTAATAAAAACCACGCGATTCAAACCGAAAAATGTCTTTAATTTTAAAATACAGTTTACATATAACTAGGTATCCTTTCTATTTTCAACTTCTAAGAATTATATAATCTACCCAGTAATTGCTGAGTTCTGAAAAGGTATATGTAGTAGATAAGTGTGCGTTTTGTGTAATTTAAAACAGTCGTTTTTCACAACATAAAGCTTTGATGAGACATTGCGATTCATTCTCGCATTTAAAAGCAAGACTGTAATTTCGCAGGCCTTTGTCTCGGCCCCACGCGGTACGGCAGCGGCTTGCTGGAAAATATGCGCATTCAAAATAGATTTTTATCGCTTTTCAAGTGGTAGGCTTTAGTGGTGCGGTCTGTTCTCGTTGTTTAAGGGCTATTTATGCGAATCGCTGCGAGAGACGTCTCGATATATTTTACCGGGTTTAAGTAATTCTAATCCGTACGTACCTTATGTGTTAGGTACTAGCTAGTGGGTACGTTTATGCTCTCTGACCTGGAAACTAAAACGCTGAAACATGTGAGTAAGCACTCGCTACTTCCGCTTAACGAGTCTCTTGTAATTTGTCACTGTGACATACAAGCTTGTTGGTTTGTTTGTAATAGGTTCTGTCTTTTGTACGATACTTTGTGAAACATTAAATTTTAGCGAACGAATTCCACGGTAACAAAGCGTCGGGTAAATCTAAATGTGCGGGTTGTTATTCCGGTACTTTTACCTTCGCTGCCTCTGTTTGCTTAGGATGCTCTAACCCTTAGAATTTGCGTGGTATCTATGTACCTATAGTATCTATATGTATATATGCTCAGTTCCTTTACATGTAAAGAGCTAGAACTAGGTTTGTAAGCTATTGAAATGAGAGAAGACAGCTACACTTACGCTGTGGTAATATAGTATTGTATGACAAATTTTAGAATTTGCGGGTTATCTATGTACCTATAGTATCTATGTGTGTATATGCTCAGTTGCTATACACGTGAAGAGTTAGAACTAGGTTTGTAAGCTATTGAAATGAGAGAAGACAGCTACACTTACGCTGTGGTAATAGAGTATTGTATGACAAATTGAAGATGCCAGTTAATTGCTCGTACATGTCACGTGTCGCGGTTTTACTTTAATTGTGCGGAGCAAATAGTTTATGCAGTATGTGGCCTTATTCAGATGGAGCGCATGACTAGGTCACTGTACTCTTGGAAAGTTCACAGTATTGATTTTATTGCGCACGCCCGAAAATATAAATGGGATCAGACTCCCCGTATGGAAGTAGCTGTTGATTTAAGGCCGTGAATAGGTGCAGCTGAAACCTTCTCACTAATGGATAGGTACTCTATCTAATCTTAACTTAATCGTAAAATAAACTTAACAGATTAAACCTACTACAGGTGAAGATTGAATTTATAACCTAATTGAATCCTGATCATGTGTAAAATGCGAATAAATTGAACGAGGTTTCATTGATTCCTTTACAATTCAATCATCACATCAAATTGATTGATTTATCCGATTACGTGTGTGAGGTTAATTTATTTCCTTTGTTTATAGAATCGCTCCCGCTTATCGACAAAAAAGGACCAGTCTGTGCATCCTTCGTTGAATGCGGCCTTCTCCCGAACTTAATGTAAGTTAATCTTCACTAGACAGCCGAAAATGAATATAATATTTCAATGTTTCCACTACATAAAACTTGAAACCGACTGACATTTGTTAGCTACGACAACGGTATAAACTTTAGATCTCCGCCAACTTTGCGTTTTCTCGAGGAAATCGTGTGAGAATTGCCACGTCATTTTCATAAAGTGCTACGATAATTTGAGTCTTAAGGTGGTGAGATTAAGGGTTGGGTGTTTAGTCGCGACATCCTCGTAGCGTAATTATATTAGTCGGTGGAAGTTTGTTCGGGCGACGACCTCGCTCGACTTTGACCCACTTCCTCTAATTTCCGCGTCTCGCCCCGCAGACGACTCCGTTATCTATACACCCCTTCAACTTTGCATCTCATAATATTTACGCTTGCGTTTGTACTATAAACATTGAATGAATTTTAGGTGCTTATTAGGTTTTTGCGTTAATTCTTTTTGTGTTCTCACTAGATCGAATTTTAAATGAGTAAAGTAAATTATTTAATCTGTTGTGTTGTGGCTTTTGATAGATGTATAAAGGTTGTGTTCTCTTTCGGCTAGATTTTAGATGAGTAAAGTTGATTATGTCGTCTTTTTTCTGATAAAATAATAAAAAAACTTAAAGGTAAAAAATACGTCATAGCAAATGAAAAAATGTTTCGAAGTAATGACCGACAATTTCAATTTATATAACAAAATCAAAGTTTTTATAAAAACTCTTTATTAAAAATCCAGAAGTACAAAGTAAACAAAACCACAGGGAAAGTTTAAATTCTAAGTCCTACTTGCTAGGTGAGGGGAAAAGAGGTGGGCAGCCGGTGGGGCGGTTTTCTTATATTTCACCCTTCAAACTTGACTGTTTTGAAACGTTGAACTTTGTTTGATACAACTTCCAAGTCTTTATGTTAAACTTTATTTTAATATCTATTTTAACATGCCTCTAAAAGCTACGTCTTGTTCGGTTTGTTTATTCTGAATACACTGTCTTATTAGATTTTTCTTGCAAAGATCACTTCTTCTAAATGCCACAGTATTTTTTAAAGAATCATTGTTAGGTACAGGTAGGTAGGTAACTTAAAAAGAAATAGGTTAATAAAGTGTAATTTATGTTAAAAAGTACTGTTTATTGAGACGTTTCATGATTCCTGATTCGTGTGTGACAAATTAAAATCGCAGTTGCCCATTGCCTGCATTTGTACGTATTTCTGATATTTGAGGGTCTTTCAATAAATAAATAATGTAGAACGTTGCACACAGCGCCATCTGCTCAACTCAGCGACTAGACTTGTCCTATGGGTTCTAGACAACGGATATAGGTTACGACCTGTGGGTACGACATATAAAGTATACGTCCTTATTTATAATACACCTAAAAATAAACATTTACGTCGTGTGTGAACAAACATTTTCTAGGTGAGGTTTTAGGTTCATTTTCTCTATCTACCCGGGAACGGGAGGTCTGGAAAGACTCCGAAACATCGTCAGGCGTTGAAAAATGCTTAATATAAACAAAAACAACACGATTAAAACCTAGATAAAGGTGGTTTGTCTTAAAGTACAACGTCACTCACGATAAGGTACGGTCGATCAAACGGGGACCTAGGTATTATAAAGAAAAAGTTACGCATACCTTGATTTTTAAATGTCGACGTAATAGCAGCCGGTCCCGTTCAACTATTTTATTACACTGGTATCTCGCGTTGGAATTGGAATTTAATTTTGTAGCGTTCCCTTGTGAAATGAATTACAGGTCAGCAACGATATAAATTGTCTCCGCTCCGTTCGACCATGCCATTCTCTGAAAAAATTACCCAATCCCGATCTAATTTGGCGATTTTTACACGTTTTATTCGCGCGGTAGTTATTATGAATGAATAAATGCTTTATTTGCACAACAAACAAATACATCATCATCATCATCCGAGCGGTTGCATCCCTCTCGAGTGCCCGGGGTCCGCTTTCCTACTTTTACGTCTCCACTTCGCGTAGTGAGCCCATTTGCACGCATATTCGATCTTTCGACGTCAAGTCAGCACTTTTTGGGACTTCCTAATCTGCCGCGGCCGGGCGGAGGCGCCATAGCAAGACATTTATTCCCCACGTAACTAGCCGGTTTTCGTAAAACAACAGCACAACAAACAAATACAATTAGTTTAAAAACATTACAAGTATTAGGTAACAAGTTAGACAAATACACAGGAAGCTTAAAAGTAAAACGTTGTACAAATGGGCGACCTTATCGCTATAGGCGACCTTTGGATGGAAAGGGTCAGTAAAGTTTGTGTGGTAAGCAGAGAAAAGGTGGTATTCATTCGGTGGTGGTATTATTTGTTCTGACTTGTAAGAATAACAGATTACTACGGTAGGTAATAAACTTAAGATCGCAATCATGGTCCATTTATTGATTAAATAGACCAAAATGGACTAAAATGCCATTACAATTGTACGAATAAAATATCATTCCCTTAGAACATTGACTTGGGAATCGACATTTAGAATTGGGTATGTTTACCTAGAGTTGTTTTGTCTGAGTTGTATTTTTTCAAAGCTTAGAGCATTTAGTCTGTTTGAGCTTCTCAGGTTACCATTTTTCTATGTTTTACAATAGGTACCGACTTGGAAAAAGGAAGAGGTTACCTATTCTTAAATTGTATGATTTAATAACATCTACCTACAAAATAAGCCACGGAAGGACAGATAGACATAACGAAACTATAAGGGTTTCTTGTTGACTACGAAACTCTAAATGTAGTGCTAAAGGTGTTTTAGATCAGAAGGTTATTATTATTTAATAATCACTTAATATTTTATTTAAACTATTTTTTCATTTAGGTAGATACATATTTATACTATATTTTAGAAAATTAGATCAAAAATGTAAACAAAAATCCCTTACATTTATTTATCGTATCATGTATTCAAATATTGTTAGCCCAATGAACACAGAAAGGGACAAACTTTCTATTGGTAACATGATAATACAACAAAATAAAAGCAAATCACAGCACCTACCTTCCTTATAATAACACCTTTACCTCACGTTAGCAATTAACGAAATCACCAAATAAAGGGACAACTGGAGGAAAATAATTTGTGTTCGTTACCCGCTCCCTGTGGTTCGTAATTGGTAGGTTCTTCGTGGTTGCTCTGCGGTTTTACATCAAACAAACGGGACAAATTAAGGTCTTTTCATTTACGCCAATTCATACAACCAATGATTTTCTTTGACAATCACGTTTCTGCGTTTCTTTTTGATTTATTTGTTATTTTCGGAATTTTCTTACAAATGCGTCGTACCCAATGACTAGTAATAAGATTGCTTTTTATTGAAAGTTGATTTGGCTCATTTGGAAATAGAAGTTAATAAAGCTAGGAAGTAAATTATTATTATTTAGTTGTCATCATAGTAGATACCTATTATTATCGATCGATCATACCACACCTGGATCCCAAGTCTGCTCTCACAGTCGTGTCTCAATAAAGTGTCGATAGAATAGTAATTGTCATATTGGATGTGTATTTGACCACATTTGTCTACCAAATATGACAATTACTATTCCGTGGACACTCTTTCGAGACACGATTGTGCGAGCCGACTTGAGACCCTGATGATATAAGATAGCTGTAGGTATATATTTCACCTTCATTTGCGTTTATTGAATGCGTAAAACTATTATCTAGGAACGTACGGTATTTAATATCGAAACTACGTAGGGGATCCCCATGTAGATACCTACATGCTAGGATAATATACATACATACTCGGGCCACTGATTTCCTTCTCTCGCATTGTGAGGAATGACGAAGCGAAACGCTTAAAGAAAATGTGCTATCCATAGCTTCATTCATAGGTATATTTACCCTAAATACCTACCTACCTACGTATAAAGTATAGCGAAAAACAATTATGTTTTCTTATGGTTTATGTTATGTAAACCTTATTAACTTATACAATAATTTAACAAATATGGTTAATGGCCGCCCATTGTAAATAAGTTACAAACCGGCCGGCAAACAAGTTGAAAAGTTTTGACGTGGAAGGGGAAAGCTCGCGCAATAGGTACATTTTACATGCGACTTCTATGAAAAATCGACTTTGCGCTCCGCCATTTTTTTCCAGATGTTTGCTGGAAATTATACCTTTACTGTAATTAGTTTTAAGTTACCTACTCTTTAATTGAATATGTATTTTTTTAATGTTAAATTTGGTACAAAAAAGTGTTTAGTGTTTATATTTATGTTATGTATTACGTAGGTTTTACTAAGTATGAAAGAATTTTAAGGACACTCGCTCTTGTAATCCCTATTAAAGACAAATGTCAAAGAAGTAAAGTAAGACTAAGTAAGACTAAGTCAAAGAAACTTTAAGCCTGAATCATAAAAGCACTACTAAAATATTCACGATTTTAAACTCTAGCTTCTTGTATTGATTTTCTTTGTTACAGAAACAATCACAGTAAGAATCGTGAAGCTAAAGTAGTAGTGTGCAATGTATCGGAAGAATTGAGAATTGAAATTTATAGAAAACGTGGTGGTAAGTGTGTGTTATTGTTATTTTTCAACTTCCATATTTCAGAGTAACTGACAGTTTATAAAGGTACACTCAGGCAACAAAAGTGAACTTACATCTATCTACAAATTATGTTTAAATATCGTGGTATTTACCATGTTCATTTCAAATTAGTTTGTAATTCGTCTCGTGAACAAGCCAGTTGAAATTAGGTACTGGGGAATTATCGAGTTCCGTAAAACCTAATTTGAACATTGTAAATACCCCGTTATTTGTTACTATTTGTAACAAAAGTAAATATTTATCGTAGAGTTGTAAATTGTCACTTTATCTGATTGTATTAAAATTATACAGTTAAGTTATTTACCTACTCAAGTTATTAAACTTCAATTTCTTAAACTAACATAAATAAGACTTTGTTCCTTATTTAACACAAACAATACCAAATTGCAATCTCAAAACTGTACCAACCTAACATTACAAGAATTGTAAATGTATTTACATATTTCATTATAATTAAAGTTACCTATGAAAGATGCCACTTACAAAAACGTTCTACATCCAGTACATTCGTATAAATACCTAAGTATATATTAATATTAAAAACATGAATTCATAACTACTTTTATATAGCATTCATACGACCATACCATGTTCATGAAAGACGTGAAAAAGTATATTAAATGAGTGTTATATTCGGAGTACCTACATTTAATAAATAGGGTAGAGGGCTTACGCGGAAAGGTACCGTTCACATTATAACCATAAGCGTCCGTCCAAGCCCTCTTACAAAGAAACTAATTTACTTTTACGATACTAAAAACGTTTATTACTCCATTTATTGTGTTATATAAAGTAAAATATTTAGTAGAAAGATGTTACTGTGTCAAAAGCGCCTACCTGTTGAGTCCATTGTCTGAGGAGTCAAACATTTTCTTTGTTTATAGATGTTATCAGCTTAAGTTTATTTAGGTTAATGATAGTAGGTAGGTGAAATTATTTTTAGGGAATTTCGTCTTATCATTTAAACTATAATGATCATAAATATAATATAGTACCATAGAACGGGACTGATCTCTATTAGAGACTAGAAGGAGAAAGGTCGCTTGATAGTGATCCATTTCAAAATCGTCTCTGACGGACGAGCTTCACCAGTTCCATAGTCGAACTGTTCGGGATATTACTCACACATCTCTGAAAAAGATAAATTAAAATTTGATCGTCGTTGTTAGAATATCCATCATCTATGTAATCTAAGCCTATTACCTTATTTAAAAAGTTAGGTGGGTTCAAGAATATGTACTAGTTAAATATCAACTATTCACCCGCGTAAGTCCCGATCCTGTGGGCATATCGGGATCAAAAGTAGCCTATGTTACTCACGGTGAATGCAGACACACACACACACACACACACACACAAAAACAAATATTTCCTCTTTATAATATTAGTATAGATATGTACATCAACTAGCTTTATAAACTGAATATCAACTCAACTGATAAAATCGACACATATTTACTTTGTCTAGAATAAACTGTAAAGATATTCTTTATCTTTTTAGGAATTTGTTTTTTGATCTTCAATTTTCTGACTCGACTGTTTTCAACAGAACATTTCAAAGGAAATAACGTAGACAGATACTGTCTCGAAATGAAAACTTTGAGCAAGAAAACTAGGTACCAAACATAGACGTTACTATACAGGATGTTTCGAGGAGGGGGGTATTAAGCCGCAAGGGAGTTGTTCTAGAGGTCTAGGCGAACAACTTTTATTCTACGACTTTTGGAAATTCGTACTCTTTTTTCGAAAATTTTAAAGTTGTATCACTAAAAAAAACAGCTGATTTTGTAAAAAAGGGCAATTAATGTTTAGATTGTAGTGGTCCAAACTAAATAAAAAGACATCTCAGGGCCATTGACCTCAAACTTTAAGAAACAGCTGATTATCACGTAAACTCAAAATTTTCCAAAACCACCTCGAATTTCCAAAAGTTGTAAAACAAAAGTTGTTCGCTTAGACCTCTAGAACAACCCCCTTTCGGTTTAATACCCCCTTCTCGGAACATCCTGTATAATATTGTCTTTTCACTTACGGATGATTGGACGAAACTCGAATAAATAATTCTTCGCATAGATGGTCTATCGAACGGAAGACCTTCTATTCTATCTCGAGTCCCTCAAACAAAAAATAAGCCTACCAAGTACGAGTCGGACTCGCATACGAAGGGTTCCGTACCACTATCACAATTGGGTACGGAACCCTACGTAGATACGGGATGTATTTTTATTGTATTTCGTAGGGATACCTGTAGGGATACGGTAACAATACATCGCGGTATCGATGTGTTGCGATGAACAAAGACTTGTTTGTTGTATGGGAGCCGTCCTTGAATATTTGATTTATTTTGTTTTTAGTAATTATTGTTATAGCGGCTTCAGATATACATCATCTATGATTTTTTTAACCATCTAGCTATTATGGTTCATGAGATACAGCCTGGTGGCAGACGGACGGACAGACGAACAGACAGTGGAGTCTCAGTAATATGGGCCCGTTTTTACCCTTTGAGTACGGAACCCTAAAAACTAGTATTGTGTAAAATTCCTTTAATTTTAATGCCTTTTCCTTCCTACACGCAAATGGTGGCCTTATTGCTTAAAGCGATCATAATGTGTTGCTTGTCAGGTGTTTTGTTAAGAAATGAGCACACTTTGGCAGAAAATAATTTATCATTTCTTAAAGAAAACCCAGCATTACCTTCCATTCATCTCAGTGATAAAACATTCAGTCTACAAAAGCTTACTACGGCTTTGTGTAAAATATCTCTGCTGATACTCGCTTGTAGGTATTGCGATAATAACCTTTAGCAGCCTTAGATGAAAACAAAAATAGTAGATACGGTATATTCTAACATTGGGTATTCGAAAAATGAGCTAGAAACACCTACATGCATTTTCATAAAATTATTGTATTTAAAAACATTTGTCTTTAAGAATGATTCAAGCATTTGTAAATACGAAAAAAGGCATTCAAAAAGTTAATCGCAGTGTGACAGCACGTGCTCACGCGGCAACGGTTCGACATAAGACTGAGGCTATTGCATCAGCTAGACGCAGTTTTACCGTCTCATTTTTTGAGACTAGGTAACGTATCTGCTGTTTTTTGTTCTCATCTAAGTTTGCATCATCAAATTATAATGTTACTCAAATGTACCCTACATTTGCGTGAAAATATAATTCACTCTTCATCCCTGACCGGCTAAGACTGTCCTTTGTAAAGTACTAGCTGCGTCCCGCGGATTAACCCGCGTAGGTCCTGAATAAATATACTGTACAAATTCCATACAAACTTCATTCTCATTTATTCATCCCCCTCAGGGAATGAATTTTAATATTTCCCTTCTTAGTGCATAGTTGCAACCTCTAAGAAACCTATGTACCATATTTCAAGTTTCTAAGCTTAGCGGTTTTAAAGTTTCATACACATTTTCATTCCCTTTTTAACCCCTTTTAGGGGTTGAATATCGCAAAAAAGCCTTATGCTAAATGTCTTAGTGAGCACCTACATCCTAAAAGGAACTAGCATACGAAATTTAAAATACCTAGCACTTGTAGTTTCTGCGATTTTGTGATGAGTGAGTGGAGTCAGTGATATTCTCTGTTATAAAATATATAAGACTAGCTGCGTCCCGCGGGTCACCCGCGTAAGTCCCGATCCCGTGGGAGTATCGGGATCAAAAGTAGCCTATGTTACTCAGGGTGAATGTAGCTATCTTATAGTGAAATAATTTTTGAAATCGGTCCAGTAGTTTTTACCCGGCTGCAAGGAAAGGGTTATTGAGTTTATTCATAACAAACATTCAGACGCACACACACACACACACAAAAATACAAATCTTTCCTCTTTATAATATTAGTATAGATTAAAAAAAGGTTATAAAAATATAACCAATTTTCCGTTTCATAAAATAATGAACGGTTTTATACAAAGGCTAAATTCTCATAAAGAACATTTGTATCCGCAGATGGCTAAAATGGTTTCCCTCTAGCCACCAAGAAACAAATATATTGCGATTTGCTCCTTCATTTTCTCGGAAGGTATTTTATTGCTTTGGGGTCTCTCATAAATTCCGTACTCACTCAGAGAGAAAAATAAGGTCTAACCGGAGCTCACAAGAAATTGGTGCGAAAATTTCGTATTAGTTTATTCTTATCACATAAGCTTGGCAGACACTTCAGCTTGGCACCTCGAATACCTATTTACGCTGCAGCTTCGTTTCTGAATAAGCATCGCCATTGAAGTTTAAGTTCCTATTAAATGGTAAATAGTGTTTATTTAGTCATTTACCGACCAATTTATGTTTGTTACAGTTTTATTAAGTTATTTTTACCCGACTACCGAAGGAGGGTAATGTTTTTTGAGCGTATGTATGTAGGTGGGTGGGTGAGTGAGTGTGTTGTATGTAATCCAATTTTCGTTTGTCACTATCTGTAGCCTGAACGGTTTGTTGGATTTTAGCATCTGAGGAGTAATGACAACGCCAGTGCTATTGAGCACTAAAAAAAATCCGATCATGAACGATCGTGCCGGTTAAGCAACGCTTGGCGCGGTCCTTACTTGAATGGGTGACTAATAATTTGTGTGGCATAAATTCATTTTTTCGAGCTCCTCCGTGCTTCGGAAGACACGTTAAGCAGTTGGTCCCGGTTGCTATCTCTGGTAGCAGTCGTTAGGTCAAGTTAGAGGCCTTAGGGCGACCTGAAAACTCGAACACCAGGTGAGCCACAGTACTATACTAGTACGAAAAGAAGAAGAAGATCGGATGAAGAATATTTTATAAAGAACACACTCTCCGAATTTCAGCTTTCTACTATATCAGCGGTGTAGGTTGTGCGATGATCAGATAGTCAGGACAAAGCCTTTTATGGACTAGCTGTGTTCCGCAGTTTCACCCGCGTAAGTCCCGATCCCGTGGGAGTATCGGGATCAAAAGTAGCTTATGTTACTCAGGGTGAATGTAGCTGTCTAATGGTGAAAGAATTTTTGAAATCAGTCCAGTAGACAAACATACACATACACACACAAATACAAATCTTTCTTCTTTATAATATTAGTATAGAAGTATAGATATAGATTTTAGTTTGAATAGTCTCTACCTTTATTTTAAAACTAGAAATAGTAAAGTGAAATGAACCCGTTCTAAATTCTGACCTGTAAGGCGGACGTCCGCAATGGCCAAGTTAGTATAAACTTTGAAACGAAACAGAATTTCTAATTAAAAAATGATTAAAAAAGGTCCGACTATGTCCACAAATAGGAAGGCGAACAAACAGAACGTCTGCAAGCTGAGTCTAGGTATACAACTCTATCACTTGGTAGGTAAACCTAAAACTAAGGCTTGATTCGACCAAACTGAAATAAGCAACGAAAAGCAATTCTACGTATAAATCGTCATTTGTTCGAGAGATTCTCGAGCTGTTCGATTCATGCGGAGAATTGTTATTCATTGCTTAGTCTAGTTTGGTCGTACGTACACTTATTTTTATTATATTTTTAGCCTATGTTGTCCCACTGCAGGTCAAAGGCCTCCGTCTCTTCTCTCCACTCTGTTCTGTCTAGTGCTAGTTGGGCCCAGTCCCTATTGTGCGAGTCCAATTCGTCCCGCCATCTCCTACTGGAGGGTTACTGCGGTTCGTTTCGATACGACATCGATACGATACTAGGCATGCCTTTTAAGTTCTGTCGTTTGTATATTTGCCGCCAATTTTAAAATTAGAACTTTTCAAAATTCAAATTTGTTAGAATTTCGAATATCAAAACAATTGAAAGCATTAGGATTAATGCAATAGTTTAGTCACAGCGTTGGTTTGAATCTGTCAGGTCACGTACGAAAATGCATCTTACTAAGGAAAATGTTCGTGCAATAATTTTCTATAACTTTCGAAGAGGCCTCACGCGACTTCAGTGTTTCGAAGAGTTAACATCTGTATTCCATAATGAAGTCCCATGTCTGCGGACCATCGAACGCTGGTATTTGGAATTTGAGCGTGGACATACCACACTTAGTGACAAATCTCGTGAAGGACGTCCAAAATCCGCCTTCACTGAAGATAACATCGTTGCTGTGAGACAACTAATCGTCGAAGATCGTCATGTGACATATCGAGAGATAGAGGCGTTATTAGGCATCTCAGGGACAGCCATTCAAAAGATATTGCATGAGGCGCTTGGTGTGAGAAAACTAGTTTGCCGTTGGATCCCGCATTTGCTTTCCGACGATCATAAAGCGGCCCGCCTCAGATGGTGTAAGAAAACTCTTCAGAGGTTCAACCGAGGAGAGTCAAATCACGTCTACGACATCATCAGTGGTGACGAATCTTGGATCTATGCCTACGATCCTGATTCCAAACAACAATCTACAGTCTGGGTTTTCCAAAACGAGCCAAAGCCGACTAAAGTTGTTCGCTCTCGAAGCACTTCAAAGAAGATGGTGGCTACGTTCGTGGCGAAAACCGGTCATGTTGCGACGATTGCACTTGAAGATCGTAGAACGGTTAATGCGGAGTGGTATACCACAGTTTGTTTACCACAAGTCATCGCCGAACTTCGGAAATCTAGCCCAAAGCGACGCATCATCCTGCACCATGACAACGCAAGCTCACACACCGCTCGTCAAACGATTGAGTATTTCAAGCAGGAAAACGTAGAAATTCTTGACCATCCTCCATACAGTCCTGACCTAAGCCCTAACGATTTCTTTACATTTCCTAAAATTAAGAAAACTCTTCGTGGTCAAAGGTTCCAGTGCAGTGAAGAAGCGGTCGACGCTTTCAAGTCAGCCATGAACACCCCCACTTTGGAGTGGAATAAATGTTATAATAACTGGTTCGAGCGAATGGAAAAGTGTATTAAACTTCGTGGTGAATACTTTGAAAAACAATAAAAGGTACTATAAGGTTATATAGTTTTTTTTTCTTCAAACGACAGAACTTAAAAGGCATGCCTCGTAATACGATGATTCTACTGTCACATTCTGATAGTAGGGTGACAGTAGAACCATCGTATTATCGTATCGAAACGAACCGAAGTAACCCTCCTGGGCCTGCCGCGGGGTCGCCTGCTATTCGGTGCCCAGTCCGTGGTGGTTTGTGCTCACAATGAAAGAAACATTATACCTTATTCTAAAATATAGACTATGCCTAACTACCACAATAATTATGGGTGATTATAGAGATAAACAATGATTGATTTGATCTGTTAAGCTTAATAGTATTTCGAATTCAATTTTGAAAACCAAATTCCACTTTATTTTACGAAATCCCGCATAAAATACGGCGTCGAGTAGGAATGTTATTATTGCCGCCGCATCTGATTTACTGGTCGGGAGATTTCGTATTTTCCCAATTCGTAGCAGGAGTGCAGCTCTTAATATCTAGAAATCAAAACTTGAATAACAGTTAACCATTTAAGTAGCTCTAGAGCAGTGAATTTGCTTGATTAGATTTATTTTTGTTCAAGGCGAATTTGAATTGAAGATGTTTATTCTAGTTTAAAAAAAGTATTTTCAAATAAAACGGGTAAAATAAAACTTAAATGTTATTTTTTGTAAATAAACACTATTATATTACTCTATTTCAGAAACTTAGATTAAAAATGTAAACAAAGAACTGTCAATTTTAAAGGAAAAAGAAAATAAAGAGCTGTCACTTTCAAATAAATGTGTGGGATTTTTAATCTAAGTTTCTGAAATAGTGTATAGGATAAGTATAGGCACATCGAATGTAGATTTAACTACTTAATATGCAGTCTTGTTGGTCTGTCTAAAGTTTTCTAAACTTAATAATTCTACCTACGTTTTATTCGGTATATTTTTCACAATTTACACCGGAACAGTGTCCAAGTTAGATAAAATGTAGCGCTGACTCCGGGCACTATAAAAATTTAGTACCTACATATTATAACGCTGCGAAGTAAAATTAATGTTGCAAACTTTGCAGTTATACCTGACACGGCTCTGTACAGCATTTTCAGGAGTCAGTGTTTAATGTAGTATGATTGCGTTTCACATGGCCAATTGCTCAATTACCTGTGACAATAGTTGAACAGCTTACAGTCGAGTTGAGTTTACAGTGCACATACGGCTAGCCGTTGGGTGCACCTACTACCTGCCATATGGGAGATCGATGAAATTAAATAGACAAATAGCCTGGGAGCCGATCCAAATGTTTGTGATTTGCGGTTTCTTTACAGTAAATGTTGCCAAGATGAAAAGCTGGCTTTGATTTTGCCCGATGTCAGCTAAAATTTTTAGGAAATTGTTACAATTACGTACTGTACAGGATGTTAAGAAATGGGTGTCCGACCATGAAGAGGGTTGACCTAGACTTCTAGGAGGGTTGACCTAGACTTCTAGGCAATTCTACAACTTTAAAAATTCGAACTTAAAAAAAAACTGAGGTAATGTTTCCTTGGAAATCTGGTGTTTCTTAGTGTTTCAGTCCATAAACCTAAGGGCCTTTTTATTTAGTCTTTAATAATTGATGATCTTTACTTCGGAACACTGCAAATTTTCTAGCAAAAAATAACCTCAAAATGTTGTATAAAATTGTTCGAATTTTCAAAAGTCGTCGAACAAAACAGAACAGTTGTCCGCCCAGACGTCTAGAACAAACCCCTTCATGGTCAGACACCTATTTTGTAACATACTGTATATAGAACTACGATTATGATGATAATCAGCATACCAAAGTCATTATAATTTAACTCTTGTAATCGTGGTGAAGCACGAAGGGTTTAGTTTGGTGGGTAGGTTACTCAATTATTCTAATTTCCAAGTGCGATGGAATATCATCCCATTGAAACCCGCTTGGGGTGAAAAAGTGGCGGGGATTAATGTAAATTCCATTGACACAGCAATACGAATTCCATTCCTTACATTAAGTACATTTTTGCGTTGTATCTACGTAAGTAATAAATGCGTATATTGCCATCTGAGGATTGGGGATTGTATTGAGTAGGTTAAGGAAAGATATAGGTATCTATGTACGTAAGTATAGATTCCTTGTGTATTTTGGTTCTATGCCTAAAGTCAACACAATCTAAAGTAAATAGAATACCCCTCTGTTCCGTCAACAATCTTTACTTTACATATTCGCTAAAGTAAACAATTCATACGAAATCACGAGAAAGACAAAAATTTTGGACTTCATTTTCGGGATCCAAATGTGTCTGCCTCACCAAATGGAAACTTTTTCAAATTGGAATAGTTCAACGGATATTTCGCGCGTTGGCATCCATCTTTGTGAGGGTGGGTGACAGGACAACCCCCACCCATACCTACGGTACCACAGGGGACGCAGAGGTAGTTGGTTTTTTTTTATGCCAATACTCGTTCGCTTTGTGAATAACCTATTTGTGTTTCAGCTTTGGTCTGAGATGCCGTACTAGTAACGCGTGTTGAATATTTTTGTCCAAATACATTTATTGTCCATTAATTACTAATATAAAATCAATACGAAAAAGAAATAGTAACGAATCTAAAACTAATATTTTTGTACAGTAGAAACTTTTTACTTTCGTACTAAAGTTATACGTTTTCCCGGGTCTTAATAGAGTATATTTTATTTATTATTATTAGTATTTACAAGCTGCGCCCCGCTGTTTCACCCGCGTAAGCCCCGTTCCCGCGGGAATATCAGCTATCCACATACCGAGTTTCATGGTAATCGGTTAAATATAATATTAGTAGGAAGGATTTTCTTACCTCGACGTTTCAACGATTGTAACAAGTAACAATTAAGACCCGGAAAAACGTATAACTATGCCAACAAATCGTGTGGATTTGAAAAGTTTACACAAATACTTACTAGACAAAAATATCGAATACAATTCCCGATGAAAATTTACCGAAATTATATTAGAAGGTAATTAAATGTACGTAGAATTTTCCTATCTCCTAAATATGATTGAAGATACAATTCATTACAACAGCTCATTGAAGACGCAGCTGTAACGTTTCCCATCATCCGAAACCCGTTTCGCGCAAATTAATATTTGTCAATGTGTTTTTACACCCACACGCTTACTTCTATACCTACCTAAATATAACAGTAACTCGTTAAGAACGTGGCGACTGTTACCATTTCCATACAAACTTAATAACAAAATAAATTCTGAAAAATTTAGTTTTCTACCTTAATATCGATATTATTCGGATTAAGATTTTACTTTCCCCACCACAAGGTCTCCAAAATATTTTTTCGAAATGAAATAAAACGGAGAAACTTTTTTTTTCATTTTTACAGCGTAAATTACTTGTTATTGGGAATAATATAAAAAAATGAGATGTAAACTAGTAAGTAATTTACGCTGGAAAAAATGAAAAAAAAATGTTTCTTTCATTTCGAATGAATATTTTGGAAAAGCTTGTGGTGGGGACCCTAAAAAAGTAAAATCTTTTAATCCGAATAATATCGATATCAAGGTAGAAACCTAATTTTTCATAATTTATTTTGGTATTAAGTTTGTATGGAAATGGTAACAGTCGGCACGTTCTTAATGTATACCTATCCTTCTCATATCCTTTGTTTATGCGATAGATAAGTCCGAGCTATCGTTGCCTCGGGTTATCCATGCAATTCAGGGCTGGTACCAAACAGTCAACTTTTTCTTGTTTTTTCGATTTACGATGTTATAAATTCGGAACGAATGCGGATAGTAAAACGTGAAGCAGAGTGAATTTTTCAAGAGGACCTCAATTCTTCGTATACACTTGTATAATTTACTTGAGGATCAAGATTCAACTTTATTGCTACATTGTCGTGCATGTTTGGAATGACTGGCTATGGCTATGCGGTAACTTGACCCAAAATGCTGAATACCTCTGCCAGAAATAGACTTTAAGGGTCAATTTATACTAACGTAGAGTCGAAGCGTCAAATTCTTCGCAACTAAAGCGAAGCTGTACAAATGCGCGCGTATTCGCAAGAATACAACAACACACCTACAACGGCGCAGGCAATTTCCGGCTGATGACGCGTAGGATCACTAGTGGGAGTTTGGATTCGCGAGAATGCGCGCGAACCATATAGCGTTGGTCGCGCGAATGAGGGCGCGCCTTTTTAATTATAAGAAGTAATAAGAGCATTGCACTATGGAGATAAGGTTGAATTTGTAGTGTTAAGTTTTAGATCGACGCTTCGACTCTGTGTTCAGTATAAATTGACCCTAAAACGTCAGCTATAAAAAGTACATGTGTAAGTAACGAATAAACGACTAAAAAAAACAAATCATGGACATGGGGTTGTGATTGAGAAGGGTTGGTGTAAATCGAATGATGTCTATTGGTAATGAAAACGCTTCGTTTCTGTAAGTGGTAAAACCCTAATTTAAAATTGATTGGAATGGACCTTTTAATTTTTATTAGGAACATATTTTATGTTGGTACATATGTAGGTACCTGACCTACAATCAAAAAAATATCATTATAAGCAACTATGCAGGTTTTCAATTTTTTTATACGATTTTAACTTATTTTACTAAAGTAAATTTGAAATAAATATTTACTTACCTAAATGTTACAAAGTTATCAGTAATATAGTTTTGTAACATTTAGCCAACTATTTCTTGTAAAATTACCAACAGGTGTACCTAAAAACTAATTGGTTGTGTATACTTACTAAAAATGGGTGAATCAAGATGCCACATACAAGAGGTGTTTTGTTTCAAATTTTCTGTTTTTTGATATTTTACACATACATTGATATCATGTATGTATATATGAGGACCTATTCAATAAATTTCACAAAACGCACCAGTAAACGATCATTAAGAAGAGTCTACACGACTATAGACGAGTTCACAACATCCTCATTAAATACAAACATTATGTCAACTATGCCAAAGGCACCTGAGCTATGCAAACTTTCGTCTGTATTTTTCCATTTACCTAGTTATGTTTTTTTCAGTTACACGGTGCTCGTTAGTGAGGAAAACGAGCATAGTACGACCGTTCAAACGAAAACGTTTTAAACGCTCTCCAGGTGAATATGTTTTATTCTCTTTTTATTATATTTTTCTAGGAAAGTTTCGTTTTCAAAAGATACGCTGTTGTTGCTACAGTAAAAGTTATTTTACAGCGCAATCATTGTTATTACTTTTGTAATGGGGAAGAAAGTTTGAGTGTATTATTTGTTATTGTTATTCAAAAGAATACTCTTACCTTTTAGTCGCTTATGGAAAACGATTAGAAAATTAATTGATACGAAATGCGCACTTTTAAAGTTACACGATTTCTGTCTTATATTCTTTTTTCAAACTTCGGGTTTAAATCGCAGTATAGATAACTATAAATTTAATTGCCTCGACGTTTCGGCAAACGGGTTGTACATCAGCCGTGGTCCTGAGAAGACACATCCTCGAAACGTCGAGGTTAATAAATCCATAGTTATTTATAACGCGATCTAGACCCGAAGTTTTAAAATGAATATGAAACGAAATGTTTTTAAAAACAATTAGAACATTAAATTGATAAATAATTGACGGCCTCTGTGGCTGAAACTCCCGGCTCCAACGCAGAAGATTTCGGGTTCGATTCCCGCCGGGGACAAGTATTTATGATGACCATAATTTTCTATGATTAAGATTCTGGTTCTGGGTGTGTCTATACCTATGTATGTATTCACAAAGAAAAGTATAATATGTAGTATATCCGTTATCTAGTACCCATAGTACAAGCCTAGTTGCTTAGTTTGGGGCTAGATGGCGATGTATGCAATGAATGTCCTGCAAAATGTCTTATTTATATGAAATGGTTTTGATATAGGTTTTTTTTAAATAGCACGTAATATACGTTTTTTATTTTCAAACTATAATCTGACATTTATGTCCTTCTATTTCTAATTTTTTTCTTTAGAAAGATGTGTCAAATCGTAGTCTCTGATTAAAAAACGAAGTATATGTAATCACCCACTGAAGGACAAAGTTCTCTCCCATTTCTCTTCATGTGACCCGGTTTCCTTGACCACTATGCGGTGAACGCAAACGGACCGTCAAAACATCTAATCTAGGTCTATCTCAACGAATTTGACCACTTGGGTGTTGCTCTACCTATACAGAGTTATTAGAAAATATTGTTATTGTTCTCTACGTCTAGGCGAACAATATTTTATCTACAACTTGGATATTGGATCGTTTTTACCCAAAAATGTACTGTTTTGGAGTTAAAGGTCAATAACCTTGAGGGTTTATTATTTTTATTAGTTTTAACAACAATTTGTAAACATAACCTCAACTCAACATTTCCTCAAAAAATTGTTCGAATTTCCAAAAGTTGAGTGAACCAAAATAGTGTTCGATACGACCAAACTTAAATAAACAACGAATAGCAATTCTACGCATACCTTAGTCGTCTTTTGTTTGAGAAACATTGCTTTAGGTATTGAAAACATGACATTTATGCACAGAATTGTTATCCATTGTTTATTCTACTTTGGTCGAATCAAAATTTAGGCGTGTAGATTAACTGGCCCACAAGAAAATTTCACTAAACCTGTAGGTTTAACTAAGTGAATGTTGTTCAAGATTCCCGTCCAGAGTTGGTGTATACGTTCATAGAGCAGGCAGTGCAGCCTGGAGCGCAAGTTGCGTTAAAATGTTCAGCGGTCGGCGAACCACCGCCTCGGTTCAGGTGGACCCTGGACGGACAGCCTATACCTTCACATCATGGGTGAGTGGTCACCATAAATAAATCCTTTTTGATATGACTTGGCTAGCTGTGTCCTGCGGTTTCACTGCGTAAGTCCCGTTTTTGATGTGAAACATCTATAGGCGCGTGTAACACTAAAAATCCGCGTGGCGATACAGGCCATGGCGACGCCTCGCCACGCTACACGGTAAGCATATATACCTACCTTTATGATATAATATTTACTATTATATACGTAGCGAGTCGATGTTTCCCATCTGCCAGGCGTCCGCGTCCCGTGACGGCTCACATTTTTTTGATATTAATAGTTACATTTTCGATCTATATTTTTAAATAGAGTTTAGTTTTTACTGGAATAAATATTTCGTAATATGATTTGTTTAATGCTCAAGGGCTAGGCATATCTACTAGAAATATTTTTAAAGGAAAATCCAATGCAGGGACGAATTCGAGCTTCGCCACGAGTGGATTTTAGAAGATGTAATTTTCCTTAAAAATATTTCTAGTAGAATTGCTACCTACAAAAACAAAGTAGCCGTCTCATACACAAAATAATAAAAGAATCGTATATAAAACAGCAATCACATAAATTCAAATTAAGGCGTTTCTATTCGACCAAGATCTAGGTAAATCTTACCGCAATACTTTTCATATGTTTGATGCCAGAAATTCAAACGTTATTCCGAATTTCATTGTAATGCTGCCAATGAAATACCAAGTTTCTTTGTTGTGTCATGTAAACCTACGATACCTTCATACAAAAGTACCTACCTCGGTTTCTATAATCATATGGGTTGTTTTAAAACTTGCAATGAAGAATGATTGTTACTTGGATAATAAATACCAGCTAAACCCCTTATAGAAACGATCCCGCGGTTTCACCCGCGTAATTCCCTATCCCGTAGGAATTTCAAATAACCCTTATTCATGGATATTTTACACATCTCAAAAACACACTCTCCAAATTTCATGTCTCTTGGATCAGCGGTTTAGGCTGTGCGTTAACCCATAACGGCATAAAGTATATAATTGGATTTTTTACGATTTTTACTGTAAATAATTATCAGTTAGGATGCTATTGAAAAGTTCATAATGAAAAAAAAATGAATTATCAAACAGGTGGACGCTATGCATGGCGGTCAATTTTTTTATGTTTCAATGAATTACAATGTAATCGCAGTTATTACACTAAAATGAAAAAAAAAGAGAATATTTTTGTTTGAGGGGGAGGGGGGAGGGGTGGGGGGGTGTATAGTTATTGTATATTATGTGTAACCTCTTTACGCAAATCGGCTTTTTAGTTCCGACCCTACGTAATGTAATGTGAAATAAAACTAAGAAAACAAGAGAATAATATTATTTATGTATTTATAACTAACGAATAACTAAAAACTACTCCATGTTTTTGGACTGAATTGAATTGAATTTGGCACCTGGGATGCAACCCGACACCTCACTTGGTGCGCTCGCCGCGCGATGATCTCGGATGATGATCTCTTCCATCATAAGTATCTCTAAGAAGACAATGGTTTTGCAGGTCTTCTACCTTGGGGCGATGGAGTCCTGCGAGTGACAAGCTAGGTTCTTGCTATAAATCGTCTAAATGAAAACAAACTTTCCGTTTTCTTTGTAGATCCATTTTTTCGAGCTAGAAACCAAGCGTTTGGCACGAAAACATCTACAAAGTAGGAAAATATTGGCAACCACCAATTGCTTCAAAGTAAATGTGAAGTACGAGGGCTGTGGAGCCTGCGCAAATGATGACCAGTCCTCAACATCCACACGTATGGAGTTGACAAGTGTGATAAAGTTATAGCTACTTGTCAATCCCACCCGTATATTTGTTGTTATGTACGACTTGCATACCTGTGGATGTTGAGGACTGATCATCATCTTCGCAGGGACCACACCCCTAGTACTTTACATCTACTTTGAAGCAATCTGCGCCCTAAATGGTTCAGGTTAGCGTCGTGTTCTTCATCTGACTTACCACATCTTCACCGGTATATGACCATTTTCGATCGGGGGTTCCGCAAAAATATAAAGTTATTTATTTTTGAAAATTTCTTCACTCTCTAAAGCCGATAATATTGCGTGCACCGTCATACTACAAAAACATAAAAACACCACATACAATGCCCGCTGTGCATAGCGTTCGATAAATCGGACGGCTTCAAAAACGCAAGCTTAGCAGTTCGTTTGATACGAATTTAGTTGAAAAACGTTTATATGTGTAGTTAGTAGCTAAGTTTACCAAAACGATTATCCGATTTATTTAGTTTTAAATCATGAATAAGCGATTAAAATAATAATAAAAACTTACCTATGTTGCGAAAATGTATTCCTGGGCGCCGCTATTTTAAAATCTCCAAAAAGACCCAAAAAAGTTAATTAACACCAATAAATTTGTTTTGCTATATTCTGTACTAGCTGACCCGGCAAACGTTGTTTTTCCTTATAAATTATAGATAGTAGTCGATTCTCAGACCTACTGAATACGAATAAAAATTTCATAAAAATCGGTCAAGCCGTTTCGGAGGAGTACGGTAACTAACACTCCTCCGAAACGGCTTGACCGATTTTTATGAGATCGGTTCAGCGGTTTAGGCGTGAAAGCGCTGTTACCTAAGTCCCTATCCCGCGGGATTTACGGGATCAAAAGTAGCCTATGTCCTTCTCCGAGGTCCCATCTATCTCTATACCAAAATTTATCAAAATCGGTTCAGCGGTTTAGGCGTGAAAGCGTTGTTACCTAAGTCCCGATCCCGCGGGATTTACGGGATCAAAAGTAGCCTATGTCCTTCTCCGAGGTCCCATCTATCTCTATACCAAAATTTATCAAAATCGGTTCAGGTATACGACCTAAGTCCCGATCCCGCGGGATTTACGGGATCAAAAGTAGCCTATGTCCTTCTCCGAGGTCCCATCTATCTCTATACCAAAATTTATCAAAATCGGTTCAGCGGTTTAGGCGTGAAAGCGTTGTTACCTAAGTCCCGATCCCGCGGGATTTACGGGATCAAAAGTAGCCTATGTCCTTCTCCGAGGTCCCATCTATCTCTATACCAAAATTTATCAAAATCGGTTCAGGTATACGACCTAAGTCCCGATCCCGCGGGATTTACGGGATCAAAAGTAACCTATGTCCTTCTCCGAGGTCCCATCTATCTCTATACCAAAATTTATCAAAATCGGTTCAGCGGTTTAGGCGTGAAAGCGTAACAGACAGACAGACAGAGTTACTTTCGCATTTATAATATTAGTAAGGAAGTAAGGATAAGGATAAGGATAAGGATAAGGATTAGTAAGGATAAGGATAAGGATAATATATGTATGTATTTAACTACTGTTTTGGCAAAAAAAATAATTAAAAAAATGTTAGTTCTCTGTTTCAAAAGTTAGATTTATTGAGATCCGATTTTTCGGACGTTATGCGGTAATTGGTTAATATATAGTTCAGTCAGTCAATCAGTCAGAATTTGGATTATCTATAATAATATATTTAGATGATTAAAAGATGTACAAACTTTTATTTTCTACCGCGACATGAAGTTTCCAAGTTGACAGTCAGACACATAAGTTGGTTTTAGTTGATAACAACGCTGAGCCCCAACTGCTGGTCCTAGAGACATGAAATTTGAAGGGTGTGTTCTTTTTTATCCACTCAGAAAGGGTTTTTGAGAATCTCCACGGGATTGGGACTTACGTGAAACCGCGAGTTAAAACTAGTGTTCCATAAGGAGAATAATAGAAGAGGTGAAATTATTCAAATCGACATTTGTTCTCTCGGCACAGAGCGATGATAACAGAAGGTCGTGAGAGCGGTCCGTCTGGCATATCGTCGAGTGGGAACTACGTGCTGTCTACATTGTCGATGGGTTCCGCGCGAGTGGAGCATGGAGGTAGATACGAGTGCAGAGCCACCAATGTTCATGGAAACGTCGCTCATGCTGCAAGGCTTAATGTCTATGGTATGTAATGTGGTGTAGCTCTGCTTTATTAAGTTTGCCAGTTGATAAGGACTGATCGAAGTTTTTCTGCCGTTTTCTAGATGAGCTTGCCAAATGTTAGCCTGTTTTGTCACTTACTTATTGTGACAACCATGTTACACAATATGGTAGGTAATATGGTGGTGGCTTAGGTATACATAATATGGTAGGTAGGTGAACACTTACAAGTTAAAAAAAAATTGGTAGTGATTCGCGGACAAACAGACAAAAAGACGGACAAGCGAATGATATTTTATGGGTTCCTTCTTTTTCCTTTTGAGGTACGGAACCTAAACATTCAGCTAAAGCTCGCTTACAAAGCTACAAATATTTAAAAAAAAACAGACCGAAAACAATGTAAGGCAAGGCAGGTATGCGATCTAATGGCCGATTCAAAACTACGCATGCTGAACTTAGCTTAGCTGTCGGTCTACAACTGGCTTAATTATTTATCTATGTCAGTATATAGTACCTATTTAAACCTAATTTTGTTCACAAAAAACGATACAAAGAAAAACCAGCGACAAAGAATACTGATACCCATATCTTGCCCATATCTTTCAATAAAACGTTGATGATCCAAAAACATGTACACAATATAAAATCAAGATTGAAAAGGTATAAAATAAGTAGATGTATAAAGTAGGTGCTTTAAATAAGAATAATACTGTGTGATAAGGAAAACATCGACGACAATATTCCTACAAAAATTATAAAGGTACGAGTTGGCAACGGGCGACATGAGGCAGCAGCGGACGACGTGTCGCGGCGACACTACTGGTTTCTATGAAACTCCCTACGTAGTCAGCGACACGAAGCTAGCGACGCGTCATCGAGCGAACGTAGGGAATTTCATAGAAACCAGTAGTGTCGCCGCGACACGTCCGCGTCGCCCGTTGCCAACTCGTACCTTTATTCTTATTTACAGCACCTACTTTATATATCTACTTATTTTATACCTATTCTATCTTGATTTTATATTGTGTATCCCTCGCTCGACGACGCGTCGCTAGCTTCGTGTCGCTGACTACGTAGGGAGTTTCATAGAAATACATAGAAACCAGTAGTGTCGCCACGACACGTCGTCCGCTGCTGCCTCATGTCGCTCGTTGCCAACTCGTACCTTAATACTTACTGTGTGATAAGGAAAACATCGACGACAATATTCCTACAAAAAGAATAACCGTTGATTGAATCCTATTTTCATGTCAACACAAATAGATTTTGTTTGGAATTTTTTATGTTTGTGATATTTCCAAACGTGAATTGTGTACGATTTTTGATAGAATTATTTTTCCTTTTGTGAAAAGGTTTTCAAAAGGAAACTAAACTTGATATAGGTTAGGTACTCGTATATCGGCGGTAGGTGGGTCTAGGGCGGATTGCATAAGGCCATTTAAAACAGATTTAGCTAAATCTGTTTAAATATAATTAACGGAAAATCGAACATGGGACTCAATGTTTAGGAATCGTTATGCAAGCCGGTCCTAATTGCTCAGTTAGTAGAGCAGTGCAACGGTATTCGAAGAACGTGGGTTCATTCTCCATCAGGAGATTTAATTTTGCAACAAAATATTTTCCATTCTTCGATGCTGATATGGAATTAAATTTATAATTTAGTCCGTCATACTACGATTTAGTCAGTAAAGGTTTTTTTGACTGATTTAGTTCACATATGGACTGACATTGTGTTAAAGTGACAAAACTGACTCTTCAAATTCCGCTATCGTCAAACATTATTTTATGGAATGACTATTTTAGTTCAGTTTCGCCAGAAATTACTAAAGTAGAAACTAAACTGACCCTTCACAGTCTGGTTAGTACATATATAATCTAGGTACATCACGTATAGTATTATATACCTACTGTATAATATTTTTACATTAAAGTGCTACATCCTAAATGTTAGTTAATCATGCAAAAGCCCGCAAATATAATTTATCAAGCCTAGAGGTTTCTCTTGTGTCAGTGAAAGCAGCGCCACCGTAGACTGATGTTGCTTCTAAATTATTTATTATTACTAGACTAGCTCGACCACAGTGCGGCTTTAATTTAGAAACCCAGCAGGATATGGTATAGTAGATACGTAACTTGCATAAATACCTAGAGGTAAACATAATTTATAATACCTAACCACGATTTAGCAGCTATACCAAGGCATTTTATGTTACAGATTTGGGTCATAAAACATTTTGATGCAGTGTCCTGTAAAGGAAAATGTAATAGTACATTATGATATAAGTGCGGTAAGTTGAAAATTACAGCCGAGGGGATATTGCTAGCCCGAGCCGTAGGCGAGGGCTACAAGAAAGCAGAGGCTGTAATTATCAAAGCGCACGTATGTCATACGACGTTTTATAACACATTTGCGAGGAAATCAAATAAAAACAATACAGCGAAAAGAAAAAGCGCGCGGAATAATTTTTATTTGTTCACAAATTAGCGATGCGCGGGCATCAGTGCTTTTTTTTTTTAAGGCAACGGTACAAAAACAGCCAGTATTACTAATAAAGTAAATTAATATTTTTTTGTTTCTGTTACAGATGTAATTTACTGTCAAAATGAATTAAATTAAAGAATTAAATGTTTATTTTTTATATTTTATCTCCCAAAGTTAATTTTATTCATAAAATATTGACCACTTTTCTGACATAAAAACTTTTTGATTTGCTTTCTTTGCTTTTTTTTTCTTAAGATTTAAAAAAGTACCGTTGGTTTTAGACGGAGCATGATAAACCGTACGTGTTACCTTATTAGAAAGAAACTCGTGCGTTTTACTTTACGATTACGCACAAGTACGTAATGACATACATTACGATATTGAAATTGGTGAAATAAGAGGCCCTTTACGAGAAAATGTGTTATAAATTGATTTATGTATTTGCGGTTTAAAGTCGTATTATTTGCTAAAATAAGTCAGGTTTAATTTGGGGATTCCATTATTATATTTAATTAAGTATTAATTAAGGTAACAGAGAAACAGATAGGAGAAAACAGCTAATAATGATTCAAAATACTTATTTGAAGTTTTCAAAATATTTTTGAATAAGCATTCGAAAACAATCCAAACGTTTTAAACATTTAGCTTGCATTTGGAAATCCTAACAAAATAAATGTCGTACTTACTTACATTATCTACCTACTGAGCATTTAACCATAAAATGTTAATTGCCGAGTAAATATTATTGTGTAATTTGCATAGGTCCCCCGTACATACGCTCCATGAATCCCGTGAAAGCAGTTGCGGCCTCTGACGTTACAATTTGGTGCCCCTACTACGGATTCCCTATTGAGTAAGTTAAAAGCAATAAATCTTCCCACTTATTCTATTAAACTTGTTAAATTGATTTTGGGAACGAAGAAAATTTGTTTATAAATAAAATATTTGAGTAAAAAAGAAGCTACGTATGGGTTTCTTAGAAAATATTTCGTTCCCGAAGACGTCCCGTCTGAAATTGTTGAACAATAAATTACTTTGTGACGTCTCTGAGCGAACAGACAGCATGTGGAATATAAAAATTCACTTACAACATTGCCTTCGTACAATATGTATGATATTCTGCAGTATCGTGAGTCAGAGCACGGAAAAAGATCGGTCCGACCGAGCTCGCCGACTATAATCGTTACCAACGGAATATGCGATGTTATTGCCTCGTCTTATAATATTTACCCCCAGAGAAAACAGAATACCTACCTAACAAACTCGGATTTTATTACGGTTCACTATTATTTGCGCCGCTAATTACTTCGCAACTCGTCGCTTTCATTTTTTCCGCGTTGTTAATTCTTAGAAGGAAGTTTTTTAATCAGCTGTTGGGTAATAAAGCGGGAAATAAAAATTTGAATATTTGATGGGTTAATTTTGTCCAGTTCCGTGAAATGGGAAGGTGGTGCGAACTCCGACCCTCGTTATCATCAGGTGGAAGGGCAACTTACTATAAATAATGTGGATCGGAATCGAGATCAAGGGAGTTGGACCTGTTCTGTCGTCACTCCGGGAGGAGAACAAGCTAAAAGAGAGGTAAATTATTTCTAAACTTACATGATTTCCGTCCATCATTATTATTAGAAACACGGGTCTAGATCGCGTTAGGAAAAATGATTATCTACAACGCGATCTAGACCTATGTGTTTCTAATAATAATGATAGAGGTAAATTCTATCTTTCAAGATAACTTGTATGTACAATGGTAATTAATATGGTGTAAGATGCTGTAGACTGCTGATTCTGTTATAATAATAAACTACGCGAGATTTCTAAAAACCCTTTTTTAAAAACCTTTACATTAGAAAGAACGCAACCCTTAAATTGTTAAATATCCAGGACCAGCGGCTTACGCTGTGCGTTGATATAATTCAGTAAGTCAGTCCGCCATTATAAGAATTTGAATTTTATATGATAGGTATTGCACGACAATTTAACAGACAACTAAGCAACTGGTCTTGATTAGTGATGCAACGGATAGTTGTTTGACCGGATACCGGATATTCGGCCTCATCACCGGCCGAATATCCGGTATCCGGCCGCCGAATATTCGGCCGGCCAAACGATACCTACATTTTAGTTTGGCGGCGGGCGCGTCGTGCAGGTTTCAACCTGTTACGAATTGTAGGTTCGCGCTGACCGTTTTCTAGGCAAGAAACGAGTTTTATTAGGTCAGTACGTACGAAACTATTTCGTATGCAGTCCACGTGCACCCGCCTATTTTGCTGAATAGATAAGTTATTTTTGTTTAATGTGTATAGTAGTGTATACGTGATTGTGAACTTGTACTTCATTCTGTGTTTATTTTATTTGTCTAAAATAATGGCAACTAAACATTTTTCAAAGTTAAATACCAAACAGAATCACTATTCGGTATCCGGCCGGATAGTGCGCAACTATCCGGTATTCGGTCGGATAGTAAAATAATGGCCGGATAGACCGGATACCGGATAGCAACCGGATATCCGTTGCATCTCTAGTCTTGATGTATGTGTGTTGAGCTTTCCTCTTCCAAAGTTATTTTTTTCTCACAAATACATCTCTCTTAAACCTACATAATACCTTTTTTTTGGTTGATGGTCCCCCACGAATGAAAACGCCGAGTTTTTTTTTCTTTCGGTCTGAGACCGATATGGCCAATTTAGCGCCGAGAGTTGTAAAAAACACCTGTTTGACAGTTCTTAATTCAAACCTAAAATCAGTCGACTAGCGCCCTCTGCCGGGATAAAAAGTTAGTGTTCCTCCTCATTAGAAGTTTTTGTCTTGAAACTACACCAAAATTTAGGTAACAATGTCACCTACAATCCATACACCTAATCAATATAAGATAAGGTATTACATTTCAATCAAGTAATTTCCCAACAGTAATCAAAGATAGTAAAAATATATTGGTCCAGCTAGAAACATCCAATTTCCTCTTTTCTACTCTTACATTGCAATTTTTATCCTAGTCGACCTCTTTTGTATCGAACCAACTTGACAATGCAGGTAGGTACGCCCCAGAGAGCGTACCCCCATTCTGTATGGCAGAAGCATCTAAACTGTTTTATTATTGTACCATTACTTCGTAAAGTATTATCTAAGAAGGGAGGAACGAGGAAATTACAAGCTTTAAATTCTGTGATGATGTTGCCTTTTCAAATGAGAGAGTTATTTTTCTGGTTTCTTTTTAAAATAGGTAGGTATCTACCTAGTCTCTACCTACCTACCTAACCAATGTCAAATTAAAGATTGACTGAAATGAGTTTTGGTTAACTTTATTATGTGAATAGCCCTCTAAGCAACCAGGCTTGTACTACGGGCCTTAGACCTGATAACAACATAATAATAGTAGTTTTTTTTGTTGTTGCAAATACAAATAAGTACATACATACATGAATATTGAATACTAGCTGCGGTCCCGCGGTTTCAAACGCATAAGTCCCGATTCCGTGAGAATATCGGGATTAAAAGTAGCCTATGTTACTCAGGGTGAATGTAGCTTTCTAATGGTGAAAGAATGTTTTGAAATCGGTACAGTAGTTTTTGAGTTTATTCATTACAAACATACAGAAACACACACACACACACACACACACACACAGAAATACAAATCTTTTCTCTTTTTAATATTAAGTATTGAATATATAGAGAAGACCTTCCACCAAAAACAAACATTTAATGTCAGCATGAATACTTATTGTCCCCGGTGGGTATCGAACCTGCAACCTTCTACGACGGCGTACGACGACGGTTTTCCGAACGCTAACGTGCCACGGGCCGTATTATAATTATAACCCAAAGCATGTTTTTCACCAGATGCAAATGACAGTGGTATCGCCCCCGGTTCTGTCCCCAATCGTGTTTCCACCTGGGTTGAGATCGGGCGACAGAGCGCAGATAACTTGCACCGTCACTTCTGGAGACATGCCCGTTTATTTCTCATGGCTGAAAGATCAGATGCCGATATCTAGTGCTCTTCAGGTAAACTATTTTTAAAATTTATTTTACGTTTTGTTTATTATTGATCGAGCTCAAGAAACTTTTATGGAAGCAGGTTCTCTTAGCTAAATATCGGCTTTCCACTGCGAGCGGAGCGGAGTCATTAATGTGTCAGTTCAGTATTAAATGGTTTTTTTCATAGTCAACAATGCAACTCTTTCGCGCTATGGAAACAATCGTTGGATGTTAAACTAACACCGCTTCGCTCGCAGTGGAATGCCGGCAGTAGTAGTTTTAAAGGAAGATATACAGGGTGTTCCGTAATGAATGGTTAACCCGGCACGTGCGTATGCGGGCCCAAGGCGTGGATCCACTCCCTGAATTTCAGTTTTCTATTCCAAGCCGTTTGAGCTCTAAGCCATTTATAGTGAAATTTTGAAAATTTCTACCTTTTCCCACATTTAGGGGTATCACGTCCACAGTTTAAGTCATAGCACCATTTTTTTTCTTTTAATATCTTCTCTTATAATGGTATTTGTAAATTGCATTTAAATTATTTCGTTAGCTGGGCGTAATAAAGTACAAGACGTCCCTAAACATCAATATTAGTTTAATGTTTTTTTATCTGCCAACTTTGAGCACCTGTGGTGTAAAAACAAAGTGCAGGACCTATGTGTACAACTATTTTAAAAACTAGCCCACATTATGAGGATTTTAAAACAGTAGCCAAGTATGTACTTTACATCATAAAATTTCGGAGATATTGCCATTTGAGTTTCGAAATAAGTAATATTAGTTACAAAATATCAATAGACAGTTTGTTAAAAAAAGTTTCATTTTTGATTAAAATTCTTTATCAGGGTTTGCGGGAGATTGAATTCATCAACAAACACTGAGAAACATTAAGGTAACAACGACGCCAACAACTGTAAAAACACCAACAACAACCAAATCTGGAACATTCGACGAAACAAAATCCGTGAACGTAACGTTACTATCCATTTTACCACTGGCGCAAGTACATCACCAGATGGCGCCAGTTGTAAAAATAAATGGCGCCTTTATTTTATTTGTATTTGTTTACTGGGATTGCCTAAAAGAAAAGGTGTACAAAGATCCGATTGACTCGGTAGAGGAGCTCCGGGAGCGAGTACAATCAGCTGCGCAAAAAATTACACAACAACGACATGCAAGTAGTTTGAAAAGGTCGTTTGGTTAAAGATGCAGAGCATGCATTTAGGGTTCCGTATCCAAAGGGTAAAAACTGAGACTCCCCTGTCTGTCTGTCTGTCCCTCTGTCACCAGGCCGTATCTCATGAACCGTGTAGCTATCACAGTTGAAATTTTCACAGATGATGTATTTCTGTAGCCGCTATAACAACAAATACAAATAGAATAAAGGCGCGATTTATTTTTACAACTGGCGCCATCTAATGATGTACTTGCGCCAGTGGTAAAATGGATAGTAACGTTACGTTCACGGATTTGGCTTCGTCGAATGTTCCAGATTTGGTTGTTGTTGGTGTTTTACTGTTGTTGGCGTCGTTGTTACCTTGATGTTTCTCAGTGTTTGTTGATGAATTCAATCTCCCGCAAACTCTGATAAAGAATTTTAATCAAAAATGAAACTTTTTTTAATAAACTGTGTATTGAGATTTTGTAACTAAAATTACCTATTTCTAGTGATGCAACGAATACGAATACGAATATTCGTATTCGCCGAATAGTAGACATTTACCGAATATTCGTATTCGGCGAATACTATAATACGAATATTTAAAAACTAATATTTTTGTACGCAACTCTATTTAGATTTAATTGAAGAGGCCGAAATGGAAGAGCCAATTTCAATATTTTCTGGTGAGTATAAAAAAAATTAGAAATGTTATTAATAGGTAAGTAATAGAATAGGTACTCTTTGTCATCTATAGTAGGTATGGTAAAAGTAAAATTTAATTTCAAAATGTTTTATTACAGGGGATTCGCAAACTAAAAACGAGATAGATGCTTATCTAAAGCTCCCAAATTTATCGCCGACAGCTGATCCACTGGCCTTTTGGCGAGAAGATTTCCATTTTCCGAGTCTGAAAAAACTCGCTCAAAAATATTTTTCACTGAAGCCATGTATAGTCGCCTCGGAAAGACTTTTTTCAACGGCGGGGAACATCCAGACTAAAAAAAGAAATCGCCTAAAACCAGAAAATCTACGTATTTTATGTTTTTTAAATAAAAATTTGCTATAGTAAATTTTAGTTATTAGAAGAGTAAACATTCATTAAATAAATAAGGCTTTTATTACTATGATGAGATATTCGTATTCGTATTCGCCGAATAGTAGATTTGATATTCGTATTCGTATTCGTAAAAGTAGTATTCGTTGCATCACTACCTATTTCGATACTCGAATGGCAATATCTCAGCAATTTCATGATCTAAAGTACATACTTGGCTACTGTTTTAGAATCCTCATAGTATGGGCTAGTTTTTAAAATGGTTGAACACATAGGTCCTGCACTTTGTTTTTACACCACAGGTGCTCAAAGTTGGCAGATAAAAAAACATTAAACTAAAATTTAGGTTTAGGGACGTCTTGTACTTTATTACGCCCAGCTAACGAAATAATTTAAATGCAATTTAAAAACACCATTATAAGGGAAGATATTAAAAGAAAAAAAATGGTGCTATGACTTAAACTGTGGACGTGATACCCATAAATGTGGGAAAAAGTAGAAATTTACAAAAAATCACAAAAAATGGCCTAGAGCTCAAACGGCTTGGAATAGAAAACTGAAATTCAGGAAGTGGATCCACGCCTTCGCCCCGCATACGCACGTGCCGGGTTAACTATTTATTACGGAACACCCTGTATAGATAGATAACTTTATTTGTACAACATAAGACAAGAAAACAAAACACAAATAGGTACATGGAGTAGAAGTAAATGTAAATGGCACAAATGGTTGGCCTTATCGCTGAAAGCGATTTCTTCCAGGCAACCTTTGAATGGAACAGATCTGTTTGCGAGATGATGTCTTATGCTGTCTGTCTAAGTAGGTACCTAGAATACTAAGAGTTTTCAGTCTACGTAGGTAACCTACCATTATTAAATCTTATAAGGAGTAAATCCTACCAGGAACGTATTATCTAGACTAAAGTTTGCGATTTATCTAGAAAAATATTTGTGTTGACTCTTTGAGTCAAGATATTTTCTCCGTCTACTTTATTTCGGGCCTAAAAAGCGCCATATATATTGCCGAGCTCAACTTGTACGGTAAATAATGAAAAGAATCTTTTTATTATACATACAAAAACTTTCACAACAGGAAATAAAATTAAACATTTTATGTCTTACGAATTATGAGGTCGTCAACATAAAACAAACTTCATTATATTCAAATTAGGCATGTACTTTCAAAAACCTCCATCTGAAAAGCTCATGAGTTGAAATTCAAATTTGATTGCTGTGTTGAACAAATTGTAGGTAGACGAACGCGGCGCAGAGTTCTACAGCATGCTCTTATTTAAAAGTTTAACGGCAGCTCACAGCGGGGTCTATACTTGTGTAGTGACCAACACGGCAGGGAAAGCTAATACTTCTGCAGAACTTGCTATTAAAGGTAACTAAAATAAATCCTTTATTTTCTTTGTATCTTGTATTTCGGTGACCTAAACTTTTTAGACACTTTTACCACTATTAAGAAAATCTTAAGAAGTTGTTGTAATATGAATCTTACATAATTTGGTGCCGTGACCAGGATAATTAATTGAAGTACATAATTTATTACATTGCTTAGAGACATCTACTGTACGTTTGGTTCATTGAAATGTTCATGCAGAATTTAAGTTTCCTCACAATTTGGTGAATTAAATGGTTCTAAAGGTTTAACTTTGAATAGAACTGAAGTTAAATCTGTTAAATCAGACCATTTCTCTAATTCTACTGTTCATTGTCTTTCCTAAAATAGTTTTTACATGAAATATATTTTCCTCAGTGCCTCCTTACTGGCAAATAGAACCATCCGACACTGCAGTTTTACTGAACGGTTCGCTGACTCTAAGTTGCGAAGCAAGAGGCCACCCTACTCCAACTATTTATTGGACCAAGTTTTCTGGTAAGGTCGGTTTCTTTTAATGTTTACTTTTCAGGATTCTACGGAGTTTTGCAATTCTTTTAATAGTGATACCTGGTTAAGTGAGACCTGGATAGGGAAACTTCTTCTACAATTAAAATGATGTTCCTACTCTTTTGCATCTTTAATTCAAAGATTTTTAACATGTACCTATATCTGCATATTTGTTTTATAATAGACTATACAATTTGTTTGTTTTGTTTGTTTGTTTTTCAATAAACTATACAAAGTAGGCAGAGACAGACACCACGACACCGCTTAGCAGACACATAAAATATGCATTTGTAAAACCTTTCTAAGCAGAACTCTCTCTAACTTAGAACATATCCATTTCAAATGTTAATGCCTATTTGGGAAACTTGGTAAATGAAAACCCTTTATAAGGGATAGGAAATCCAATTTTTCCCAGATCCCAGTTAACCAGGTTTCACGTATTTTTCTTTAAAGGTAGTACAGAGACGTCGCTCGGAGGGGTGTTAGACCCGGTAGTATTTGGGAATGGATCTTTGAGACTGGAATCGGCGCGGGCGGAACATTCCGGGAAATACAGATGCAGAGCGGATAACGGAGTCGCTCCCGCTTTGTCTAAAACCCTCAATATTCATGTTAATGGTAAGAATATTAGTAATTTAGTATTTAGTAACACCCTTTTCAGAGTTTCGTACCCAAAGGGTAAAAATTAACCCTTTTTCTAAGACTCCACTGTCTGTATGTCTGTCACCAGGCTGTATGTCTTGAACCGTGAAAATAGCTAGACAGTTGAAATTTTCACAGATGGTGTACTATTCGCCGCTATAACAACAAATATACACAAATTAAAATATATAAACTGATTAGAATAAGTTTTTAAGTGGCCCCCTACAAAAAATATGTTTTATTTTAGAACCAGCCCGGTTCGAGAGTCAGTCAGCGAATGTGACAGCGAAGTTAGGAGAGACTGTGAGAGTGGTGTGCGTCGCTCGCGGGGATACTCCGCTTTCTACGTCTTGGAGTCATTCTGGGAGAGGTCTGCCTAACTCCGATTACAGGTCAGCTAATTTACCAAATCTTCCTTTTACTTTTTCTTCTTTTTTTGTAGTGGTGTGGCTCTTCTAGGTGAGAGTTGTCAGGTCGCCCTAAGGCCTCTAAAATGATTTTACGACTCAGAAATAACAACCGGGACCAACTGCTTAACGTGCCTTCCGAATCCCGAGAAAATGTTTTTTTTTGCAATACCCGTTTTCGGTCACCCATCCAAGCAATGACCGCGTCAAGCGCGCAACTATTGAAGATTGGCTGGTGCAGTTAGGCCAATGAGCTCCGCGAATAAAATAATTATCAAATAAAACCAACAGACAAAAATCCTACCATTCACCTTCTTTCACGTCTTGGGCAAACTTTGTTTGCCTGGCGGGAATCGCCTTAAGCGATAAAGGTGATCTTTATGCTATACAGATTTAGTTTCTCTTAAATATTGCAATCTATGATGTGTGTAGATAATCAATATCGAGTACAATATAGAATTCATTTATCTATCAAATCCTTAGAGCTTGTTGGGAATTTACCGAGAAAAAAAAACACATTTCTATCAGATTTTTCACTGCATCAGAAAGTCATAAGGACTAAGGATCCATCCACTCATCCATTGTAATATGGTGACCAGGCATTAATAATTATACCTACAGAAAATAATGTTGTTTCGGAACTCACCCTCTAATGATACTACGCCACAGGCCAATCTATTTTTAAATTCCCTAAATTAGGACACGGCGCGAAGCCAATATGCCAAGACAATCCAATAATGGGATGCCAAATAGTGGTATGTCTTATTATAGAATGCGGTGGTCTGTCGGTCTCAATAAATATCATACAAGTAGAGACCGACAGTTCACTGCATTGGAATGTCCACGAGCCATTAATGAAGCCATATCTGATCTACAAAAGTGGAAAAGAAAAGTATCTTCTCTCATAACTAGTTACCAGCGAAAGAAAAATCTTTTTCTGGAATTGATTAGATAAGTAAAGTTACGAATATGGATGAAGGATCTTGGACCGAAAAAACCTTAAAATATTTTTTTTTTCACGAAAATCCCATTGATGTTGATTTATTTCCATGACAAAATGTGTTTAGGAGCTCATTGGCCTAGCTGTACCTACCGATCTTAAATGGTCATGCGGGTTAAGCAACGCTTGGCAGGGTCATTTCTTAGATGGGTGACCGATAATTTGTGTGGCAAAAATTTACTTTCTTCAGCTCCTCCGTGCTTCGGAAGGCACGTTAAGGAGTTGAACCCTGTTGTTATCTCTGATAGCAGTCGTTAGGTAAAGTTAGAGGCCTGAGGGCGACCTGAAAACTCTGACACTAGGTTAGCCACACCACTACACGAAAAAGAAAGAAAGATGATAAAATGTGTGTTTGTTTTAGAATGAGCATATCAGAAACGCGAAGTGCGGAAGGATTGAGAAGTGAACTGGTGATTGAACGTGCTGACAGAAGAGATTCTGGTGTCTACAGATGTCAGGCTTCGAATCCTTACGGGAGGTCCGACCATTTTGTGCATTTGGCTGTTCAAGGTAGATCTAAACACATTTAAAAATACTTTTTTTTAGCTTCTCGAACCTTTTATTGTATGCTGTAAGCATGGAAGCATCTGCATAAATAAATAAATAATTACACTTTAAATTTTAGAGACGTCGAGTGGAATGAAATAGAATCTTCTTCTTAAGGTGCATTTAGATCAAACGAACACAGAGCTAGAGCTAGAACACGAGCATTCTATCGTGAATGTTTAGTGAAATAGACATAGACAGAACAACGAAAGAATGCTCTACGTCCGTTTACATTAAAAGAATATGACGTAGTGCGGCTAGAATGAGCATTCTTTCGTTTGGTCTAAATGCACCTTTAGATGGGTGCATATTTTATGCCATTTTTCTTGATGGAGTGGCTTCGGCCACGATTTGTAACAGAGTTAACTCTTAGCACTAAGTGGGTTTAACCGTGTTCCAAGTGATCGTAGGCCAGTTCAGCCATTTAAAAAGACGGTTCTTATCTTCTGGGTAAGCAAGTAGACCAAATCTTCACTTATTGTCTGGTGATAGTGAAAGTAGTAGCTGCAAGATAACCTATTATTATATATATATATTCATTCATAGTTAAAATATGATAAAAGACAATTTCTTCATGATTTTATCAGCAATTATTCTGCTACAGCCACCAAGTTTTTGGTTAAGTACATTTAAAATTGAGTCTTTGACACAAGATGATAAGAAGAAGCAGACTATGATATTTGACATGATTATTATAAATTAATATTCAACTGCTTATTTCAAATAACCATGTTTCTCATTAGAGCCTCCAGAACCACCAGCAAACTTCCGCGTCCTAGAAACAACCTCCCGCTCGGTGCGACTACAATGGCGTCGTCCTTACGACGGCAACTCGCCGGTCTTGGGCTACGTGGTGCAGTATCGCAAGCACGACTCGTCTGCCACCGACTCTTGGAGAGATGCTGACACTTACAACGTCACTGTATCTGCACATCCTGTTGATGCTTTTGCCGAGTAAGTTATAGTGGCAGGGTGACTACTTCCTTGAGCGTCTGCTTAGGTGTGGAATTTTGCACAGTGTTAGTTAAGGTGTTGCGCGCATTGTGCAATCATAGCTTGGGAAATAAGTGATCTTCTCCTTACCTCTTACCCCCTTTTTGTATCTCATCAGCCCTTCTCCATACCTTCCCTACACGTTTAGGACCAGCAGTTTAGGCTGTGCGTTGATATATTATTCAGTGATTCAATCAGGACTTTATGTTTAAAATTAGTATAGATAGAATAAGACTATAAAGTCTACATAATGTTATATCTACCACATTCGTAGAATGGAAGGAGCAACACTAACGGGCTTGGAGCCAGCCACGGCATACCTAGTCCGTGCTAGGACAGTAACAGCGCAGTTCGCGTCGTCCCATACTCGCGCACTTTTAGCGTTGACGATGCACGAGCCGCCGTCGCGGGCGCCGCTGGGGCTTCGGGCTTCGGCTCCGAGGGCTACCACTATTGAACTTAGTTGGCAAGTAAGTAGGAACTAGATACATTAAACGCCCTTTGTCTCTTTTGGTCCTTTCATCGCTTAAGAACTGATAGGCAACCCAAAACTTTAATTATAATCATTTAACATATACTACGATCTGACGTTTTGGTTCTTTGTACCTATTTGTAATTTTTTCTTCAGGAAAATTTGTCAAATCATAATCTACAAATAAAAAAAGTACAGTTAGTGTACTTTTTACCTGAAAAGCAGACCCTAAGCGTAGACACAATTAATTGAACCTCGGGTTGAAACAGTTGAGCCATTTTTCTTTAACTTGTGCGTAACATAATTAATGACCTAATCAAATTATGGATTCAAAAATTTGTAGTACTAAGTGTACTGTAGAAGTACTGTAGAAAAATGATCAAAATTAACTACTAATTGATGATGATGATCACGGTAATGATCAATCAATCAATCCAGTATATATGCCAGAAGAAATACGAGTAGATCTTGTGAACAGACGTTCCTTTTTTACTAGCCTGTCAGGTATAAAGCCCTTTTGCACTGGATTAGTGCTATTAGGAATGTGTAGTGCTATGGTATAGTACGGCTTAAGGTCACGCAAAAAGACCTAGCTATAAAGGTAGTTGCGGAAAGAGACTTCAGAATCTTCAACTTTATGGTGGTATTCACCAGGCACCGCCAGCGACAACTTGGAACGGTGAACTGCTAGGCTACACGGTGTGGTGGTGGGCATCTGCCGACGGAACCCTCGGCGGTTCCAACGTGGGCATGGAGTTCGCCACCGTTAGGGGGCAGGTCAACAAATACACCATCGAGGGACTTGAGCATTACACGAGGTTTGATATAACAACAAATTTCTTGCTTCCGTGGCAGATTGGGAAGACCCAAGAAGTGCTGTCTTTTTTTCGTAAGGGCTGATATGCGCGCAAATGCCCTCATTACACCAGATGCCGAAGATCGTGCAAAGTGAAGACGTAAAAGTAGGAAAGCGGACCTCGGGCATCCGAGAGGGATGCAACCGGGAATATCGCTCGGATTATGATGATGATTTTATACCCTTTTATAGGAAGAGCAGCTAATTGACCCAGCTGCACTTGCCGATATTGTATAGTCGTACGGGTCAAGCAACGCCGTATGTGGCATAAAAACGTTTTATCTAGCTCCTCTGTGTTTTTAAAGGCACCTTAAACCGTTGGTCCCGGTTGTTATCTCAATTAATTGATAGCAATCGTTAGGTCAACATATTTACGTATCAACTCATGGTAGTACAGCATGTTCCTTAATGTAAAGGTTGTTTTAACTTGTACAGGTATTCAGTGAGCGTTAGGGCTTTCAATAGTGCTGGCGCAGGACCAGCTTCAGCGCCAGTGAACACTCTTACACAGGAAAATGGTAAGTTTTGCTTAAGAGCTAATTTTAATGCATTCGTACTTATTATTACTGATCGAGCGAGCGGAACATTTCTGCTTCAAGTTTAGCAATATATTCTTTCGTCTGTCAGTATGTAAAGAAATACGACATGTAGATGAGAACATCATCTACATGTCGTATTTCTTTACAGACCTTTAAAAGAGAGCTTTTTTAAAAAGCAGTTATTTCCTAAGCGTAGTAAACACTAAAAAATAATGTTCGAACAATTTCAAAATTTGAATTTGACATATTGTTTATTTTTTTATTAATTTAGTGCCATCGGAAGGTCCAAGAGGGTTGAGGTGTAGGGCGGTATCTCCTCAAAGTTTGAAAGTGGAATGGTCTCCGCCGCCTGCGCACGCGCACCACGGAGCCTTGTTGGGGTACAAGCTGCTATATCGGCCGGAACATAGTGAGTACGACACTACTATACAAAGGGACATTTTATGACGTTAAGAGTATAAAAGGGTAGGGCCAGTAAATTTTTTCAGTTGTGAGTCGTGTTTTTTCGGTCGTGTTGTTTTTGCTACATTCGGTTTCATACAAAAACCCTGTTTTATCAAAAACGCAAAATGAGTTAGTCGTCTTTTTTCTATGAAATCGAATTACGCGACTCCCAGCTCAAATATTTTGTGCTCTGGTCTTGCCCTAAGGTGCGTTTTATGTAAAACATGCAGACTAAGGGAATAGGACTAATGAATTATTCTGAATGAAATCTCAGCTCTCTACTCTCTATCAGCGGTTTAGGCTGTGCGTTGATTAGCTGTGCGGCGTTAGTCGAGAGCTGAAATTTGGAGAGTGTGTTCTATAAGTAATGTAGGCATCCGATAAGAAAGAAGGGTTTTTCGAAATACCCACGGGATCGGGACTTATTCGGATGAAACCGTGGGACACAACTTGTTTAAAAAGTCTCTTAATAATATTACAACAGCGTTGCAGACACACCTGTCTCAAATACTCAGGAAGGTGGAAATGTTCAGTAATTTAACAATTAATTCGACGCGCGCCGTTTATAATGAGACGGTAACAGTTGTGTGTAATTTTCTATAGGGACCTACGTGTTTCGTAGCAATTATGTTTATTTGTTTTTGGGTATTTACTCTCGAATTTATACCTCATTTATTGACTAAAGAGCAAGTAGAGTAAAATAAGCCTTTATTAATTAACGTCTATAAGCCAATAATCTCAAATTTAATAGTAGATATGATATCAGAAGGAAGACAGTTGTAAACAGCCACTGTGGAACTTTACCACAAATTTAAATCAAGTCTTAATCGACATTCATCATGATTCATCGACTTATTTAATTTTTATAATGGACGTAACATATTGTCATCGCTGCAGCGGCTGTTTATATTTATTTCGCGTAAAAGGAACATGGAATATGACGACTTGTAAATCTATTATATTTTCCAATAAATGAAAAAAGAAAGAATATTTTTATGTCTGAGATATCATATCATCTCTATAAGTACTTGTATACTACATTATATCTCAACGCTCTAAGCACATTTATATCCAAGACGATTTCCGGTCACAGAAGCAGCTGAGAATTTAATTATCTACAATAGGTAGGTTAGGTACAATGTAAAAGCAAACTTTTGCAGTACCAGCTTGAATTTGTTGAATGTAGTTTGGTATACTAGACCGGTCTCGAAAGAGCAACGATTCCAAGTGTCGCATCTGAGCGATGTTCCCGTTGCATCCCTCTCAGGAATCCAGGGTCCGCTAAAACGGTAAATTCCTAACCTAACCCGAAATCCTAACCCGAATGCGGGTTACTTATGTTTCGTTTTATGTTGATCGACTTTTGTTATTTTTTATTTTTTCGATTGTCTTTTGTTTTTTTTTTGTTAACACGTTTTAGTAGATTTTTTGACATTATGTGCTTTTGACAATTTGTCCATTAGTCATATTGCTCTTTTGACTTCAAACCTGTTTTTCCGACTTGTTTCTCGATTTGGGTTAGGTTAGGCACGATAAATCGGGTAGGTTACAAAGAGGGTTAGGTAAGGAATGAAAATAATACTTTTTTCGAGTTCTTAACCTAACCCGAATGCGGGTTAAGATTTCGGGTTAGGTTTCAAATTATTTGGAACCGGCACAGTATGTAAATTCTAATTGACCACACTTACTGCAAATAAATTTGATAAAATAGGTGATATTGCAACTGCCGGGTGTCACAGATCGGTGCGGGGTGAATTGCTCTTGTGAACATCGTGGCTAACACTAAATACTATTAGGTTATACCTATTTTTGGAGTTATTGAGTTATACTATTTTCTCCCTTATCAGATCTTACCCGACTATACTCTACCATTTATATTTTCCTATAAGCTGAGTGATGTTAGTTATTTGTCGGTAGTGGCAGACTGGCTCGAATGGGAAGTGCGAGGCGTCGGTCTAAGCGCAGGAGCGGGAGCGGAGGTGAAGCGAGTAGCGGGCGTCGAAACGCTACTGCTTGCACTTAGACCGCACACCAATTACACGGTGCAAGCGTTGGCGTATACTGCGGCTGGGGATGGTGTGCCGGCGCATCATATACATTGTACCACGCAACAGGATGGTTAGTATTGTTTTTCTAAAGATTTTTTAAAGATAAATTTTACTTCTGTATTCGCGATGTTTAATAGAATTTAAACTCATTTTTTGGTTTTAAATGCGTGGTGTTTATTAATTTTAGTATTGTTTCAATGCTCACCGTTTCGAGACGTTTCTTAGGTCGTCTTTTCTTCAGGATTGAGCGAGATGTTATTTATCGTTCTATTGAATTAAAAGTTATAGAAAAACTACCGTCTTATCAAATATTAAAAGTATCAAAACGTTCCTGTGTACGCAAACATAAGATTCCAAATACTAATGAAATTTTAAAGATTTATTTTTAGTGTTCACGCGGAAAATTTGTATTTAGAAAAAGAAATGCTCTTTCGTTTCTCATTCTTTTATTTCTATTACCAGCCCCTGGTCCCCCGGCCGGTGTGAAAGTGGTCCCAACATCGGTGACCTCGCTCGCTGTGAGCTGGTTGCCTCCAAGCCGGCCTAACGGGCCTATTCTTTACTACACCATTTTTTATCGTGAACTTGGCAGGTTGGTATTTGTGATTTGATTCCATGGTTTTGTGTTTTTATAGATCTTCATCACAGTAAAATGAATATTTAAAATCAATTAAAGTTAAAAATTGTAACAACCTAATAAAAAGTTAAATTATAATATTCTTTCAACAAAACTATTTTAAAGGAAAAATACTATTGAAATCTTCAAATATTGATTACATGGTTACTGGATCATGCAAGTGCGCATCTTGACCACTGGTTTAAGATGCGCACGCGATGAGGCGTAAGGTGAAATCTCAATTTTCAAGAGTATTTATTAGTTAGAGTTTTAAATAAGAAAAATATATTAGAAAAATTACAATAGTCAAATTTCCTTTAGAGATAGGCCACCGCAAACGACCACAGTGCAAGCTGAAGACAGTGAAGCATCAGTAGGTTTGGGCGGCACAGCGGAACTGCGGTCATTGTCTGAAGGAGCGACGTACGAGGCTTGGGTCGCTGCTCACTCGGTGGTAGGAGAGGGAGAACCTTCGGCGCCACAACCTGCCACTACCACATCTAGAGGTAATTTTAGTTAGGTAGAAAGGAGAGAGAGGAGAGAGAGGAGAGAGAGGAGAGAGAGGAGAGAGAGGAGAGAGAGGAGAGAGAGGAGAGAGAGGAGAGAGAGGAGAGAGAGGACAGAGAGGAGAGAGAGGAGAGAGAGGAGAGAGAGGAGAGAGAGGAGAGAGAGGAGAGAGAGGAGAGAGAGGAGAGAGAGGAGAGAGAGGAGAGAGAGGAGAGAGAGGAGAGAGAGGAGAGAGAGGAGAGAGAGGAGAGAGAGGAGAGAGAGAGAAGAGAGAGGAGAGAGAGAAGAGAGAGGAGAGAGAGAAGAGGTTAGATATACAGGGTATTCCGAAGAAGGGGTATTAAGCCGAAAGGTAGTTGTTCTAGAGACTAGGCGAAAAACTTTTATACTCCAACTTTTTGAAATTCGATGTAGTTTTCGAAAATTTTGAGTTTAAAGTTTACGTGAAAATCAGCCGTTTCTTAAAGTTTGAGGTCATTGGCCTTAAGGTGTCTTTTTAGTTAGTTTGGACCACTACAGTCTAAACATTAATTGCCTTTATTTACAAGAACAGCTGTTTTTACAGAGAAACAACTTCAAAATTTTCGAAAAAAAAAGTTCAATCTTCCAAAAGTCGCACATGGTACATTGATCCATCAGTACGGTTGAGAGGCGCAGCGATACTGCAGTCGTAATCTGAAGTTATTTATAAGCAAACTCGCCATGATTTAGATGAGTTTTCTTTCGTGATTCTTTGACAGCAGCAAATAGAAATGTTATGACGGATATGAATGTGTTTTTTTAATTCCAAATAGGCCAGAGCGTTAGACTCCAATTTACACCTGATGATTAGTACTGATGCGGTCTAAGACGTAAGCTGACATAGAAGATAGGAGATAAGATCCTGTTTATTCGTCCCTATTATATATTAATTCCAAGAAATCCAAACTTAGGCAACTGATCCCAATATCTCGCAGTGCGAACAAGGAATAAAACAAACCGTAAATGCTCAGTGCTGGTTTCGGAGACATCCACCATAAACCGGTGCCTCATATTTATTTAGATTTACTCGACGACTTTCGCACTACAATATCCATTTCTATATCTCCCTGTCCGAAGTTGGCGCAAAGCTGCTCTCGTTCGGAGTATGGACGCGCGTGACGTGCGGGCGGGCGCTGGTGCTGGCGTGTGCGTGGCGCGGGGAGCCGGCGCCGCGGGCGCGCTGGCTGCGGGGAGACCGCCCCGTCACGCACGAGCCGAGGGCCACTCTCACTCCGAGAGGACACTTGGCTATACATGGTCAGTTACTGTTTGTGTCTGTGCTTGCATATTTAGGTCTTCCGGAAATTGTTGGGTCCTTCTTTCTTCTTTTTGTGTAGTCTTCTGAACAGGGTTTGGCGGGTGCAGCTAGGCCAATGAGATCCATAACAATGCAAAGGAAACTTAAGAAGGAAGGTAGTAGTGTGCATCTAGGTGATTGCCCAAGGAAATTAAGTATACTAGGTACCCCTACCCCCTATACCTAGGATGTTCTTAGAGAGAACTTAGAGAGTTGTGGCAAGAGACGATGCAAATAGCCTGTAAATATTGTCTATTCTGTAAGTCATTACCGCTAATAAGACAATATTAAGTCATTGTGGGTGGAATTTCGCACTGCGATTGACTTTTCAGTAAGAATGGTATTGTGCTTTAGAGAAAACTTAAAGTCTAGAAATGCTGGATCAGACTCTTTCAGGCGAGAAGCAACGTAAGTAGACGAGCGAAAAAGCATTAAAAGACTATAACTCTCTTAAGAAACGGATAGAATGCAACAAAATCGTGGTATTTCGCATCACAGACAGACAAATAGATAGAGCGATCGACATGAAAAACTTTTTTTTTTTAAAGATATTTATAAAACGATATTGTACTTCCAAGCATCATTCCATCGCTAGGTTTGTTTCTCAATAGAAGTGGACGCGACAACAAGCGGCAACTACACTTGCTCGGCTCGCAACGCGTTCGGCTCCGAAGAGGTGACTTACCGAGTAGAGTGCGCGGCGCCGCCGTCCGCGCCCGCTCTCAGCTTGGACCACGCGGACTATATGGAGGCTAAACTCTCGTGGCGTACCACGCACCATCCAGCTGCCCCACCTCATGGTAAGTACTAGATCTAAGAAATAAGGATTCTGTTAGGGATGAACTGCGGATTAGGAGGACTTGCGATATTAAAACACCGTTTTTTGGCAATGAAAATAAAATGTGTCGCGTACGAACTAACTAGATGGGCGAGAGAGGCGTACTACCTTCAAAAATACAAGAAACTAATGAAATTACCTTTAATAACTTAATAAGGGTAATTGCGCAGCACTACATTAGTGCTGCGCAATTACCCGCATTACAAACTTCGATACAATGATCGTTTCTGAGAAGTCTGTTTGGGAGGTTTGGACTGCGAAGGACAGCGACCTGAGGACACCAACTATTATACTAACTAACTAGGTACTTATTTACTAAAATTACGAATTATTTTATTTGACAATTTGAAAGAGGAAACCCTACTTCTAAAGTTTTTTCTTTTTTTTTACCCGACTACGGCGAAGCAAATAGGAAGGGTAATGTTTTTTTTTTTTAATTTTTAGGGTTAAGAAATTGCTTTTTAACATTTATATATTAATTAAATTAAATTCGTTAAATTAACTCCCCACGTTCGTTCCTAACTTGTACCAAATCACGTGGCCAACCACGAACCATACACCCTTGCCACACCCTCGGTATAGTTATTAATTTATTTATTACATTATAATTTCGAACTGCTGTTTACCTACTCTACTGTATTGATAAGTTAATTTCACTTTAGTTTAACTAGAAATTAACGTAGAATATGTATTTAAAGTAATATGAAATGTAATAAAATAACCGAGTTTTGCTACATAGATATTGTTTCAATTGTAGTTTCACTCAATTTGGCTGTTATTTTGTTGTATCTAGCTGAAGTTATTGTAGGTATTTAGTAGTTACTTTTTATTCTTGTATTAAACATAATAATATACAGGTATTTTAGAAACATTTGGCGTTAATTTAAGAGGATAGTCTCCATTCTCTTTCTTCATACAAACGTAGTTTACATTTTCCTCCCTGGATAAAGACATTAGAGCAAATATAATGTTTATGCCATAAAACTTATATCTGTCATGACTATGCATCAACCTTTTTATTTTTTCATTTTATTATTTGTCATTATTATTTTATTTAGAAAATATAAAATAATAAAAAGGTAGATGCATTGTCATGAGTCATGACAGATATAGGTTTTATGGCATAAACATATTTGCTCTAATGTCTTTATCCAGGGAGGAAAATGTAAACGACGTTTGTATGGAGAAAGAGAATGGAGACTATCCTCTTAAAGGGTTGTTCTACATTTGGAAATTCGAACATTTTTACTTCGAAAAGTTGAGTTAGTTTTTAATAGAAAAAAAACCCAGCTGGTTTTAGAAATAAAGGGGATGAATTAATCCCATATAGTACATGTATGCCTAACCCAAGCACTATAGAATAGTAGCCGTGGGACACAATGGATGAAGTTTTTTGATTGACGACCTCTGTGGTGCGTCGTGCGAAAGCGCGACTGCAATGTAGGAGGTTGCGGGTTCGATTCCCGCCGGGTGCAAGTATTTATGCTTATAGAATAAATATTTGTGTCTGGTCTGGGTGTCCCTCTATGTATAATATGTATGTATTTACAAAAGAAAAATAAATATAAGTATTATATCCGTTGTCTAGTCACCGTAACACAAGCTTAGTCGCTTACCACGGGGCTAGATGGCGCTATGTGTTGTTCACAGAATTTATTATTAATTATTATATTTTATTTTAAAGAGGACAAAGGATTTGGAGGAACGGGACGGGAAGGCCCCTGATGACATAGATTATGTGTTAGAGTGCGTTTCATCTTTAAATTCCTATGCCGTCATGTTGGTAGCAAAACTAAAAGTGCAAAATACAAAAATAATAATGTGCTACCTTGAATTTAGAGGGATTTGTATATAAATAATGAATGAACGGATCTTCCTGTATTCAAGGTTTAGGGCACAGAGCACATTCAAGTTATTAAGGCAAGACTTTTTTGTTTTGCTACCAACATGACGGCATAGGTAATTAAAAATGAAACGCACTATAGAGATATCAACAGTTTGTCCATACCAGACATAAACAAAAAAAATTGTTGTTGTCTCTGACAGTAGTCGTTAGGTCAAGTTAGAGGCCTTAGGTCGACCTGAAAACTAACACCAGGTGCGCCACACCACCATACGAAAAAGAAAGAAAGAAATAATTATTTTTAACTTATTTTAGATTAAATTTATGTACATAGCATAACGTAAAGAAAAGTAACTTAATTTAAGTAACCTTTACAGTGTAGATTAAAGTTGATAACACTGTATAAATATTTTAAATTAGATATAAAGACCAATATATTTTAATAAGCAAGGAACCTACTTGAAATAGGCACGGCTATTAGCTCACAATTTCAGCTTTATTAACACCCTTAACCTAATTACAAGTAGGTAGGTAGGTACAGTCAGCAACATTACTGCCTGCCCACCTTAAGGTCTAGTTTCGCTTGCAAGGTTTACTTAGTAAAGATACCTACGACTTTATTGTTAACTAGCTGACCCGACAGACGTTGTCCTGTCGTTTAGTATAAAAAAATAAAATTCATCAAAATCGGTTTAGCATTTTTTCTTTCATAAGAACCTTCTCCTGACAATAGCAAACACGACAAAAAAAGAATTATCGAAATCGGTCCAGCCGTTCACGCGTGATGTCGTGACAACGGAAAACGTTTCATTTTTATATATAAAGAAGAAGAAGATATAAGACTAGCTGACCCGACAGACGTTGTCCTGTCGTTTAGTATAAAAAATCGGTTTAGCATTTTTTCTTTCATAAGAACCTTCTCCTGACAATAGCAAACACAACAAAAAAATAATTATCGAAATATGTCTCAAAGTTTATGTGTGATGCCGTGACCAAGAGAAATAGGGATTGATTTTTATATAATAGATGTTACCTACCTATATACTACCTATCGTATGCTAGTATGCGACACAGAACGAAACGCTTGATTTGACTACTTGATATTTATAGATATACCTATATTAATGTGTGTATAATATGCTTATTCCACGCTCGGCGCTCGGCTCAAACGAATCTTTTGGCTAACTGGGTAGCCACTTTTGTTGTTAATAGTACCTATTTATAATTACTCTAATTATTTCCCTAGAAACGGTGTAATTAAAACAAACATCGGCCATGCCGAATACTCAAATCAATTATAGAAATGTTCCACGATAATAATAATGTAACGATGTTTTGGAAATGTAAGGAATAGGTATCAACGTTAACAAGTTAATTAAAATCATCGAAGAATTGATGTAGGTATTGGGTGTAATATAATCTGAGGGCAAATAGGGTAAATAAATGTTTAAAACAGCAACCCTTTGGTAATCGGATTATACCAATTTGATACTTTAATATATGTAGACAATGTATAAAAAACGTATCACAACTATTTAAGCGACATGATCATGAGAGATGTAGATGACATTGTCATATAAAAATCACGAATTCTTACTTTTTCTCATGCCATGTAATTCTGGTAGACTATACCTATAGGTATCTAAATTATAGTTTAATTATGCATATACGTTCAATATAATATGTAATTTGTAAATTATGTATTTTTGTATTTGGTATTTTGTTTATTTGTATTTTGTGACTAATTCAATAAATACTGGTTTTATTGCATAATTGTAAGTTGACGACTAGTCGGCACAGATTAATATTAGGTCATTACATATGAAATTGGCGTTTTGTAAGGGAGGAACATAAAGTCTTTTTTTTTATAATAATATATTTATTTAATCAAAGTATGTACCATTGCTATCTATGCACTTTTGCCATCTCATAGGTAGTTCATTGATCCCTTTACTAAAAAAACCATTAGGACGAGAATCAATGAAATCTTTGAAGGCGCTTTGGACTGCCCCATCGGAGTTGATTTTTTTCCCTTGCAAGAAGTTATCCAAATTTCGAAAAAAATGGTAATCTGTTGGAGCCAGGTCCGGGGAGTACGGTGGATGTCTTAGACATTCCAATTGAAGCTCCTCTAATTTGGCAGCCGTCTGTTGTGCAGTGTGTGGTCTAGCGTTGCCCTGAAGCAGCAGTGGCCTAGAGCGATTGACCAACCTCGGTTGTTTAGCAGCTAGCTTTTCCATCATGGTTTGCAGTTGCTGACAATAGATATCTGCTGTAATCGTCTGGCCAGATTTAAGAAAGCTGTAGTGAACGACACCGGCACTAGTCCACCAAACACTCACAAGTAACTTTTTTTGAGTCAATTTTCGCTTGGGGCAGGATTTGGCTGGTTCGCCAGGATTCAGCTATTGCGATGAGCCTTTCCTATTATCGTACAGGATCCACTTTTCATCACAGGTAATGATCCGATTTAAAATCCCTTCATTATTGTGCCGGTTGAATAATGTAACGCAGCAGTTGACGCGCGTTTGTCGGTTTGCTGCACTCAATTCATGAGGTACCCTATACCTTTCAAGCTTTTTCACCTTTCCAATTTGCTTCAAGTGGATTAAAACAGTTTTATCACTAACACCGCAGCCTGCAGCTAACTCGGACGTGGTTTGCGATGGATCTGCTTCCACAATAGCTTTCAATTCTTCATTAGCAACTTTAGTCTCCGGCCGTCCACGGGGCTTGTTCTGCAGGTCGAAATTTCCAGAACGAAAACGTTGGAACCAAAAACGTACTGTATTTTCTTTTGCGACACCGCCGCCATACACTTCATTATTCCTTTGAGCCGTTTCTGCAGCACTGGTACCACGGTGGAACTCGTACTCGTAAATAACGCGATATTTCAAGTTTTCCATTTTGTAAACTGCGTGACGCAAAGAAAAAACCAAACTAGGACAAAACAAATGAATTGCGGTTTTCGAAATACAAATGTATGAATAAATAGCTGTATAAATTTGAAATTGGAATCCCTAACCAAAGAAGAGATATTTGAGATCAAAGTGGCCAGTACGACAAAACGCCAATTTCATATGTAAGGACCTAATATTATGTTTTAAATGATGTTTATTTTGAAATTGTATATTTTAAATTTAAAACAGATTTCAAGTTTTATTATTCTGACATTTTGGTTTTTGTAAATATCGTTTATATCCCCATAAAACATATACCTACCTACTACGATTCGTAAGATAGCTTTTAGCTATAAGGCCGCCTATATTGTACCGTCACAGTGACAACTATAATTGTGTTTTGTATCGTTATAAAATCCATTGTTAGGTTCAATAATTGTAATTATCTTTTCAACTTGTTTTTAAATTCAGCTCGAACAGACTAACCTTGGTTTTAAAGTTAAAAAACTTGAATTAGGTACTCCTAGCATATCGGTTCTGTAGGTACCATATTTACTCAATATTTTCCCCAAAAAGATAAAACGTAAACGGCATTTCTTCAAAGGCATTTCATCAAAGGCAATGCTTTTACTTTCCGAAGAAAAAACGATGGCAGACCGTAGATAAAAATTTTTATATCACATTTTATCAATCTTTCCACCCGACCCCGCATAATAGCTCAATTTATAAAAAAAAATAGACGATTAAGGGCGCGACCTATGTGAAATGACAATCTTAGAAAAATTTTTTTTAACGCCGAGACAAATCATAAATAAATTTATATTTTTTTTTTAAATTTGTTTATTATTATTTTAAATAGAAAATAAAAAGGTAGATGCATTGTCATGACAGATACAGGTTTTATGGCATAAACATATTTGCTCTAATGTCTTTATCCAGGGAGGAAATTGTAAACTACGTTTGTATGGAGAAAGAGAATGGAGACTATCCTCTTAAAGAGCATCATATACTCGGTATGATCGATTTGTGTAGCAAACACCGTCGTTTTGAGCTTTGCAAGATAGTGAACGTTTGTGGGAAATATGTAAATAGATGTAATAGCATATGAGCCGAAAGGCGAGTGTTTACATTCTCCTCTCGTATAAGTTTTGATTGTTTTCACTACGTGCCCTTATTTTCAAAGGTACGATACTCATCTTACCTGCCTTTATTTACCGTATTGTGATACGCATCTCAAGTCTACCTGAAATGTTACCGAAGGCCGTTCGGGTGAAAGTGTTGTTTGGTAGTTTCTATGTGTTTTAAGCTTTGTTGTTTTTATAATAAAAACTAGCTGCGCCCGCGGTTTTACCCGCGTAAGTCCCAATCCCGCGGGATTTTCCAAAAACCCTTTCTTAGTGGGTGGTTACTCATCGCAAAGAACACACTCTCCAAATTTCAAGTCTCTAGGACCAGCGGTTTCGGCTCTGCGTTGATATATAGATCTGTCAGGACATTGAATTTTATATTTATAGATAGATAATTCCACTAAAGAAGTGTCTGTTAAACTTATTTAAAGCTCAAACTACACGATGACACTTACACTGACACTTTACCAAAACACGACCATACCTACTAGCAAACATAATAGGTATATCGTGTATTTTAAGCTTAAGTCAGCATTTTCCATAGTAACCACAGGATGCTGTTATACAAATCATTTAAGGCGGCACAAATTCCCAAGCTATTTTACTTAGTTCATCGATGCTCAGTCGAATGGCATTGTCTGAAATTTCTATACCAAAGCAGGAGTTTTGGGTCAGTTTGTAGCCTAGTTACTGAGGAGATTTTAGTAGGTATTTCATTAAACACTATAAGTACTTTGGGATTATATTATATGTCGGTAAACATTATTTCTTATTGTTAAACCACACTTGGGAAATACTTTAAAAAAATGCTATCAAAACTTTAGTACCTACCCGGCGGGATTCGAACCCGCGACTATTGATAATCCCAACCCTTTGAGATTGGCCGCTTTGCCACGGGTAACCCTCCCGCTAGGTCGAAATTAAGAAAACACCTCCTTGTGTATATTATGTGTTTTAATTGTATAAATGAGCAAATATTCAAGACTGTATAACTTTTCACACTAAGGTTATACAATCTGGTGGGTCCGTGTGAGGGACGATACCGGAGACGGCGTGGAGCCGAGCGCTATCCGTGAAGACGAGCGTCGACTCGAAGCCGGCGGGGAGGCCGCTAGCGTTGTCGTGAGGGCGCTGTCTTGTGGCGCTTCGTACTCTGTGAGGGCCGTGGCACATTCCACGGCAGGACCATCACCGCCATCGACGCCTCTGATTGTCAAGACGAAACCACCTGGTAAAACAACATACAAAATACATGACTTCAAAAATTTTAATGTAAAATAACGCAAGGAGTGAATGTGTCATATTTACGTCACTTTCGAATCTTTATTTCCCTTGGTAATTTTCTACAAGTTCAGAAAATGTGCTCCAGGAACTTAATATTTTCATAAGCTTAATACCGTGAGTTGCCATAGCTGTAGGCAATCTATTAAAAAACCTTAGATCAAAAATGTAAATAAAAAAGTCACATTTATTTAAAAGTGACAGCTCTTTATTTACTTTTTCCTATGATTATTACTAATTCTTTTTAGGGTTCCGTACCTAAAGGTAAAAACGGGACCCTATTACTGAGACTTCGCTGTCTGTCTGTCTGTCTGTCTGTCTGTCTGTCTGTCTGTCTGTCTGTCTGTCTGTCTGTCTGTCTGTCTGTCTGTCTGTCTGTCTGTCTGTCTGTCTGTCTGTCTGTCTGTCTGTCCGTCCGTCCGTCCGTCCGTCTGTCCGTCTGTCACCAGGCTGTATCTCATGAACCGTAATAGCTAGAAGGTTGAAATTTTCACAGAAGATGTATTTCGGTTGCCGCTACAACAACAAATACTAAAAACGAAATAAAACAATTCTTTAAAAGGGGCTCCCATACAACAAACGTGTTTCAAAAATAACAAGGAGTTTAGTACTACAATGTGAGGTCGCTTCTGATTGGTCAGGACAAATCGAGTTGGTCATGGAATTCAAAATGGCTGCCCTATCTGTCAAATATACCAGTCTGCCTTACTTACCAAAGACTTTCGGCGGGAAAGCGGAGACAACATGTTGTGCTCCAATTTTATTTTCGTTAAACTATGTTGTAAACTCGGTTAAATTGTGTAATTTTGGTGGAATCTTATTCAATTTAGTTCCGTGAATGTGCACAAGTGTAGTGAAAACAAAATTGAGTGTTAAACATGAACTTTCCGTCGTTCGCGCCGAAGATCCTTGAAGGTTATAGTAAAGTTGCCACCGCTTTACCATAGCCCCTGACTTGAACTATAGGCCCGATCGGGCTAATTTCATGCAAAATACTTGATACTGGCAAGATGTACAAGATGTACGACGCCAAAACTATATTGATGAAACTTACTTACCAAAGAGTTTCTTTTATGTTTCAGATTTTCTTTGTGCCAAGGTTTTTTTTTTTTTGAGTGATTCGGTCGTTTGATAGGAGTAAGAATCGAAGATAAATATTTCATATTTTCCTATAAAATTTAAAAATTGGTTGTTGTAAACCATTTTAGGGTTCCGTATCTAATTGTGATAGTGGTACGGAACCCTTTGTGCGCGAGTGTCGCACTTGTTTTAGATTTTTGATCTAGAATTCTAAAAGAGAGTATAGTTATTTAAAGAAAAATATTGTTTGGTTTTGTTATTCAGTTCTTGTATGGGAGGGCGGAGGAGATAATAGAGAGGAAGGAGCAGAGTCAGCTGTTTGGAGTAACAGCAGTGCGTTAGCATTAGATGCACGACGCGCTGTGCGATGCGGCGCGCGCTTAGTGCGGCTGCAGTGGAGGCGGGCAGATGCGGTCGGTGCGGCCGCATGGAGAGATGCGGACCTCACCTCGCTACATCACCATAGAGAGGTCAGTAACAGCAGATGCAATTGGTGCGGCCGCATGGAGAGATGCGGACCTCACCTATAGAAAAGCCAATTAAGTTAATAAATGATGTCTTAATTGGCTACGGGTTGTAAGTAATACACTACAAGGCAACTCCTACACACCAGTTTACCTTTTAGGTAGTTAAAGTACTTCCACGAAAAATTATATTCTACTTCTACGAATAATCTATGTTTCTATATACCTATTACAAAGTATACTTACATATCATACAATGTTATTTGAAATTAACCAGACCCCAAACCCTTGTAAATAACGTTGTACTAGCAAGATAAAAATTCATATTATATTATAATTCCATACAATTCACCCACAACTCATACGTAGGTACGGTTATGAAGATCTACCGGGGATCTCTAATAAAATACCTACATATTTTGTTGGTACGAATACCGACTAAACGAACTGGGTAAGGAAGATTTGAGGCAGGTAGAAAATGAAAATATGTTGATTAAGATACGAGGAAAAAAAGAGAAAAAATGTGTGCTATACGTGTATCTTTCGTGCCTCGTTTTATTCTGAGATTATTTGTGATTAAGGCGATGATAGGTCGTAATAAATTTTGTGAAATATGGAGGAAAATGTGTGCAGAAGTTAAACGTAGATTATTATTCTAGGAACATGGCATAAATCAGTAGCGGATTTATGCTATGTAAAGGAAACTTCGGTATCATATTATCGCCATTTTATAAAATCTCGGAGACAGAACCAAAATCGGAACCAAAATGTTAGAAATTTCTGAGATTCGTACGTTTCCTAACATGGTAGATTGTCTCAAATCTAGAATTCCTCTAGTCTCTAGCTAGATACTTGGCCCGTCAGGAATGCTTTGTTAATACCAATCCCGACAAAATAAATTTAGACCATTAGGGTCCGTTCACACAGACCGGCTCGGAGGGGAGAGCAGATTTTTTATCACGTTTAAAAAAGAGTTTTGAGTTATTGTAATAAGCTTTTTTTTACATGTCACTGCTTTCAAGGATTGCTGTCAAGCAATTTCAATAATAAAAGAAGCGACATGTAAAAATAAACCTTATTACAATAACTCAAAACTCTGTTTTAAACATGATAAAAAATCTGCTCCCCTCTCCGAGCCGGTCTGTGTGAACGGATACAGGTAGGTCTATCTAGGAAAGTATGAAGGAACTTACCCTTAGCCCAGATTTGAAAGTAACATAAAGACAATAAAAAAAAACACATGGATTGTATGGTCTTGATCGAAATCGCCCGAAAAGTAAAATTAACAGAAAAGTATCCTACCCTATCACGGCTCCAACAGAGATTTTTTTCAATCAATAGATGATTATTTAAGTACTTTTTCGCGAGCTGCCAATTTGCTCTATCATTGGATCATGCAATAAAACGTGGTTCTCCCGGGATAGGGCCTGAAGCGAACAAAACCACGGGCTGCAGAATAATGCTTCTTTTATTTATGTCCATTATCTGGTCCCCATAATACAAGCCTAGGCTATATGGCGCTGTGTGCAACTGCCTGCAATATTCATTTATTGTTCCCTAACGTTTTTCTTTGTAATTTGGCTTAGGTGGTTGTCGGAGGGTTATCAGCTGGAGCGTGGTACGGGCTCCGTCTTTGGACAGCGACTGACTCCACGCGGCATCAGGCTATTGTCTATGCAGCCACAACTACACATTCTGGAGGTAGGTACCTACTTTAAGCATTCATAATAAGTATGAAGTTTTATGTGTGGTTTAAGAATATTAACTTCATTCCTCTTACTTATTAACAGATGCATAAACTTTACGTCGTTTTCGTTTGTCTTTTACTATGACATGAAGATTCAAAGTTAACAAACGTTACATAAACTTAGTCATCGTTTATAAGATATAAGTGATGGCGTGTATTCTTAAACCACACATAAAACTTTACACGTCAGTGGCGAAATGAGCTCGTTCTTTATAGGTAAGCCGCCTTTAGTTTAAGCGACCATGCTCTGAAATGTGATGTAACTAGTTTAACGAGGGAAATATAATTTTATCTTTGAACAAGGTATAATGTATTTTTTTTAATATTTCAAGTTTTTATGTACATCAAATAAACCTAAAACAAAGATGCTAAGGATGTGGGCAGCATTGTCTCTTTTTCAGGCAATACAAGCTATCCTTTGCACGAAATATCCTTAGACGTTCGACTTATAAGGCTTTTTGCAAAAAAGCAGATTTCAAGATTCATACACATAATACAATTCTAATAACATAATTGACTATTTCCTGATAAGACAGCTCTATGGGACTCCATTATGATTTAAAAGATCTATCTGTCGGCCCAGCTTCAAACGTAACTCATATGAATCAGCTTTAATGAACAAACAGCTACCCAAATAAACCAGCGCATAATAAATCGTGTTTAAAGTTACTGTTAAAGTTAACGAAATTCATAGGTACGAAGACGTTTATGACAACTTAAATAAGCACGGTTATTTCAAACCTCGCAAAGGAAACTCCTACTCACATAACAGAAAGCGGTAAAGTTCTTTTATTGCGGGCAGCCATTTAAATATAGGTATCTCAGAACCTCGTCGGTCAACTTTAAAACGTCTAGGAAACTCTCAAGGCAATATTTAAACTGCATCGCGTTAACATATTTTATCGGAAACTGCACAGCTTCCCGTTTATTATGATAATAATGTTTATGTTGTGCTATTGTGTTTATCGATTCGTGCTTTCAACGATAAGTACCTATCTTCTTACTGTTTAGGGTTCCGTACCTAAATGTTAAAAACGGTAACCTTTTATTAAGACTCACTGTCCGTCTGTCTGTCACCAGGCTGTATCTCATGAACCGTAATAGACCGTTAATTTTTTTAAGGCTGAATATGTATTTCTGTTGCCTCTGTAAAACAATTACAAATTAAAACAGAATGAAATAAATATTTAAGTGGGGCTCCCGTACAACAAACGTGAGTCTTTTTTAATAATAGAACGGAACCTTTCGTGCGTGTGTCCGACTCACACTTGGTTCGTTTTTTAAAACTTACTATGAACGAACGTACCTATTGAAAATAAATTATTTCAAGGTTCTAACAGAAGATTCTTATAGCCTACCACACAAACCATACTCTCCTTTTCCATCCCAAGGTTGCCTCGACGAAATCACTTTTAGCTATAAATTCGCCCATTTATTTAAAGCTCTCTGAGATAATTCTACAACATATCCTATGATCGTAGAACGTCTCCGTCGCCCGGTGGCGTTCCAGTCGGAAGGCGCCCCGATATCGACGGCGAGCGGCGCGGGCGGCGGCGACAACGCGGAGCGTGTGCTCGGAGCAGTCTCGCTCGCTTTCGCCGCGTTAGCTGCTCTCGCCGTCGCGGCCTTACTGCTCGTTCTGCTCGCTAAACGCAGGTTAGATTCATGTAACCTATCCTTTTTTTTCCATGCATTACGAACAGTACTTTCTTAGCCTTATTTATAAACGTGGGGTAAGGTCGTAGTAGTGAAAAAATGCTTTGTCCTTTTCCGTAAAAAGAAATTTCAAAGTTAACAGACAGAAACGAAAAGTTTTAAAATTATTCCAAACTTACTCCACGTTTATTAATAAGGCTATCTATGTTAAACCTTCTAAGTAGTACACTACACTACTTAAGGTTACGGGTTCGATTCCCGACGGGTGCAAGAATTTGTGCTTAAAAGTATTATTTATTTCTGGTCTGGGTGTTTTATTGTATCATAATATGTATTTACAAAAAAGTATATTAAGTAGTGTATCCGTTGTCTGGTACCCATAGTACATGCCTAGTGCTTAGATTGGGGCTAGATAGCGCTGTGTGTAATGTCGTGCAATATGCGATATTATTTATTTCCTTAACCCTTAGTTTTAAAGTTAAGGAAAATGCAAAGAGCATCTGCCAATTTCTATACGAACTCTACTGCGTCCCTAAAATGGAATTCCACTATTATTCTTACCTACATTGCATAAAAAGGTTTACATCTACAACTGTGAAGCTTCCAGTAACGCAATTTTAAATTTAAAACGTCATTTCATCCCCCTTCCCGTCCCACTCGTGACACCCGATATTGAACGCCAACGTTTCCACAAAATGAAATATGACGAGCCGACATGCACTGATCAATACTGCTGCAATCAAAATGTACTACGTAACGCACGTTGGGTTAAAAAAAAAACTTTCACAGCCAAATCTAATTGGGAACAAATAGCGCGAAACCCGACTCTGCAGGATTTTTTGCCTCTGACGTCGAAATAGTTCGGCGCAGTCAGCTGTATTTTGAAATTTACTATTTATAGAGTGGAGCCACAGTACATCTAGGTACCTACAGTAGTGAAACTCGCTAGTGTTTTTGAAATAAATATTTATCGGAACAGGAAGTTACTTACCTACGCGCTGATGCTGTCTACTGTTTTTAATTTTATTGCTGGACTAGCTGCGCCCCGCAGTTTCACCTCAATAAGTCTGTATTCGGTCCGGTAGTTTTTGCGTAAAGGAGTAACAAACATACTGACTTACTTATACTCTATCTTAGAATCTTAGATCAAAAATGTAAACAAACAACTCATACATTTATTTGAAAGCGACAGCTCTTTTTCCTTTGATATTGACAGTTCTATGGTTACATTCTATTTAATCTAAGATGACAGAGTAAAGATTCAACTTTCACCATTATAATATTAGTAGGAGCTCATTGGCCTAGCTGTAACTGCCGATCTTAAACGGTCGTTCGGGTTAAGCAACGCTTGGCGCGGTCATTAGTTGGATGGGTGACCGATAATTTGTGTGGCAAAAATCATTTTCTTGAGCTTCTCCGTGCTTCGGAAGGCACGTTAACAGTTGGTCCCGGTTGTTATCTCTGATAGCAGTCGTTAGGTCAAGTTAGAGGCCATAAGGCGACCTGAAAACTTTAACACTAGGTGAGCCACACCACTACACGAAAAGCAGAAAGAAGAAGTAGGATTACTCCTACTCATTACTAAGATAATAATCGCACCGCATATGCGAGGTGCGTCGTTTCGGTCGTTTTTTTTTGACGATACCCTACTGATGGAGAGCCCGTCTCAGATTCACTATATACTGTGGTAGAGTCTACGAAAAGTTAGCACTAGTTTCTGGTAGCTAGTTTATTTCCGGACAAACTACGGAATTATTCATTGACAATCTCCAAATCCGATCGCCTTTACGTTAAGCTTACGGAACCTTTTTGTTATTAAATGCCGGATCACACCATTCGCGTGGTGTGGGTTGCGTGGGTGTGTTCCTATAAATACAAATACAAAATTATTTATTTCAGCAAAATTAATATCTAAAAACAAAAATAAGATTGCAAAATAATTTACAATTAAAGATGCTGCTCCGAAGGGTACACAAATTGGGTTAACTTTGGTATTCACTCTAAGCATTGGCTTGTACCCTCTCTCTTCTCTTCTCATCTGAGAGATGTTCCCGGTTGCATCCCTCTCGGGAGCCCGGGGTCCGCTAAAACCCATTTTTTTTTATTTTGGGGTCGGCGCAGTCAGTAAGTCATCGTTGACCATACTTTCTGAAAATTGATTTGGCAATATTTTTACACATTAGGTACAACTTACATTAAGTGTGTCACGTCAACTCACATCGCGCGTTTAGTGTAACCTGGCTTTAAGAGGAAAGTCTACCTACTCTGTCTCCATACAAACATAGTCGACTGTTTCCTCCCTGGATAAGGACATTAAAGCAAAAATGTTTATGCCATAAAACCTATATCTGCCATGACCATGCCCCTACGTTGCTTTTATTCATTTTCTAATTAGAATAAAATTAAAACATATGGGCATGGCCGATATAGGATTTATGGCATAAATTATATTTTCTCTAATCTAGGGAGGAAACAGTCGACTACCTTTGTAAAGTTTGTATAGAGAAAAGAGTAGGTAGACTTTCCCCAAACTCGGTGCGGCGGCGCGGGCAGCGGTATATGTACGAAGCAATGAGGCCGAATAAAAGCCCAATGGGATGAAATACTGTTGCAATATTTTATATTGAAAACGTCGCTGAAACTTCAATAAAAATTATAAATGATGATAAACGACAGCGCTGTACTGGAAGCCCACGTAAATCACTCGCGACCTATTTCCAACACAATTCAACTGAATATCATGTGCTGGCCGTGATTTATTTTTCGTTTAGAGATATTCAATAACACTGCTTTTTACAGGCGATTGTTATGCATAGAGTTTTTTCTAATAAATGGCGCCAATTTATTGCGTAAAGGCGTAGGGTGCGGTGCGGTTTAAATTAAAATATTCATGTAGTACTGTACTTTAATGTTTTTGTAACCTAAAGTCAAGCAAAAGATGAAGTCGACTGTAGAGTTGTCAATTTATCAGATTCTATGGATTGTATTCAATTTCAACAAAAAAGCAAGATTTTGAATATTCAAAAAAAAAGAGATTTTAAAGTACCTATAAAGGGTTGATGTTTAATGTCATACAACTTAGATAGGTTTTCAAAGTTTAAGCAATTTATTTAAGACATTGAACTCTATCTACACAAGTACGCTAGAATTGCTATACCAAACAAAATGACATTAAATCTTTGTGCCGATTTGATTTGCGCCATGTTGCGCTGTTGTCGCGCGTTTTCTATTGAAAGTGATGGTGACCGTCTAGCGTCCACGGAATAATAGTTCCATAGACTTTCAATAGAAAACGCGCAACAACAGCGCAACATGGCGCATAGCAAATAGGCACAAAAATCAGTGCGCTATGTCCTGTCCATGCAATGGAGGTCAGTGCATTAAGCTCACATTTTAAGGGTTTCGTGGACATCAAGAAACTCTTATAAATTCGTCATGTTGGTCTATCCTCCTGTCTAGGTCTGTCTGTCGGCGGCCTAGCTCACATACGCGCTTATACTAAGAAGCTGTAACTTTGCATGAGTATGCACATTGATGACACCAAAATAAATTAAAAAAAAACCACTTCGGGACAGACGTGCCGACAGAAGTGAATACTTATCGCAGCTATAGTGTGTGCATATATGCATGTACATATAGCAGACCGCGGCGGTCTCGGTAACGGTGTCGCGAGTCCAGAGATTTTATCCCATCTAAGAATATGCGTACCGCGCTAAAAGAAGTTTACACTTCAAAAACATTTTTAAATACTCCTTTAACATTTTCTTTTAAGTACCTACTTAGTTTCCAGCTATTTGGAGCTAAACAAAAAAGATTTTCAATGACTGTAATTAAACAAACTGGCTGTTTACGCAGTCCTTTCTCAGTGGAATAGACAGAGGTATTCCTGAAAACGGTAATCGATGCTGATAAGGGAAACACGCGTTTTCTAACTGCTACCTACCGTTTTATATTCCTGTTGAAAATGCTGAAATTTTTAAATTCTACGTATTAGAGACTAGACTCTGAAACATTTTGTCAAAATTACTGTCATGGTTTAGGATTAGGAACCTTTGGTTAGTTGTTTGGGAGACTACTTACCCATTGAAAGGATTTTTTTGTAATCTACACTAATATTATAAAGAGGAAAGATTGTATTATTGTGAGTGTTTGTCTGTTTGTAATGAATAAACTCAAAAACTACTAAACCGATTTCAAAAATTCTTTCACCAAAAGAAAGCTACATTATCGAGGAGTAACATAGGCTACTTTTGGTCCCGATATTGCTACGGGATCGGGACTAACGCGGGTGAAACCGCGGGACGCACCTAGTAATTTTAGAAAAGTGAAACTTTGTGCGTTTGTATTTGTAGCCCCCTTACGCAAAAACCACTAAACCGATTGCAATGAAACTTGAAATATAAATATAAATAAATAAATAAATTCTGCGAACAACACACAGCGCCATCTAGCCCCGTGGTAAGTGACTAAGCTTGTGTTACGGTGACTAGACAACGGATATAATACTTATATTTATTTTTCTTTTGTAAATACATACATATTATACATAGATAATATAATATAATATAAATAGATCTTTGTATAATATGGGACAAGTAACTTGCGCCCGTGTAAGTCCCGATCCCATGGGAATATCGGGATCAAAAGTTACTCCTCGATAATGTAGCTTTCTATTGGAGAAAGATATTTTTAAAACAGACCAGCGTGAGCGATTCCTGAGATTAGCACGTTCAAACAAACAAACTCTTCAGCTTTATACCATTAGTATAGATAATTATTTCGATTGATTGGTATAATACTTAAAGATCTAGTTTCAACGGTAAGGTGACTCGGGGCTATTGTCTCTATGGGACCAAGGTAAACTAAACTCTAATTTTTTTTTATTTTTTTTTGTTTTTTTTTAACACACAGCGCCATCTAGCCCCGTGGTAAGCGACTAAGCTTGTGTTACGGTGACTAGACAACGGATATAATACTTAAATTAATTTTTCTTTTGTAAATACATACATATTATACATAGAAGGACACCCAGACCAGACACAAATATTTATTTTTTAAGCATAAATACTTGCACCCGGCGGGAATCGAACCCGCAACCTCCTGCATTGCAGTCGCGCTCTCGCACGACGCGCCACAGAGGTCGTCAATTACTTCTAATGTAATGGTTTTTGAATAAATTATTGTTTGTATTGAAATTCGTCCTTTACTCACAATGGCTTCGGGTTGTGGCTCGGGTATCTCATCTAATTGATATCAAATTATAGACACTATGCAACTGGAAATACTTCTCATCTTTGATGTTTTCGTTGATAGCAGTGTTTAGGTCAAATACTGCAGTTAGAGTTTTTAGGTCATCCTAAGGTTGATGCTTTAGGGTGACTTAGGTTCTCTCCATACGTAACGTTATTCGGACAAGACGTGTCAATTTCTACATACAAAAATCCCGTGCCATACGGACGAACATACATACTATACGGAAAAAAAGAAACAATTTGGGCGATCTACAAGTATTTTTTAACTTAAATAGGTAAAACTGTTTTACACGAATAAATCGTTTCCTAAAACTATGAAAAAGTTAAAAAGCTAAAAAAGTACTTCCTCGTACCTACAACTTTTATACCTACTTTTCTTCAAAGATTCAAAGACTTATTTGCAAAAAGCATGGTACTACAATAGGTGTTTTAGGTGTAGTGTTTCACATATTTTGCCAACATTTGGCATGCAAAGTTTAGTTCTTAGTACTTTAGTTTAGTCCTTAAACATTAAAAAAAAGTGATAATTACTCGTAACACCGTTCTTTATTTATAAACCAGCACATTATGGACTTGCCATAGCAGAGAAGATGAAGAAACCCGACATTGCAGTCATTCTGTCGCCAGCACGGACAAGTCCGTCTGTCCCGAACAGCAGAATATAAGGAACTGCCAACATGATTACAAGCACGATAAGCTGTCACCGGCTTCTGGTAAGTTTATATTATAATAATGTTGACATAACTTACTTGTAAATAATAATTCAGATACCTATGATTAAACTCTGTTACCGCGAAATATCATAATTAACAGAAACAAATGTTACATAAGTAGGTACATTGCAATTCATACTTTACATTACTTTGTTTTACATTACATAGGTACTTTACTTTTACATCTCCTTAAAAATGGTGATCTCAGTCCCCTAAAATAACCATTTAAAGCAGTTAAACGATGATTTTTATACTAGACCGGGCCGTGTCCGGGCCGGGGCGGGAACGGGCCACTTTTGTATGAAAACAGATTGTGTATTATGCATGTTGTCTGTGCCGCGTCCGTGTCTTCATACGTATCCCGTACTCCGTCCCCACCCCGGCCCGGACAATGGAATTCAATGTGAATTATACCTACAGCCCAAATAATCGAAATGTTTCTATTTCTATGTACTTAACTAGGCTGAATCGATCGACAAGGCAGTTTTATTTTGTGTTTCATACATATTGTAAGGTTTAGAACTGGGAAATTGGAAAAATCTGTTTTGTAATTATTTGCGTTGTAGAATATAATTTTCGCAGTCTTATATTCAGCGAACACCTATTTATAAAGGTTAAAGTATGTTTGTTACTCCTTCACGCAAAAACAACTGAACCGATTGCAATGAAACTTGGTAAACAGATAGCTGGAGACTTGGATTAACACATAAGCTACTCTTTCTTCTTATATTCTCGCGGGTTCGGGGCTCACTTGTTTCTATAAAAACATTTTATTTTTAACTTAGCGGCCATCCGGTACGAGTACGATAAGACATAACATTAAATCTTATTTAAATGCAATAGTTTTCTTCTGAGTTGAGTATGACCTTCGACCTAGCAATAAAAATTCAAATGAATATATTATCGCATAAGCTCGATCTTCCCTCCTGTGAGGAAAGCGCTGGAATTTTCAGCTAAATTTTTCATTGAATTAGGTTAACATGAAATTAATGCAAAATGTCGCAACCATGTTGCAAATCGGTATATTTCTTCAGCATGTTTGAGGTAGGATTATAATATTTTACATACGCGACGTGTCTTTAATTTTAAGGGTTTCAACAAGAAATTCTTACATTGTCGTCATATTCGTCTGTCTGTCCGCGGTGACGCTTACTCAAAGAAGACGTAATTTTGCATGAGCATACATATATTAATGACGACAAAGTCCTGTAAAAAGTGTTTCTGGGGTACGTCAATTGGGAAATAAGGGAAATTGGGGTTTTCATGTTTACCGTATGGTAAAAAAACATCTCTCATTAATGTAATGATACCTTATATATATTGATACCATTATATGGCTCTTTCAAAACGATTGTAGATTTTGAAAATTATTTTTTCAAATTCGCTACTAATACGCCACCGAAATTAAACAATTTACACGCATTTTAACTGAGTTTCACAAAAATGAAAATTCAGCAGCACATTTCCAAAACCCGTTCCAATCAAAATTCCCATTGCTTAGTGTTTTCCTGCCGCGCCACAGAGGTCGTCAATCCTTAAAGATATATTCTTCCTCTATCTAAACTAAACATATGCCCACGGCTAGATGCGTAGCTCGTATTGCTGTAGAACGGTCTCAGTACGTCACCCTTGATGGATGCGTGTGTCTCCTCGTCCCTTAGGGCCTAATGTGTGACAGTAACGTATAATGGGCCATCGCGTTTTATAAACAACTCTTTATCATGATAAATTGTCTACGTGTTACCTTTGGAATTATAAAATAAAGTATTTTTAACCGAGTTTAAAAAGGGGAGGTTCTCAATTCGTATATTGTTTGTTTGTATGTATGTGTATATGTTCACGCCGTACTCTGGCGTATATGAAGTCCGAATTCGATATTTTTTTTTTATTTGGAAGGTCCCGAGTTGTCCCCATTAAATCTTGGTAAAGATCTGATGACAACTTTCGGAATGATGAGCAGAAACGTATCCCAGAATGTAGTAAATTAGAAATTTTTGGACTTCTATCAATAGTGTCGGGTTCTAAAGGATCTACCTACTATTTGATGGCACACCTAAAATCAAGTTCTCATCAGAAAACTCCTCAATGATTAAAGTTACGGTTACAAATTTGATGATTTTTATACTCGTATACCTACGTAACAAAGTCGATATATACGACATGCTACTACCTAATAAAAGTTTCGTACACTCATAAAAAGGTCCAAATTATTTCAACTATCTCCCAGTTCGTAGATAGGAATATAAACACTCGGAACTTAAGGCCGAAAACTGCCGAACTTTTTCGAATAACCTACTCTTGCCGTCTTCTAAGTTATAGGAATTGTAGGTAGGTACACCGGCCTGGATACTAATAGTCAAGAGTATTTATGCCTAATAAACACTGGCTATCAGACTTTGCTATCAAATCAGCACCTACCTACTGACTAAGTTAGAAAAACTTGATAACCTTTTCCACATTCTTAAGATTTAAGACGACCTCTGTGGCGCGTCGGGGAAGGGCCCGACTGTAATGCCGAAGGTTGCTGGTTCGATTCCCGCCAGGTGCAATTATTTATGCTTAATGATAAATATTTGTTTCTGGTCTGGGTGTTTTTTATGTATCATATCATATACGTGTATTTACAACAAAAAAAAACGTATAATTGTAGTTTATTGCCGTTGTCTAGTAAATTGCGCTATGTGTAACATTGTGCAATATTTATTGAAGACCAGCAAATAGGGGATTCATATTGCGAGTGAAAGGTAGATAGGTATACTTAAAGTGCTACATCTTAGACCAGATCACTTTGTGTTGTATTTCTTGTATTATGTTGTACAAATAAAGTTGTCTATCTATCTATCTTACCAATTGACATAGAGTCCAAATGTACCTACTAATTGCAGTAAAAAAGGCGATATCAATAGCTTTTTGGCCGTTTTCGTCACTCACAAATTTACACAATCTAATATCTTACCTTCTTACTTACGTATTTTTATACGCTCTCTTACGTTTTATTTGAACTACCAAACGTTCATTTTGTCGAAGAAATTCTGTTACATTATTCAAATTGCTAAATTATCGAACCCTTTGTCGTCAATATGTTTTACCTGTGCGCCTGAACTCATCTGAATTATCACTTCCAAGTGGTGAACTGAAAAATTACTTACCTAATCTTTTGAAGGTAGATAAGACTTTTTTTTCTTGTCTTATCTACGTTTACAGTTGACCTCACCTCACCTAATGGGAAGCAACGATGAGGTCGATAATGTTGCATGCTTGCTTAGAAGATATCTATTCACTCTAGACTTCAAACACAAGATAGATAGAAAGATGCTTTATTGTACCGAAACTTAAATTAAACAAAATATTACACATAAAAACTTAAAACTAGTGTGGCCCGATGGGCTACCTTATCGCCTATAGGCAATCTCTTTCTGGCAACCGATTCTCAAGACAAGCAAGTCGGCAAGACTAGGTTGTCTAGGTACTTCTAAGGTACTTGTTGTAGAGTCCAAGGTCGTTCTTAGAGTCTACAGGCGGGGTGTAGTCTCTAAGGTTAGCTTAGAGTCTACGCAGAGGTGTACAATGTAACACACAATGCTGTTTGTAAAGAAGTATTTACAGAAAACCTAACTGCTTTCCTAATTATTAATTTACCCGGCATAATTCCCAGATGTATACGAAATAAGTCCATACGCGACGTTCGCTGTGGGCGGTGAAGCCACGGCGGCTACTTTAGACCACACGCTTCAGTTCCGCACCTTCGGGCATCGAGACAACGACGCGCCGCCCCATCGCCCTTGCAGGAAGCACCCGCAGAGGCATCGGGAACGAAGTGATGGTGAGATTAGAGAGGCTATGGGAACAGTTCCCGTGTTTTTGATACATTTATTTATGTCTAATAATTGCATTAGTGGTCATTGTAATTATGGACTTTGATTGATTAGTTTTTTTTTATCGTACACACCACAAAAATTATAAAAACAAACAACATGAATATCTTAAATCTAGGTGGAACAAAGAGTGGACTTTTGGCATATTCTAATTGTTTGTTGAAAATAAAAAGAGTTGTATATGCATTATAATAACCATCCATATTCGCTAATATTGACCATATATTGTCCCAATATTAGCGATATAAATGTGGTCCACTTATGGTTCGATGTACGGTTAAAATATTGTTCATGTATGGTTCAATATAACCATAATCACATGACACGACGGCCTCTGTGGCAATGCAGAAGGTTGCGGGTTCGATTCCCGCCGGGTGCAAGTATTAAAATTAATCTCTGATTTTGATCTGGGTGTTTTCTATGTAATCATAATAATGTATTTACAAATAAAAAATATGTATAAGTATATCCGTTTTCTAGTACCTATAATACAAGCCTAGTTTGGGGCTAGATTGCACTGTGTGAAATGTCGTAGGTACAATATTTCATTATTTTTGATGTGAAACATCTATAGGCGAGGGTAAACCTAAAAGTTGCCGTGGCGATACAGGCCGTGGCATAATACAAATGTACTATACGTAGCGAGTCGATATTTCATATCTGCCAGGCGTCCCATGACGGCTCACATTTATTTATCTATTTATGTAGTCCACTTAAGGTGCATAAGTTAGCAATGATTTTAATACCTATATTTCCCGACAGTAGAGAAGCACCATTCAGACTGCGAGCTACAGCAGCTCAGTCGGTACGAGAAAGTGCGTCCGCGCCACTGTGCCGGCACTTCCTACTGCGTACCACTATCACACCATGGTTTGTATATAGTCTTGTAGTACTTGTAGACAGCTATTGCTTCTTCACACTTCAGTACTTTACGGACCCAAATAGCTCAATATTTTTGTTGAGACTTATAGTATAGACCCCGCATATAATAAAATTATTGCACATTGTAGACATTAACATTGTAGACCCACAGCTCTAATATTATGATGATATTAGTCTGACATGTTAAAAATTGAATTTAAGAAGTCTATTACAAAATTAAATGAGCTTAGAAAGTGGTATTATAAGAACAGATTTTCTCAAGTGCAATGAGGCTTGTAAATGTCATTGTAGAATCAAATGCTTTAAAATAGTTTTATAAAATGCTCTTTTATACATAAATGAGCCCCGATAATAATATTGAGCATCCATACTAGGTTGTCTAAGACTAATATATGAGCGAGACTTGTGGCAAACAAGTATAAAAGCGATATAAACCTATAACTCTTATAAAAGGCGTATTCAGGACACTTTTGCTTGTGTGGTAACCTAATGTTTTAATAAGTTTTTTTCTTGTAAAATATGTCTTCCGTCACTTAATTCGGCAGGCGGGGGCGGGAGCAGCGGGGGCGGATTCTCAGAGGTATACGCGGGCGACTCGAGCGCCGAGTCCGGCCCCGGTTCGCTCTCTCCGCGCACGCACCACGAACACAGCTAGCGAACAACCAAGCAACCGAGGAATAGGGGCAAATAGATACCTATGGTATGACTACTTAATGTTAAATTACCTATTATTCATCGTATGGCATCTTACAGTCGATCTTGTTACAGAAATAAGTTGAGTATCTTTATCGAAATAGATAGGTTGATGGACTTGAGTGCTGTGAGGTCGCATCGAAGAGGGAAGAATAAGAAGTATTATATTGTTTAGATACAACAGTACAGTAGCCAAAGGTTTGCTAGTTTTCCCCAGATCCCTCACAGCCAAATACAGAAACGCCACTTAAAATTTGAGGGGTAATTTTGAGATTGCAATTTTGAGTAGCGTTTATGTATTCGGCCTTTTATAACACTCACAGATGCCCCCACCTTACCTAAAAATAAAAACAAATAGTAAATCATAGACGTTTCGTCGGTTTTCGCAATGTTGAATTGAAATTAAACTCACTTTTTCTCAGGTCTCCTGAAGACCTGAGTACTTGTAAAAGTCTCGAAACAGTGCTAACGTGTAATAAAAACTACGAGAATAAAACCGAAAAATGAGTTTAATTTCAATAGTAAAGCATTCACTAATATATGCATACTATTACGTACCTACCTATAACGTTCTGACCCATTATTTCCTCTCAGCATGCCTGACTAGGTTAGGAGGGTGCTATATAGGTTCTGGGCAAGCCTACTACACCTTATAATTTCCCCGCACCTACAACGCCATAAATAGCACAGATTAAAAGATGCTTGCACTGTATAAATCATCTGAAATTAGATGAGAATGCCAATACTACATACTTAATAACGCATATTTAGTCACATATAACATCGCTCTTACGGTTAAGGATAACATCGTGAGGAAACCCACGGCTTAGTTAGCTGCAGATGTATTGACACGTTCTTTTCTCTCGGCATGGCTGACTAGATTTGAAGGGTGCTATTAGGTTCTGGGCAAGCCTACTCCACCTTATAATTTCCCCGCACCTACAACGCCATAAATAGCACAGATTAAAAGATGCTTGCACTGTATAAATCATCTGAAATTAGATCAAAATGCCAATTATTTTACTGCATACTTATAATTAAGTACGTGTACCTATCTATAACACAATTACTTACCTACAATAGTCGACCTAAAGTATAATTTACCTAGTCCTAGATCCTACAGTATTATTCGTAAACCTAGTTTGTAAAGGTAACGATTAAGTGAGTGGGTTTAAAAATAGGTACGAGGGACCGTATTCTAAATGTGTGTCAAAATGTGTCAACTATGCTTTAACTTTGATCATTTTTATTTAAAAACGTATCAACTATTATTGTTGCAAGTCTTTGCTAAAGGTTTTGAAATAAGTATTCAGTGATTAAGTACGTGCAAACTTACCAACAATAATCTAGAATTATTTATTATATATGATATGACACATCACTGTAACTCAATAATTCACAATACTTAAAAATTGACAGAATAATACGTACCCAATTGTAGGCCTACTCATTTAAGCGCTGCTACATGTCTGTAGATAGAGTATTATTTGTTTATCAATAAAACCTAGTGTTACGGTGAATGCCCTACATAAAGCTAAACCTAAGTCTGACCGGTTAAAAACTAAAAATACCACGTAAACCTAGATTTGACGGTATATTCCTAACCTAACCCGAAATCCTAACCCGGTCGCAGGTTAGGTTAGGAACTCAAAAAAAAAATATTTTCATTCCTAACCTAACCCTCTTTAAATCTAACCCGATTTATTGTTCCAAACCTAACCCAAATCGAGATACAGATTGGAGATACAGGCTTACAAACATGAGGTCAAAAGAGCAATATGACAAATGGATAAATTGTCAAAAGCGCATAATGTCAAAAAATCTACTTAAACGTGTTAATAATAAAAAAACAAAAGACGATCAACATAAAACAAGACGATCGTAATTAAAATTAAAGACAATAACCGATCGACCGTTACGATCGCAATTATTAAAAATCTGACAATTGACAGCTGTCAAAATTAAAATGCTCACCAATATCTCGAAGAGTATTGAGTCAAGGGTACTAGTTTCTTTGCAGAAGTGACAGGGCTCTTCAAGATCTTCATTTCGGATGATATCTGTTTCTATGTATTTACAAAAAAAGTATGTTATCAGTTGTTTTGATGTTTGGCGATTGTTACCCTAGCTGGTTATAGCTTGGGACGCTATAACATATATGCGTAGAAGTCATGGAACGGGTTGCTGTTACCCTCTTGCGTGCTGGGCCACAGTCCTACCATATCTTATCATATTTATGCTGCTACATTACTTAATTAACTATTAACCCCGAAAAGTAGGTTAAAAAGTTATATACTGTGGTATCCACTTACACTTTACCTAAAACAGCCCACACCTACAGCACACATGCACGAATTTCTTTATATGGGTGCTGTAGGTGTAAAGTGTATTTGAAGCTTTATAGCATACGCGCAATCAGCGAACTTTATCGCCTTAATTCGAGCAAATACATATGCAAGTAGATATGATGATAATATACTTACAAATTGCAACTTGTGTACAAGCTACAAGTTATAAGTAATTTTAATTTGCACCCAAATGTGATGACATTCTTGCATACAAGACTTGTTAAATGGAATCAAAATTTAATTATATCAAATGCAATGGAACAAATTGTCTTTACCCAGTCAAACCTAGACCTAGGACCTAGTTTTATCTAGGAGAACTATACTCTATTTCAGAAACTTAAGATTACACATGTAAACAAGAATGGCCAATTTTAAAGAAAAAAGTAAATAAAGAACTTCATATAGATGTATGGGATTTTAAGCTATTGCATAGCTTTTATCGCGGGCTTTGAGCGCGGCCACCGAATCAAGAAATTCCTTAACGAAAATAAAACCTAACACCTCCTACTCCACCTACTATGTTGCCATGGTTACCATGTAGCTCGGTCGAGCGTTAGCTACCATGGCAACATGGTACAAAATAAATAAATAATTATACTTGCATAAGTTGATAAAAAATGCTTTGCAATAGCTTTACCGAAGCAGTCCCCGAGTGCCACACGTTTTTTTTGTTTACACTTTTGATCTAAGTTTCAGAAATAGGGTATAGAGGCTTTCACCTTAACATGACTGTGTTATTATAAGTAATTTATGTAGGTACATAGATAGTCCTAACTGGTTGTTAACTTTCCAAGTCAAGGACGAAACTATTTAAACCAATTTTGTTTATTGTATTGTAGCCTATTAAATATTAAAATATTTGTAACTTAATGACACTGCCAATAACAACAGACTTTGTTGTTTGAATCGATATTAAAACACGAATAGGTATAAAACAAACTGGAATTTTACATACATTCTTCCTATTATAAATTATGTACTATCAGCGCCCTGTGGTTTTACTTGCATAAGTCATGATATCGCGGGTATATTCTAGATAAATCGTAGTTCTATGTTTTATTGCAGAACTCCAGATATCAATATTCTAAGTTTTATCGTAATCGGTTAGGTAAAATCGTAACATAGATGTTCCTTACTAACTTTCCCTTTTATATAATATTACCCTCATAATCTCTTAATAAACTTTCAGTAGTTAAAATATTTTGTTACATTTGCTCATACATCTGTCACTTGCAAAAGAGAGCGAAAAAAATGTTTTAACTATTGACAGCTTATTAAAGTTTAGAGTTATTATACTAATACTAGCTGACCCGGCAAACGTTGTTTTGCCTTATAAATTATAGATAGTAGCCGATTCTCAGACCTACTGAATACGCATATATAATTTGGTAAAAATCGGTAAAGCCGTTTCGGAGGAGTACGGTAACTATAACATTGTGACATGGAAATTTTATATATTAGAAGATTATAAAGGCGAAAGTTTTCTTGTTTGTAACAAATGGGCTCTGAAACTACTAGACTGATTTTAAAAATTCTTTCACCAATAGAAAGCTACATTATCGAGGAGTAACATAGGCTACTTTTGATCCCGATATTCCTACGGGATCGGGACTTACGCGGGTAAAAGCGCGGGGCGCACTTAGTTTTATTACATAACAGTGGTTTATAAAATAGATAGATGATTTCTGTAACTCGTTGTAAATATAACATTTGATTCTAGTCAGACTGATATTTAATATCTACGTTAATCGTGAGCTTATAATATTGTAAATACATTTTGTAGATAATTGTACGAACTCTAGTCAATTTATATTGATGTTTTAATGACAATATGATTGTATGTAAATAGTTAATCGATGTGAGTATTATCTACAAGTAAATAACTACCAATTGGTATATTAAACTGTGTTTTTTTTTAAACTCAAATAGGCTTATTGATAAACGTGGAGTAAGGCTATTATAGCCTTATTAATAAACGCGGATTAGGGTCGGAGTAGTAAGAAAATGCTTTGTCTTTTTCCGTGACAAGAACTTTCAAAGTTGACAGACAGAAACAAAAAGTGAAAAAATTACTCCAACGTTATTTCACGTTTATTAATAAGGCTATAATTCGGAAAACACGCCCTTAAGCCGCGATTATATTAAGCTAGTCTGGTTTAACTTGTACGCCATATGTGCGTACGTGACGTTATCATAACATTTTTATGTTAATAGTCACATTCGCGTACAAGTTACATACAAAGTTACATTTTCCCGGGTCGTTATCGCGTATTATCATTTATTTTCTTACCTCGTAAGTCCCCTCGCGACCAAGACCATTGTAACATGGTTGAAACGTCGAGGTAAGAAAATAAATAATAACACGCTATAAGGACCCGGGAAAATTTAACTATGTTAAAAAAATGGGGTGAATTTAAAAAGTTTATAAGTTGCATACAAGACTAGCCTAATGTACCTAATCGCGGATTAAAACCTGACATCCATTCACTGGTAGAGTATACCTAAACAAACAGTAGAGTGAAACGGTTCAGTATCCTACTAATTTAGGTAGGTATATTAAGATGACAGCTAGGGTAGAAATAGTAGAATGCTAAAAATATTTAAAAAGAAATTTTCATTTGACGACCTCTGTGGCGCGTCGTGCGAATACCCGACTGCAATGCAAAAGGTTGCGGGTTCGATTCGCGCGATTAGTGTGGCTTTCTTTTAAGCATAAAACTTACTGCACTAGTAAGTTTTATGCTTAAAAGAAAGCCACACCACTACACGAAAAGAAGAAGAATCAGGCTTGTCTTGTATGCAAGTTGTACATGTGACGTCGTCAAACGTCACAATGCCGTATGACGACATCACATGATATAATTTCAGGTACACAAAGTAATTTTAACGTAGATATGATGTCACATTTGCGTCCAAGTTGCATACAAGACTTGCCTAATTAAATCGCGGCTTAGAACCTCACGTCCATTCACTGGTAGAGTAAATATACACAGAACAATAAAGGCTTTTCCACATAGGTGCGTTTAACCAGCAGAGAATGTAGCATTATCGCACCAGTGTGGTACTTCGTAGCCGTCCTAGTACAAAATGGACATAAAATAGATATAGTAATAAAACAATCTTTTAGACAATAACACATTTCGGTTGGCCGCATCTCTTCGTGTAGGTGCTTTCTGTACAGCTCCTCACCGGTGTGATTGCGGAGAGCCTGTAGACCGGCTCGGTCACCACGGATTATCCTGCCCAAAGAGTGCGGGCAGTATACCACGGCACTCCAGCCTGAACGATGTCATCCGTCGGGCCTTCGGCAGTGCCGGCGTCCCGTCAACTTTAGAACCTAACGGACTTTTACGGGACGACGGCAAGAGACCCGATGGAATGACTCTCGTTCCTTGGAAGATGGGTAGGCCCCTAGTTTGGGATGCCACTTGTGTGGACACGCTGGCTCCTTCCCATCTTCCAGTGACCACGGTGCGGGCAGGAGCTGCCGCTGATAAAGCTGAAAACCTTAAACGGCACAAATATAGTAATCTAGATAGGGGTTACATGTTTGTGCCGTTTGGGGTGGAGACTTTAGGTCCGTGGGGGCCGGCCGCTCTGGAGCTGTACAGAGAGCTAGCTAAACGTTTGGTGGAGGCATCGGGTGACCGGAATGCTGGCTTGTATTTTGCCCAGAAAATAAGTATTTGTATACAACGGGGCAATGCAGCCAGTATTCTGGGCACTTTTCCCTCCACCAAGTTTTTAGCTGATTTAGATTTAGTTTAGTTTTTAGTTTAGTTTTATTTTAATCAGTTTTAGTTTTAATTTAGTTTTTAATTTTAACTGTGTTTTATAAGAATAAATTAAGATCTTTACTACAGCTAGATTTGAAGTTTAACACTTAAAACATGTCGGTAAAACAGTTCGAGTTGTATTTCTGCTTTGGTTTCCGTTAGGTCAATAAGCAAGCGATATTATCGGCCGGTAATAACGCGGCTATGTGAGGGATCCTTAACAAGGTTGAGTATAACTATCCTACTAACTAGGTAGGTATTATTATCTTTATAGACATCGTAAGAAGAGTATAATGCTAGAAATATTTTAAAAGGTAAATTGCATTTACAAAAACACGAAACAAGGCAGCGCAAGGCGGGACTCGATTCCATATCTCTCAGTTCTTAAGACCAAGAAGTAACGTTCATTCACAAATGCAATATTATACATTTACAGCGGTGTTGGTCTAGTGGTAGATACCCCGGTTTTCATTCCAAGAGTCGTGGGATCGAATCCAGGCCGACCGCGCACTTGTCGCGCGCAATGTCTTTTTCTTTAAGAAAAAGGTATGTGCGCTAATAACATCGCTCTTACGGTGAAGGAAAAACATCGTGAGGAAACCAACATGTTCTAGGACTCACCACGGTCCAAAGACATGAGATATTCAGTGTTTTCTATATATCATACTAGCAGTGCCCGCGACTTCGTCCGCGTAGAAAAGTGACTTTCAGGATTTGTTTATTTATTTCTTCTCATCTGAGCGATGTTCCCGGTTGCATCCCTCTCGGGAGCCCGGGGTCCGCTAAACCCCAAATTGTTTTATTTTATTTGGGGTCAGCGCAGTCGGTAAGTCATCATTGACCATACCTGCTGCAATTAGATTTGGCAATATTTTTACGGCCGGCCGCCTGCCTGACACCAACTCTCTTAGGGATCAAGCAGTTTATCCGCCACCGCGCGGGGAGTACTTAAGGTTTACTAATCTCCCTCAGATCCCTTAGTCGCCTTTACGACACCCACGGGATGAGATGGGGTAACCCTATTCTATGCCGGGGCTACAAAGCTAATGCCTTAGGGGCTACACAGCTAGATTTGTTTATTTATTATTCTGTACTTATAACATCTGTCCAAAATTATATAATACTTTAGTTGACAACAATAACTAAAAAAGACGTTTGTTGTATGGGAGCCCCTCTTAAATTTTTGTTTTATTTTGTTTTTAGTATTTGTTGTTGTAGCGGCTACCGAAATACATCTTCTGTGAAAATGTCAACCGTCTAGCTATAACAGTTCATGAGAAACAGCCTGGTGACAGACGGACAGACGGACAGAGGGACAGACAGACAGACAGACAGCGAAGTCTCAGTAATAGGGTTTCGTTTTTACCCTTTGGGTACGGAACCCTAAAAAAGAAGTATTAAAAAGTATCGCTGAGCACAACCGCTTTGCAAGGAGCCGACCGCGCTCATACATGCGCGCGCGATACTTAATACTTATTTGGTTGCAACATACTTACATTTTTAATACCGCGATATCTTTTGAATGAAATGTCCGAATAAAATAATTCAAAAGGTCCTAGAAAGGTATTGAATTCGTCTTGAATATAAAGTAATTTATTTTGATAAGGATTAATACCAAAGTACAAAATAAAAGGTTATTAAAGCGACGGCATTTTAATTATTTACAAAAATTACAAAACACTTATTGTGAGATAACTACAATAGTTAGACATATGGCGTCGCGATGTTTTTTGTAGACAATTACATGTTCTACAAAGTTGTAGTACATAGTTTTGTTCTATATCCAATAGTTTTCGCGGCGCACGCGGCGTAAGGAATTTTTTGGTCATTTTTTTCACACCTTGTGTTACATTATTGAACTTTTAGTAAGGATCCCTATTTTTTTTGAAAATATAATATGGCCTATAGCCATCCTCAATAAATGGACTATCTAACACCGAAAGAATTTTTCAAATCGGACCAGTGGTTCCTGAGATTAGCGCGTTCAAACAAACAAAAAAACAAACAAACTCTTCCGCTTTATAATATTACTAGCAGCTCCCCGCGGTTTCACCCGCATAAGTCCCGATTCCGTGGGAATATCGGGATCAAAAGTAGCCTATAGCCTTCCTCAATAAATGGACTATCCAACCCCGAAAGAATTTTTCAAATCGGACCAGTGGTTCCTGAGATTAATCCGTTCAAACAAACAAACAAACAAACTCTTCCGCTTTATAATAGTAATAATATTATATAGTATAGATGTATGTATTTACAAAAAAAAAGTATAATAATTTAGTAGGTATATCCGTTGTCTAGTACCCATAGTACAAGCCTAGTGCTTAGTTTGGGGCCAGATTGCGCTGTGTATAACGTCGTGCAATATTTATTATTATTTATTTATTTACTTGGGCATATTTTGCGGCATCCCAACAGCATTGAGGTACATCAATGATCGCACCCTATATAGTTTTAAAAGCATACCTTCCCTGTACCTAAAATTGTTTTTTCAAAAATGCGACATTGTGACATTGCATCGGTGCTCAGCTCCAATAGATTCCAATATCGAGCATTCCTGGAGCGCAGTCCGGGATCGGAATCCGAAACCGTTGCCGTCTAATATTACCTAACCGAAAATGTGGTGGAAAACGAAACTATTGAAATTTTTAAAGTGTTATCCGCACTGGCTGCTTTCTGTTGTTTTCCTATAACATACTCTTGAATTTTGGAATGAGATAAAATCATTTTTTTATTGCTATTAAAATATTTATTCATATGAGAATACTTATTAATTAAACAGTGCCTTATTTCTCGTAGGTACTGGGCAGACTTTGAAAACTCTCTGTCTATCTCGACTTTTTTGCCGACTAATATTTAAAAGAAACAATACTGTCAGGACTTGAACCTGAAACCTATTTACCTCATGTACATTCCGTGTACTCTACTAATCAATTGCGCCACGGGTGCCCGTTCTATCGTGGTGAAATTATGGACTACATCTTTCTGTGCTTACGACTGAGGCACCTAGCGACATCTACGGCCGGTCCTGTCAGATGCAAATTTTATGAAAGCATTTCTCCAAAAAACCAGTCATCCAAGTGTAGGAAACACTATAAAAATAAATCACGAAACAATGCTGTAACAAATATTCTGTATTTTTTTATAATTCAGTAGAAACAAAACTCCCCTAACACTTCAATTCCTATAATAAAGTAACAATTTACTGGTGTATTACAATCGTCACGCAATTTCCTGACCCTTTGCTGACTGGCTATTTCTAAGGTCAGGTTCATGTAACAAATAGCGCCCCGTCACGCTATGTCATTTAGGAGGAACTCAGTAACTACACAAAATTACACACCATTCTTTTTAAAAACAAATCTTAGGTTACTTACCTACCTACACCTATTTATAACAATAATTTGTTTATTTATAACTAGCAGCGTTGCGCGGTTTCGCGTACCTATGTATCTAGTCTATTTGATATTTCAAGTCTCCGGCTATCTACGTATTGAGTTTCATCGCAATCTGTTCAGCGGGTTTTGCGTGAAGAAGCAACAAATATCCACGCATACACATTTAAAAATGTAACCTATATAATATTAGAAGTAGGATAGGATGATAGGTAGGTATATGTCCTTATTTGAAGTTGCAGTATTAGGAAAACCAACACTATAAAATTTCTATATACAAGGGAAAGTAAGTGAGTTCAGTCAATATGAATACACTTTCCTACAGATAGGTACCTATCTAACTTAGGTGCTGCCCTAATTGCAAATCACTGGCGCAATCGATGCGTCGTCGTCGCGTTCGGGGCGATAAGATTTTGTATGGAAACGACATGACCATGCGACCGTCAACATATTTATCATAACTACTAAAACTCACCTCACAGGTCTCCAATTAGAACAACGCCTTACAGATAGTTGATCCTCTTTGCAGATAATAACGAAACTTATAACTAGGTAATGGTGCCGAGTCCATCCATCGCTCCGCCTCATTTTTTCAGTTTTATTTTCCGATAAAATATTTCATAATCCGTTGATCCAGTGGTCAGCTAAGGGGGGTGGGAGGTTTAAGCTGGAATCTTTCGTGCACCGAGTCCATTTAACTAACCCCCCCTTCTCCCTTCGGGAGGTAGCCACGTTTGTACAGGAAAAACGGAAAAGCGCTCTCAAACAAAAACACGAATTGAGCGTTCAGAGTAAATCGAAAACTAATTACAGCCTTTGAAACGCTTTTCTATATATTTGCATGTCGGTGCTGCTTTGCATCTGCTCTCAATATGTACGAGTACCTATTTCTTAAAATTTAGCTCATTTTTCAGGTTTGTTTGCGTGTTATTTATTACTTTTGGCATTGTTTTAATGCTTAATGTTTCGACACTTTGGATACTAGATTGGGAGCCTATCTAGGGAACCATATCTCATCGAGTACCAAGTGAAGTTTTTTAGCCGTAACTTTTAGTGTTCTTTCAACCATATTAGTCTCCACTTGGTACTCGATAAGGTATGGTTGACAACTATAGGCTCCCAATCTATACGTTTAGGTTCAAAATCATTCGTGCGCTAACGTACGAAGACGTACGATCAATCCCATTCTTCCAAGTACCTACTATGAAATGAAGTGCGCAGACTGCATACGAATCAGTATAGGTACGTACGATTAATTCGTATGCAGTCTGCGCGCTTTCATAGTATTTGGAAGGTTGAGATTGTTCGTACCTACGTTAGCGCACGAAACAAAATTTCGCCCGGCCTTACGGTACAGGCCTCTTCTTTAGGATTGACTGAGATGACTTGGCTTGGCTTGGTTTGACTGAGTTTTAGATGTAAAAGCCCGTTATTACCACGAATCAATTTCAGGGCGACTCTTTGTCTGTTTCTTTAAATCAATAAGTCACCTATATAGTCAGTAACAACGGGGTGGCAAAAGCGGCGAAATACCTATAGTTCCAACTTAGTAGAATAATATTGTAACACTAGCTGTGTCCCGCGGATTCACCCGCATAACTCCCGATCCCCTGAGAATTAAAAAAAAACTTGGTTATCGGATACCTACATCACATAACCGGGTTTACCGATAAACCCCCCCATTGTATATTTATTATAATTAGTTTTAAGTTCATTTTTGTTTTATTATGTAAAAACTTGTTGCACTACTTAAGAGGATAGTCTCCATTCTCTTTCTCCATACAAACGTAGTTTAAATTTACCTCCCTGGATAAAGACATTAGAGCAAATATGTTTATGCCATAAAACTTATATCTGTCATGACTATGCATCTACCTTTTTATTTTTTTCATTTTATTATTATTTTTTGTTATTATTTAAATTAGAAAATAAAAAAAAATAAAAAGGTAGAAGGTAGATGCATTGTCATGACAGATATAGGTTTTATGGCACAAACATATTTGCTCTAATGTCTTTATCCAGGGAGAAAAATGTAAACTACGTTTGTATGGAGAAAGAGAATGGAGACTGTCCTCTTAATTAAAACTTTAAAATTAATTAAAATGTACTTTTAGCCGGTTTCAGCCGCGTAGGTCCCAGTCCTGTCGGAATAAGACGACCTCGGTGGCGCGTCGTGCGAAAGCGCGACTGCAATGCAGGAGGTTGCGGGTTCGATTCCCGCCGGGTGCAAGTATTTATGCTTAAAAAAAAAAATTTGTGTCTGGTCTGGGTGTCCCTCTATGTATAATATGTATGTATTTACAAAAGAAAAATAAATATAAGTATTATATCCGTTGTCTAGTCACCGTAACACAAGCTTAGTCGCTTACCACGGGGCTAGATGGCGCTGTGTGTTGTTCGCAGAATTTATTTATTTATTTATTTAATATCGGGATAAAAAGCCTACCTAGACCTACCTATGTGTTATTCCAGCTATCTACATAGCAAGTATCATCGCAAACGGTTTGGTGGTTTTTGCATGAGGCAGTAACAAACATACCTACCTCATTTGCTTACAGACACAAACTTTCACATTTATAATATTAGTAAGATATACCTACTCTACATTTCTGTGACTGTGTGTTTCCGCAATAGCCCTACAACTGGGCCTTTTTGCGTGACTTCAAGCTAGGTAGGTTTCCTCACGATGTTTTCCTTGACCGTGGAAGCGATTTAAATTTTTCTTAAAGACAAAGACATTGGTCCGCGTTCGGCCAGGATTCGAAACCACGACCTTCGAATGAAAGTCGCGGTATCTACCACCGCTCTATTTAAATAATAATTATAATTCGTAACCTCGTGATTTATTTGGTCCAGAACGAATTTACATACATATTTTATTAACTAACTAGATATTTGCATTTATTATAAAGGGTTTGTTTTGTAAACCTTTGTGTCAAAGTTTTAACTGAGTTTAAATTGAAACCACCAACTTAAATTTAATCGAAACTAGTTCGATTAAAAGTTTCAATTTAATAAATGAATAATAGTGTGTACTGGAAATATTTTTTAGGAAAAATAAATCTCCAAAAAACTAGACCCAGAGATGGGAGTTTTATTTTTCCAAGAGGTATTTTTTCTCAAAAATATTTCTATAAACCTGGACAGGCTGGCATAATAATTAATCATAAACATGTTATGCTCTTAAAAACTTAATTAAGAACTGTCAAAATATTATAAACAAGCTGCGTCCCACGGTTTCACCCGCGTAAGTCCCGATCCCGTGGGAATATCGGGCTCAAAAGTAGACTATGTTACTCAGGATAAGTGTAGCTTTCTAATGGTGAAAGAAATTTTTGAAATCGGTCCAGTAGTTTTTGAGTTTATTCATAACAAACATACAGACACACACACACACACACACACACAAAAATACAAATCTTTCCTCCCACTACTTTTGGGCTACTTTTGATCCCGATATTCCCACGGGATCGGGACTTATGCGGGTGTAACCGCGGGACGCATGGGGGGGTATTGTGATCCACAACCGAAGCGCCGAGGCGCTAACTACAAGGTACGTGGTAAAAGGTACAAAAGTATAATATGATCCTACTAATATTATAAATGTGAAAGTTTGTATGGATGTTTGGATGTTTGTTACTCTTTCACGCAAAAACTACTGAACCGATTACGGTGAAACTTGGAATATAGCTATAGATAGCTGGACATCTAGAATAACACATAGGCTACTTTTTATCCCGTAATTCCCGCGGGGTCGGGACTTACGCAGGTCAAACCGCGGGGCGCAGCTAGTATCTAATAAAGGTGAAAGATGGAAGTAAGAGTTGGATTTTACCATTCCTATTATAATGTTATACTACATTAAAAATTAAAATAAAAAACGAAACTCTGTCCAAATTGATTGGTCTGAAAACCAATCGTATTTCTATGTCTTTACTAAATTAAACGGTTCAGTTATTTCATTTCAAAGGAAAAACGGATTAATTATAATAGATCTCAAACTCGACACTAATTGAAAAGCTCTCATAATTTTACGGTCTCTAGTCTACTCAATTTACATTATTGCAACCCAAATTTGATTTAATTGAATTCTTAATTAACCCCTTACTTCGGTTCCTATATAAACACATTTTTAATTAGACTTACAAGTAGCTTACGAGTAGTTATAAAGATGCTTAATTTACTTACATTTTTGAAAGGGATGTGTAGCATTTTTTGTTTTCATTAATAAGTAAGTGTATCGCACATATCAATATTTATTAATAACAATATTAATATAGTTACATTTTCCCGGGTCTAAATAGCGTATTACTATTTATTTTCTTACCTCGAAGTTTCAACCGTGTTACAATGGTCTTGGTTGCGAGGGGACTATGTTAACAAATCGTGTGAATTTAAAAAGTTTATCAATATTCATATTTTATAACATCAATATTTATTTATTAATATTAAAATTTCAAAATTGTATCAAAATATATTTATTACTTCACGAGACGAACAACGACTTGAAACACGGTAAACATACACCTTAATTATTAACTAGTGAAATAACCACTTTAATTTAGAATTCTAATTACATATTATATTAATATACCTACGCTTTGCTTGAACTCTTCGGTCTATTACCTACACTTAATTAATAAGGTGTAGGTAATATACAAAATAGTGCAAAATTAAATAAAGTAATGTGCAATGTGAGATAATATTCATTAAAGTGCGAGAAAAGTCAGAAATGTATTATGTATTTAAAAGTATCAAGAGTCTCAGGCTAGTCAGTAGTTTCATAGGTAAAAGTATATTTACAGTTGTATTTTTCAGTAGAGACATTCCGTGCGTAAGTAGTTAAATAGGCAGTGAAGATAAAAAAGCCAGTTAAGCCATAAAATACATTTATTTCCATAAATATCTTAAAACAAGGAACAACATCGTCATCAATCTACATGTCCAATGTGTCTACAACAGTTTTTAAAGCTCGCGTGTAAGCAACTTGTGCATCTACTTAATAGCTGCGTAGCGTTCTGTCGGTTGTGACTTCAACACGACTACCTGCAGTAACCTTCGCCCTGGAGGAACAGCCGAAATGCCTCCGCTATCTTACCCGGCTGTTCCTCCAACACCATACCGCAGTCAGATATATTCATCCAAGAAGTCTTTGACGGCTCCAAGCGCCCGTTAAACGTTACCGTGTCTTCAACGTGAGGAGAAAGAGCGCCAGTTATATTCAAAACAGGGACCTTAATCGAATCTGTTTCACGCGTTATACCCAGATCAGAGCGCCGCAAATATGAATCGATGAACATGGACAGATTGACAGAATTCACATGAGAGAAGCATTCTTTGTATACGTGAGCTAAATCATGGTTACGGTCTTCTGTGCTGCGACCGAAATGATGCCACATCAAGTAGTCCAACGCTCCTTGTGTCATGCCACTGGAACGCAGTTGTCTTGTATTTATCTTCTGGTAAAGCCATTCAGTCCAACCGGCTTGAGTGGATGTACAATTAATCAAAGCAAGAGCGTCCACTTTTTGTGGATTCAGAAGCGCGTAACGGGCCAGAATATTAGCACCAGCTCCCACTCCAAAGCCTATAAATGATTTTATTCCAAAATGACCGAGTACGAAGTCAATCTGAGAGGCTAGACCATCCATACTGGGATAGGTATAATCTTCCGGTAGCGTAGTTGCGCCCTCTTCCTGGCCAGGAGCATTGAGATGGTAGATACAAAATTTGTCTAAGATAGCCCTCATGTCGACAAAATTGAAGAACGTTTGGAAATTGGCGGCATAATTTAGACCAAGGTCATGGTAGGTAATAATGGCGCGCTTGGTTCGGTCCCCTCGAACGGCCACCAGGATATCGCCACGGGAAGTTCTCACCCTCTCCTCCACGCATGCGCCGTCGCTTTGTAATCTTCTATCGGATGGAAAATGTAGCTGGACACTTTTCAGGTCATCGTCTAAATTGTCTGAAGACATCATGTTCAGTAGAGCTATGTTTTCTTGTACAGTTGTAGGCATTTTCTTCACAAGTCCTGCGAACGGTGTTTTCATCAAGGCAAATGTCTTCTAACTAGTGAAGAATTAGTGACTACTCGTTAAGTCACTCTCACGACGATTGCACTGTTTCGCTTTGTTTATGTTAATTAACGTAGTATACTGGACGCTGCTCCTGCTAGTGATGATACACTTGTTATTATCATAATATACGTCCTGTTACACAATAGCTATCATAAACGGTATTAATTATATAATGTACTGTTATTTGTCAATATATCACTTGGTTTTTCACTGGTATATTTACTTATTGTAGGCAGTGTTAGCGGCAGACTAGTTGTGTTAGTGGAATTATCGCAGGAAATGGTCAATAATTTCTCAGCCGGGCAAACGCGAAACCCTCTAACTGGTCGAATCGGTACTGATCGGGCGTTTCCGTAGCCGCTCGTGACGGCCGGTTCTCGTCCCCGCCTTTATTCCAACCTCTCTCGTACGAACTTCACTTGGGAGTTTAAAGTAGCGCATGCGTGCAGCTTTGCTTCGATTTTTGTATTACGTTCTACGAGGAACAATATTGTGAGGCCTTCAAATAACTTATACTTGTCTTAATACGAGTATTAGGTAGGTACATAATAAATTATATTGTGCATAATATAGTACAATCACACTGCTAAGTAGGCAAGACAGTGACCTTCAATCAGTACATAATCAATAGTAAAGATGACAATTCCGTGGCGGACCATCTAAGGACATTTTTTTGCCCTTGGATGGTCAAGGACCTAACATTTGAACTTACCTGATGGAAAGCGACTATGAGGTTGCGTAGAAAAATCTATTTACTCTAAACTCTAAAATAGACATAAAGACTCCAAGATTCGTTCTCATTAATTAGGTACTAGCTGTGTCCTACGGTTTTAGTAGCGTACCTAACTCCTGATTCTGTGGGAATTCCGTAAAACTCTTTGTTATCGGATACCTACATCATAATTTAATAATGATGCACAATATACAATTAGCGGTTTAGGCTGTGCATTGATCCATTAGTCAGTCAGTAAGGGCAAAGCATTTTATAGATTTATACTTATTATCTTAAAAGCAAATGACTAGATACTTTATGTATGATACTTTTTTTTTAATTACCCCATTGACAATTTTGTTAGGTACTTAATTGGTTTTTGTAGTCTCTTCTATGCCTACTTTTAAAAAGGAAAAGAGGACAAAAAGTCTGTATTTACATGCAAATTAAAATAAAAAGAGTTTAACGAACGGCCCAATACAAAGCTACTCAAAGAGTTGTATTTAAATAATTAAGGAGCTTGATTTTTAGTTTTAAATTGTTTAGAAAATTTATTTTTAAGGAAAAATAGCATTCAAAAATTTTCTCCTGCGGCGAGGCTTGAACTCGCGTCTTTGGGTTGTTGGCAACACTTTGATGACTAGCGGGCTATATATAATACAAGCCGGTAACCTCCAATGGTTGCCGGTATACAGTTGTGGTCATATAATTAAGAACGATTTGAAGTTCTAAGGTTTTTTATATAAATCGTCAACACACAGAGATGTGTACTTTCTGAGAAGCATCTAGTTATGTTATAAAATAGCCACATTAATAGAGCAACGTGGCTTAGGAATATTATAATGAAATCGCTAACTATTTTTTTCACATTATATTGATTTCACCAAAGTAACACATTCAATCAGTACTGAAGCTGGACAAATAATTAAGAACGATTTATTAAACTGCTCGTAGCTCAGAAAATTTAAAAATCAATTTAATACGTTTTTGACTAAAATTTATAGTTAATAGCATATCCACAGCTTTTAATTACTAATTTACACCGGCGAGGCATTAACTGTATTAATTTTTGATATTTCGCAAGCGAAATAGAGTTCCATTCTTCTACGAAAACGTCATACAGCTCGATAGCTCTCATAAATTTTCACACTTTGTATTGGAAACCTTTTTATTTACTTCGAGCCACAGATTCTCTATTTGGATTTAGATCTGGGCTGTTGGCTGACCAATTTAAGACAGAAACTGATTGCGCTGTAAGAAATTCCTTTACGGTGCGTGCAGTGTGCTTTGGATCATTGTCATGCTGGAATGTCCAAATGACCGGTAGAACGTCTTCAGCGTAAGATAACATTGTTTCTTCCAGTATATTTTTGTATTGGAACTGATCCATGTTACCTTCTATCAACTTTACAGGTCCAACACCATGTCCAAAAAACCATCTCCAAATTTTCACATTCCACCACCGTGCTTTAATGTAACTTTCGTGTACTTAGGGTCGAATGCTGTATTCGTGGGACGTCGTACATATCATTTTCCATCGAAACATACTCTGTTTATTTTCGTCTCGTCAGAAAAAAAGTACATTTTACCAATGTCGCACAGTCCAGTTTTCATACTTTCTCGCTAATGTCAGCTGGACTTGCCTATGGCAAAGTTTCAACATGGGTACCTTTCTTGCTATCCTTCCGTGGAATATTTCTTCTACCAAACGTCTTCTAATAGTGCGTGCTGAGATTGCTGTAGGGTTGTTTTCACCTAAATATTATTTTCTCAGCTCATTGGACCCTTTAGAAGGATTTTGTTTTGCCATACGAACGATGTTTCGGTCATCTCGAGGAGTTGTTTTTCACTGTTTAGGTACACGCGGAACCTTCGAAGTAGTTTGATACGTAGCAAAATGCTTTACAGTGTGGTAAACCATCGTTTTTGCACATTGCAGATGGTCGGCTATCTTTTTGTTTGACCAAATTCTTCTGGAGAACTTTTATTATTACTTCCCTTGTAGATTTATCACAACTTTTATTTTTTCCATTGTTTTTTTCATAAAAAGCAATCACTTTTACCTTTTACAGCACTAAATGGCTCCAAAATTATACAAACAGTAACAAATCAACTGATTTTTCTCTAATTAAATTTGAACAAACGTATAAACTATTGAGCGTTCTTAATTATGTGGCCAGCCAGTAAATAGGAGTACTATGTTTAGAAGTAGTGTAAACAGTTTGTGTGTTTATTTTTAGCTAATCATGTGTATCAATGAATACAGTGGTATTATGAAAAAGTTTTACGATACCAAGAACAATAAAAAATAATGCATGCAATTAGTTTTGCGTCTTAGTTAAAAAAAATCTTCCCTTTATATCAGCGTTCTTAATTATATGACCACCACTGTATGTCGCTACATGCCTCAGTCGCAAAAACGAAGGAGTGAAATCCTTAATTTCATGTCGGCCGGACAGGCACCTGTAGCGCAATTGGTTAGCGCAATACAACCATTTTCTAAGGTTGCAGGTTCAAGCAAAAATTTGGTAAGCGTTGAAAAAAATCATAAGCTGCTCTCAAACTCAAAAATTCCCAAACTCATTTTAAATTTAGAAGCTGCTAAATTATTTAATTTCCTCACAAATAAGTAGTTAATTACAGCCAAATGCCACGTTTCTGTATTTTAACAGCCGAATACAGAAACGCATGTCAAAATTTGAGTTCTACTTAAACAACTAAGCACCTCTCAAATTCCAAAATTTCCATACTATTTTTAAATAAAGAAGCTGCTCAATTATTACAATTACAATTATCAACTAAAGTTTCTGTATTCGGCTGTCTAATTAAAATAATAATAAAAAATAATAAAATGAAAAAAATAAAAAGGTAGATGCATGATGCATAGTCATGAGTTCATGACAGATATAAGTTTTATGGCATAAACATATTTGCTCTAATGTCTTTATCCAGGGAGGAAAATCTAAACTACGTTTGTATGAAGAAAAAGAATGGAGACTATCCTCTTAAAACGGGCAGTAGAACAAATAACATAGTTTTAATGAACTAAAAAGAGCTGATTCCCAGTGGTAACCCCCCAGACTCCCAGGTAACTATGTAAACTGCGAACGATACGTTGTATTATGAAGGTATTCAGGAGCCCTTACTTGTGCAAATAATCCCTAATGAGACCTTTTATATCGAAGTGTCCTTTTAAAATGTGTTCCTTTTTCTTCTATTGACATAATGTATACCCGACTTCATAGAACTGGTAGGTTTTTATTCTTTTTAATTAGGTAGTCCCCTTCGATCATATATAACCTACATAGATGCACGGTCGCCGCTCTAGAAATGGAGCCGTCAAAACAAGGCATATTTCAGCCGGTTACAGCGAAACAAGGCATATCGCTGTCAGTCGTGCATAAGTGTTTTACAACCTTATTGCCCAGTGATTAAGGTTTACATTAAACTGTACTATGTCCGTATAAGTAAGCGTTGAAGTAGTGCCAATTTTTGATTTCGATTTTGTATGGGACCGTGTATCTATAGTTTATTTATGATCGAAGGTAGTCCCTATTTAAATAAAATAAGGTCATCTATATCTATAAAAGGCTTTGTCCTGCCTGACTGACTGATGAACGTAAACAGCCTAAACCGCTGACAGTAGAGGGCTCAAATTTGTAGTGTGTTCTTTATAAATGACTAGCTGCGTCCTGCGGTTTCACCCGCGAAAGTTCCTCGATGTTACTCTTCGATAATGTAGCTTTCTATTGGTGAAATATTTTTTGAAATCGGCACAGTATCTTTGAGTTTATTCATTACAAACATACACACACACACACACACACGAAAATACAAAATCTTTCCTCTTTATAATATTAGTGTAGATGGGAGGCATCCGATAAGGAAGGATTTTTTGAAATCCTTACGGGATCGGGACTTATGCGGATAAAAACGCGGGACACAGCTAGCCATAGGTAAATCTTTTTTTTCATTATATTTTGTGAAATACAACATTCACAAAAAATATGATTAATTTCACCTTACCTACCATGTTCAGATATCTTGGTACCTACCATCGTGGTATGGTATATACCTACCTATTGCCCACCTAAATGATTATTTTGTAAAACGTTTTTAAGACATCTTACGAGTCATTTTTTAGGGTTCCGTACCCAAAGGGTCAAAACGGGACCCTATTACTGAGACTTCGCTGTCTGTCCGTCCGTCTGTCCGTCTGTCCGTCTGTCCGTCTGTCCGTCTGTCCGTCTGTCCGTCTGTCCGTCTGTCCGTCTGTCCGTCTGTCCGTCTGTCCGTCTGTCCGTCTGTCCGTCTGTCCGTCTGTCCGTCTGTCCGTCTGTCCGTCTGTCCGTCTGTCCGTCTGTCCGTCTGTCCGTCTGTCCGTCTGTCCGTCTGTCCGTCTGTCCGTCTGTCCGTCTGTCCGTCTGTCCGTCTGTCCGTCTGTCCGTCTGTCCGTCTGTCCGTCTGTCCGTCTGTCCGTCTGTCCGTCTGTCCGTCTGTCCGTCTGTCCGTCTGTCCGTCTGTCCGTCTGTCCGTCTGTCCGTCTGTCCGTCTGTCCGTCTGTCCGTCTGTCCGTCTGTCCGTCTGTCCGTCTGTCCGTCTGTCCGTCTGTCCGTCTGTCCGTCTGTCCGTCTGTCCGTCTGTCCGTCTGTCCGTCTGTCCGTCTGTCCGTCTGTCCGTCTGTCACCAGGCTGTATCTCATGAACCGTAATAGCTAGAAGCTTGAAATTTTCACAGAAGATGTATTTCGGTAGCCGCTAACTACCGAAAAAAAATAAAAAACTACAAGGGAATTTGACGTCGCTTCTGATTGGTCAAAGTCAAATCGAGTTGGCCATGGAATTCAAAATGGCTGCCTTGTCTGTCAAATATACCAGTCTGCCTTCACTTACCAAAGAGTTTCTTATTTGTTTCAGATTTTCTTTGTGCCAAAGTTTTTTTTTTCAACTTTTTTTTGAGAAATGCGGTCGTATGATGGGAGTGAGAATCGAAGCTGAATATTCCACATTTTCCTATCAAATTTAAAAATTGGTTGTTGTTCATCATTTTTGGGTTCCGTACCCAATTGTGATAGTGGTACGGAACCCTTCGTGCGCGAGTGTCGCACTTGCCCGGTTTTTTTTATCTAGATTTTACTTCGGTTTTCACTATGCTGATATCAAAATTAAATTATTTTAAAAAAATTTACAAGTTTTAATAACGAAAGGTTTATTCACGACAAAACTAACGACATCCACTAACTAATGGTGTCGTTCTAAAATAGCCTTTAATAGTCTATCAAGTAAGTTTATTGCGTTTCAAAGCTATTAAATAAATAAATAAATAAATTCTGTGAACAACACACAGCGCCATCTAGCCCCGTGGTAAGCGACTAAGCTTGTGTTACGGTGACTAGACAACGGATATAATACTTATATTTATTTTTCTTTTGTAAATACATACATATTATACATAGAGGGACACCCAGACCAGACACAAATATTTATTTTTTAAGCATAAATACTTGCACCCGGCGGGAATCGAACCCGCAACCTCCTGCATTGCAGTCGCGCTTTCGCACGACGCGCCACCGAGGTCGTCAAATTTGCTGATATAATCGCATTGCAATCTATACTAATAATATTATAAAGAGGTAACGTTGGTAACATGTATGTATGTATGTATGTATGTATATTGGGGGTAATCTCCGAAACTACTGGACCGATTTCAAAAATTTCTTCACCATTAGAAAGCTACATTCACCCTGAGTCACATAGGCTACTTTTGATCTCGATATTCTTACGGGATCGGGACTTACGCGGGTGAAACCGCGGGAATCTGATATTATTAATATAGTGCGATCAAGCTTTGACTAGTGTAATAGGTACCTAGGTATACTTTCCTATTAGAATAAATATCAAAAAGGACGTAAAAGGTTTTTAGGTAACCTAACCATTCTCTAAGAAAAAACCGGTTGACTTTTACACAGTTCGCTAGTTATTCGTAATTTTTTCGTTTTCCTTTGACCACCGTTTTTACCACAAAACTTAGTAATATTTGTGTGACACCATTGGCTTGCAGAATAGCGAGTTAACTTCACAGGTTTCAACGTAGTTTTAAAAAAGTTGACTGGAACTTCACAAGTTTCTATACATATCTATGTAGTGTTTTCTTCGAGATTTTTAAGGTCCATTTTATTTTTTGAAGACTGTCCTTTTAGGGTTCTATACCTAAAGGGTAAAAACAAGATCCTTTTACTAAGACTCCACTGTGCGTCTATTTGTCTGTCACCAGGCTGATCACATAAACCTTGACAGTCTGTTGTTGTCGACAGTTAAAAATTTCATAGATGGTTTTTTCTGTCGCCGCTATAACAACAAATTAAAAACCGAGTTAAATGAATATTTATAGAACAAACCTGATTTTTGGTGATAATGGTACGGAACCCTTCGTGCACGAGTCCGACTGGTAATTGGCCGGTATTTGTCTATTCCAACCTTACTAGTATGACAACTTGAAATTAGGTATATTTTGCAAGTAACCTATCGCTATGCGTAAATTTCCAGTCATTATTTGGGTAATTGGTAAGTTATATGTGTTATCTTAGATATGGGTATTGTAATCAAAATATATTATAGTAATTTATGTTCCTAGGTATTAATTTTAAACCTAAGTAATCCTTTCTTCGTTACCTTGACATTTATCTATAAATACTAGCTTCGGCCCGCGATTTTAACCTGTTTTGATGCCCCTTATTTTGATCGAGGTAATAGGCAGTTTTTAAAATGTGTTATTTCTGAACTTCATATACCTACTTGGCGTTAAACTCGTTTACACTGTACTGTAAGCTAGAGTACAAGTCAGCCTGTCGAGTAGCTGCACTGCAGCAACTCGCACTGTTTGAAGGTAACGTATGAGTTACTCGTTCATTTTTTGTGAAATGTCTTCCGAAGAGTATTGTGTCGCTGCGTGCGACATTGCGACATTAGTTTTGGTTGGTAGTACGATCATACAAACTTCCCCACTTTAAAATAAATATCGATTTGGAAGCTAAATATACATATATAAATAGTTCGTCGTAATGGAATAATCCATTCAGTGCGGAAAAATGGAAGTGCTTAAATATATCACATTAGTTTTGTCTCTTACTGGTAAGTTATTATTAAGTACTACTTAGTTGTTCCCTGCGATTTAACCCACGTAAAGACTCAATATCCTGGCAATATCGGAATGAAAATTTATGTTATATAGGTACCTACTAGGTTTCTAGCTGAATACTTACATCCCAAATGTTATTGCACTCGGTTTAAAACTTTTTGTGGTACGAGTAAAGGGTAACAAACATACCATACCTATACTCAGTACTCACAAACTCTCGCATTTATTGATGTTAGTAATATAAGACTAATTGTGTTTCACAGTTTGCCTGCGTAAAAGATATTTTACACAGTGCGAGCTAGCATTCCAGCTACCGGACGAGTCAGCCTACAGAGTGGTTGCGCTGTACGAACTCGCACTGTTTGAACGCAACATTGCGATGCGAGCATGTACGAATACAACGAGTGTTAAGTTTATATGACAGCTCGAGGCGAGCCGAGCTACTGGTGTGCGAGTAGCTGTCTACTGGCTAAGAAGAACCTAACTCCCACGCTAGCTCGCACTGTGTAAACGAGCTATAAGTCTTCTATTCCCGATCTCGTGGCAATTTAAAAAAAAATCTTTATAGGCGGATGCCTACGCCATAAGAGCTGTCTTTTTATTTAATTTAGCTTTCGATGTAGTTTCGAAATCATGCACATGCCATCGATATGATATCATTTCGATGTCGCGTACCTTCGGTATGTTTCAGCCTTGTAATGTACGGATCGGTGACATGAACTCCCTTGCTTAAGTATTTTAACTTTGAAGACCTTCACTGAACGATTGTGCTGGTTTGTTTTTAGGAGTCTGGTCAGCAGCAGTTCCAGAATCCAGAATTGTAGGAGGCAACGCCGTGGACATTCAGACTTATCCTTCCGTCGTACAGGTGCAAGCTTTTGCAGAAGGCGCCAATGTTTGGTGGACATTCTGCGGTGCTAGCATTCTTAATCAGATGTACATCATTTCTGCTGGACATTGTTTTGATGAACTCTTTTATCCGTAAGTATTGTTGTACATACCCAATTGTAATCTAGCTAGAATCAGCTAGATTTTTTTCTCAAAATAAAAGGCAGTTTTTTATCACAGTGGACTTACGTTTTGGGTTCTTATGTTGTCTAAATTCTCGAATGAAAAGAGAGGAAAACTTCGCTTAACTGGAATAACGTTTCTTTTGTTTATTTTACTTTCTGGACTGAATACTCCTGGAACCACCAGTTTACCTATTTGTTGGCGCCTAGCAGCGCTCTTTAGTAGGGACTAAAACTATACTTGAGGAGGACTTTGAATTTGTTCAAACATAGGAAAACATAGAAAACTAGCTATCTAATTCATTATTTTAAGTTTGTGTATGATATTTTAAATTTAAATTTTTCTTTTTTTGTTTCCAGTGAGTGGAGCTGGGTGATCAATGCAGGATTTCGTCGAATCAAAGCCGGCTCAAAAGACCTAAATGTCGGCGGTGTAGACTCAGTTATCGATGTGATTATTATGCATCCTGGTTTCAACCCGCTCATGACCGGTTTAGACGACGACCTTTGCTTGGGTCGGCTTAGGGCTCCGTTGTTCTTTAGTAATGTTGTCCAGCCAGTTACTATCGTCTGGCAAGGAGCTGTGATACCCGATAACAGTCAAGTACAGTACGCTGGGTGGGGTGCACTTTATGTAAGTTTACTTTACTAACTTACTCACACAAGTTATAAATATCTTCTTCCATGTGAATTTTCGCCCATCCTCTTTTTCTCTTTTCTTTCTCCCATATCTGGTATATATAAAATTCAACTAGTATGTATGTATGCTTACCTACAAAACGGCCGAAACACAGTTAACTTTTTTATAGATTAAAAAATTGAATTTCTCACAGGCCGGTGGAGCTGGTCCAGGTGAACTTCACCACGTAACCGTACCAAAAATTCGCCACGATGAGTGTCAACAACGCTACGGAAATATAATAGTGTCTCCGAACCAGCTGTGTGCTGGAGCACCGGGCAGAGGCTCTTGCGTCGGAGACTCTGGTGGACCTTTGTATTGGAACGGAATTCTAATAGGAATCGTTTCGTGGGGAGATCCAGAATGCGGTCATGCTGTAAGACCTGGAGTTAACACAAGAGTTGCTAGTTTTACGAACTGGATCGTTGCTAATGCTGTTTAGAAAGTTATTGTACAAGTTATTGCTGTATTAAAACTTTATTTCTTAATTAAATCTCTATAACCTTATTAATAAACATGGAGTAAGGACGGAGTAGTGAGACCATATAATATGTACTTACTTCTCTTTTTCTGTGACAAGAACGTTCAATGTTGACAGATAGAACAAAAAGTGGTAAAAGTACTCTCCGACCTTTTTTTTTTGTTTTTTTTACGAAGAGAATCTCCTTAAGACCGTCAGGCCGCTCCCGGGGGAGAGCGGTCCGGTGTGTGGCGGTCCCCCCGGCTAAGATGGTGTGCGGCCCACTAAACCCCTCGGTGTGCGTACACTCCGCTAAGTGTGGGGACAGACGGGAAACGCTCTCGCATACTACCGTCTGCCCCACAGCAGGCACAGAGGCGTCCGGCCTCTTCTCCAAAAACCCGGCGTAGGACACGCCGCCGCCACCTCGGGCTCAGTGTTTGGCGACGAACTCCCCCGAGTCCGCCGCCAAGAGCCGTTTAGGGGAACCAGGGATGTCTGGACACTCCTGGTTCCCCTGCGACGGGTGAGGTCGGTGGCCCCGTCGCTGACCACTTTTCGGCTGCAGGGGATAGGGCGAGCGGCAACGACACACCGACACGCCTCTTCCCCTGCAGCCCCACCGCGTCCGCCATCTAACGGTGGCGGCCCCGCCGAGGCCGCGGCAGATAGGGAGAGCGGCAACGCAACACCGACACTCCTCCAGGGTTGCCAACTCATTATCTTAGATAGGTGCTAAATGACATCTCAAATAGTGCTAGATTGATAAAAAAAATAAAAAATAGTGCTAGATTGATAAAAAAATAAAAATAGTGCTATTTTTTAGACATAATTTTTTTCTATGTGTTTTTTTGATTCCGAATGCCGCTAAATTTCAAATATTCTTGCATTAAATTCTGTTTTGCAAAATACACACATTGCTTTCAAACTATCTCCAAGCACAGGTCTAGGCTACTTTTTGTATTTTGGATCGTTCTCTCACTCTTTTCTGTAATTATGAACTTAGCTCACTTTTTTGCATAAAGGAATATCCATTTTAGTAGGTTTTATAGTTCACGAAACACTAAATTGATAAATTCACAACTAAAAACATTCGCAGTTCGCTTCTACAGTGACCAGAAAAAAAACAGAATGATGGCTGAATAGTGCTAGATTAAGTGCTAGGTGCTAAATGTTAAATTACAGTGCTGGAATTGCGAAAATAGTGCCAAATCTAGCATCGAAAGTGCTAAGTTGGGAACCCTGCACTCCTCTACTGCCGCGGCCCCGAAACCTCCTCCAGCCGCGAGCCGAAGCTCGAGCGGCTCCTCCTCGGGTGGGTTCCTTTTCGCTTCACCGTGGGTGACCAAGCCACGGTTACTAAGCCCCCCCCCACCACGACAAGGCGACGACCCTTCGGGGGGGGGGGGGGGGGGAGTTCTCTCCGACCTAACTCCACGTTTATTTATAAGGCTATTATACAACTGCTATTATGTTATTGTATACTTTTATATTATACTCATTGTGAAAGAAATAAAAATCGTACCTACCTACATGTTCGACTCTGACTACCTGTCCCTAAAGCCTAGAGTCTAAATACAACATACCTACTAATATCGTGCTCTATCAAAAGTCATTATCAGGAAGGTTTAATTTAATGTTTAATATTTAAAATATAGTCCAAGGTACATAGTAGGTATAATAAAATATTTACATGAGTGATTGCACGCAAAGCTGCAACAAGGTTATTAAGCTGCCACTCACCATCACCAGTTAGTACACGTTTAAATTCAATACGTTACCTGTGTTTGAATGAAGTTTCCGTTCCTGAAACAAATCAAGATGTTTCGCCGATATTTTTTAAAGTTATGGCTAATTATTGCATTTGGAAAATCGGTTGGTTTCATTAAGCGCACGATTCTTTAATTTATATACCTTACATAGCGTGTTAGTTACACTACTTATAACTCAAGATCGGCTGAACCGATTTGGTTGAAAATTGGTGGGGAGGTAGCTTAGAACCGGGAGAAGGAATACTATAGAATACTTTTGATCTTCTTAAGATCCCGCGGGCTCGGAACTTACATTACGCGGGTGAAACCGCGGGGCGCAGCTAGTAGGTATATTATAGATTCCAAAATTATTAGTCTTTGCTTCTGGTGACCAAAGGCCTGGCTGCTACTTTGGCCAACGAATAGGTATCGCTATCCAAAGAGGCAATGCAGCCAGCCTTTTGGGTACCATACCTAGAGCACAGCCTAGAGACTAATTTTAAGATTTTTAATTTTAATTATTTTAGTGAATTATTAGGGTGTAATATAATTTGTAGGTAATCTTTTTTTACTAGTATACCTAAAAGGAACTTCGATTTTCATGATATGATAATAATTATTAATACCATTATAAGATGCCTAATTAAAAACAATAAGAAGAGGTATTAAAAATGTAAATATTTAATAATTATCTTTGCAGACTGTAAATTCGGAAGAACAGCTATCACACTTTCGGATACTAGCACCAGAAATCGTTTGCCCCAAAGATGAAAATTCCGTAATCGATAAACCTGATACCACCATAGTCACGTGAGTGCTAGATCCTATATTAAGTCCACGGCCTATAGCGACTCGTTTCCGCACCTTATATAAAAGTCTTCAAAATAAGTAGTTTGATTTTTAGAGATTTCCGTAACAATATATGTCCCAAACGCTCCAAAAATCAATATTTTAGATTGGGAGGGGGCAGTCGGTCATCTTACCTCATTAGTACCAACTGGAGACTTATATGGTGGAAAGAGTAGTAAAAGTTATGCTAAAAAAAAACTCGGTCGGCCTCGAGTCGGCCTGGGCCCGTCCGAGCTCAGCCCGTTTTTAGGGGAGCAATCGGGCCTGGGAACTTACCTCATTAGTACCAAGTTGGGACTAATATGGTGGTAGAGTAGTAAAAGTTATGCTAAAAAAAACTCGGTCGGCCTCGAGTCGGCCTGGGCCCGTCCGAGCTCAGCCCGTTTTTAGGGGAGCAATCGGGCCTGGGAACTTACCTCATTAGTACCAAGTTGGGACTAATATGGTGGAAAGAGTAGTAAAAGTTATGCTAAAAAAACTCGGTCGGCCTCGAGTCGGCCTGGGCCCGTCCGAGCTCAGCCCGTTTTTAAGGGAGCAATCGGGCCTGGGAACTTATTTCATTAGTAACAAGTTGGGACTAATATGGTAGAAAGTAGACTACAATATAAGTAGTTTGATTTTTGAACATTTCCGTAACAATATGTCCCTTAGGCTCCAAAATTCAATATTTCCCAAACGCTCCAAAACTATTTCCATTTAAGTCCACGACCTATACCGACTCGTTTCCGCGCCTTAAGTCTTCAAAATAAGTACTTTGATTTTTAAACATTTCCGTGGGAAACTAATAATTTTTCATTTTTATCCAATATAATAAAATTATTTTATTGATTATTACGATATACCATTTAGCTAGTCATTTAGGAAACATAAATTTTATCTCTCAGTGGTAAAGAGAATAAATTCATCGAAACATATTTTGGCCCTGAAAAGGGCCGTTTGGGCATGTTCTGTCAATCTTCAAACACGGGGTCGGTTTCCATCATCGTCAGGCAAAGCCAAGATGTGACTGAAGTTCACTACTTTAGTGAAATCAGTGACGCACTCGAGGCAGCAACGGAGTCGGTTGTTGTTTTGTTCTTCTTCTTCGGCCACGGCCATGATTCGACTAAAGTTCACTACTTTGGTAAAATCAGTAATCCCTTCGAGAGCTTCTTTAACCTTACTCGTGTTGGAAACATTCAACACATCGGTAAGCGCCTTGGAAGACATTATGTATGATAAATTAATAACGTAACGGTCAATATAGATAATCGCTACGCTACGTCAGTATCGTACAACGTCGAGAGTGGAAGTGACGATTGCGATCGGGTCTTCTTCTCCTTCTATTCGGAAGGGGGTTTGCTCCTTCGGGCTTGTAGCCCATGGGTGCGGGATCAGTTCGGCGGCCGCTACTACGGCCGCGTCTGTCTGCCGACGCTGTCGTGCGTCGGATCCTCTGCTTCGGTCGCCTCCGGCTTCTCCGAGTCCAGGAGGCGGGCAGCGACCTCGCGGGGGTAGGGGAGTCCCCCCTCAGGCCTCTCAAATTGCTCGGCGATGCCGGCAAGGTGTTGGTACCTCGAGGTGGCGGCTCTCTTGTACATGGCCCGTGCTTGGACCGTAACGAAGTCGTCCAGGCTCTCAACTCTAAGGTCCCTCGCTATCGTCGCGTTCCTGACGAAACGGGGGGCGTCGACAATCATTCTCAGGGCCTGCGACTGCTGTGCCCTGAGTTTCTTCTTGTGGGTCTCGGCCAGGAACGCGAACCAGGCCGGGGCGGCGTAGGTGAGGCGGGACCTCACGTAGGTCTTGTACACCCCGACCTTCGAGCGGAGCGGGAGCGCAGACGCAGAGGAGAGCACTGGACGGAGAATCGAGCGGGCGGCACGTACCTGCTGTGTTACGGTCTTAGCGTGCTGGGCCATATTGAGCTTCGCGTCGATGGTGACCCCGAGGTACTTGACTTTCGTCGTCCAGGGGGTGGCCTCGCCGAGCAATCTGAGAGGAGGTGGTGGCTTGAGTTTGTTGGAGAAGATGATGGCCTGCGTCTTGCCAACGTTGACTGAGAGTCGCCATGCGTCGAGCCAAGTTGGCAGCTCCGAGAGCAGGACCTGCATCTTCTCCGCTGCGTGGCCTGGTCTCATTGAGGTCGTAATGTAGGCAGCGTCGTCGGCGTACAGGGCGAGGTGGGCGTAGGCAGGGGTAGGTATGTCGTCCGTGTAAATGGAGTAGCACGTAGGTGACAGTACACTACCCTGCGGCACCCCGGCTCGTATGCCGTGGTCTTCAGATAGGGACTCCTCCACCCTGACTCTGAAGGTCCTCTCGGCGAGGAAGGAGTCAATGAGCTTGATGTATCGGAGTGGAAACTGGGCGGCGTCCATCTTCACCAGGAGGCCCTCGTGCCAGACCCGGTCGAAAGCCTTCTCTATGTCCAAGAGTACCGCAACCACGTGTTCTTTCTTGTTTCTGGCCACGGCGATGTGGTGCAGTACTCTGGACAGTTGGAGGGTTGTGCTGTGCTCCGACCGGAATCCGAACTGCTCCTGTCGAGGAGTGTAGTGGGCCGACATCTTCTCCAACAACATCCGCTCGAAAACCTTCGAGAGGCACGACAGGAGAGTGATGGGGCGGTAGCTCTCAGGTTTTAGCGGGTTTTTCACCACGCCTCTCTTCCATGCTGCCGGGAAGTGGCAGGTGCGGACGATGCCGTTAAAGAGGCGCGTGATGGCGGCGACTGCTCGAGCTGGGAGATGCCTCAGCACGGCATTTGTGATGGTGTCCTCTCCAGGCGCCTTGCGGGGTTTGGTCTTGAGCAGGGCCCTCCGAACCTGCCATGGAGAGAACACGATGGGGTCGTCTGAGGTCTCGAGCTGCTTGGTGCGCAGGTCGTGCAGTCGCGACATCACCTCTGCGGTGTGTGTCACGTTCCTTGAGGGTGCTGGTGCGAACTGGGTCTCCAGATGTGCCGCGAATATTTGCGCCCTGTCCTCGGCCTTGTATCTGGGTTTCCCGTCGCTATGTAATAGAGGTCGCACAGGAGGAGGGGCGCCGCGGAGGAGTCGGCATATCTTGTGCAGCTCGTTCCAGTCCTCGCTGGCGGCCTCTATGCGACGGTCCCAGTCCCGGGCTGCTGTGTTCTCCAGCTCCATCCTTACCTTCTCGGCGAGGCGGTTGAGCCGGGGTCGGTGAGGCGGGGTCGGTGGGGTAGTGAGTCGGGGTGTCTGGGCCGTCCACAAGGTAGCTCGACCTGCTCGCGTCCTCGAAGAGGCGGCGTCCTTGGGTGCATACCTTGTGGGAGTTCCATGCGTGATGGTGCGCATTCCAGTCCCCCGCGGCGATGGTAGGCGGGGGGTTGTCGTCCTGGAGAGACAGGAGGCTATGGACGTGGCTGAAGTCTAACGGGAGGTTGCCCGGCCGGTAGACCGCGAAGACCCGCAAGTTTGCTCCGTCGGCCCATACCTCCACGCCCAGAGCGTAGAACGAGGAGTATTGGGCCATGGGGATGGGCTGGTGCACAATGGACCGTCGGACGAGGACCGCCAGGCCGCGGTACGCGCGTGCCCCGACGTCGCTCCACTCGTCCTTCCGGTACACCGTGTAGCCGGGGAAGTTGAGGCGGTCTGTTGGGCCGAGCATCGTCTCCGATATGAGAGCCACGTCGATGCGTTGCTCTCTCAGGATGAGTTTGAGCATCGTCCGCTTCCTGTCGATGCTCTGCGCGTTCCAGTGGAGGATGCGCAGCGGAAACTCTCCCGTGGTATCTATTGTGGCTGCTGCAGCTGCTGGGTGAGTCGGGTGACCCCCCCCCAGGATAGCGGGGATTGGGTCCGTCCCCGACCGGAGCGACTGCAGGACCCCCAGCAGGACTTCTATCGACGCGTCTATGGTCGAGAGTCTCTGCGGGGTCACGGCCGTCGTCGGCTCCGTCTGGGAGGACGGGCGGGGTGTCGGGCCACGATGTGTTTGAGCCTGAGTCGTCCGACTCCGGCTCTGGCTCCGGCTGCGGGGAGCAAGCGCGGCCGCCGCCCCTGAGGCGACAGGGGGCGCCGGCGCTGCTGGCGTCACTCGCCGAGGGACCGGCGCTGGTGGTGGTGGCGGCTGGCGTCTGTTCCGGCGGCGGGCCCTGGCCCGTCTGGTCGGGCGGGGTCCCTCCGCGGGGTTGTTTGCCGGGGCCATTAGCGTGGTAGACGCCGTGGCCCCGGGGGCGAATGTGACGCGCTGGGGGGCGGGCGCATCGGCTGAGCGCTGGCCCTCAGCAGCGGCACCCGGGCGGGTGCGGGTGCGGGGCGAGGGCTCCTGGGTGCGGGCGACCGTACCAGCCGCTTTGTTACGCAGCTCCCGGCGGAATACCGGGCAGCCGGTGTAGTTGGCGGGGTGCGCGGCTCCGCAGTTTGCGCACGTCGCCGGCTGCTCGAGGGGGCGGGGGCACTCCCCGGCTGCATGTTGTCCGCCGCAGCGAACGCACGCCTGCGGCCGGTGGCAATTGTGGCTGCTGTGCCTGAAGGTCTGGCAACGGTGGCATTGTGCCGGGCCCTTCTTGCCACGCCAGGCCTCAATTTTGATGCCCGGCATGCACATCAGCTCGGAAACCTGATATATTGCCGGCGTGAGGTCGGGGGTGCGGCGGAGTTGGGCGTAAAAGATACACCCCGGCCTGCCACGGCGGGCGTTGATGTGCCTCACGTACTCCGGCTGAAAGCCGAGCGACGTGAGTTCCCGCTCGATGTCTGCCGGGGGGGTGTCGCTGGGCAGCCCGGTGATGGCCACCTTGAGGCCCTGCTCCTCAGGGAGGGAGTATGAAAACCATACTACCCTCTCCCGCTGCTCCAGTTCGGTGAGGTATCGTTGGATGAGGCGATACTCATCCCCATCGGCCGGTGTGAAGCGCACCCCCTTGCCGAAGGGGCGCGCGCTGGGGGCTCTGCCTAGTGCTGTTTCGAGGGCCCTAAAGTGGGTGGGCCACTCAGGCAGCGTCTCCACCACGAGTGGCGGGTAGCGTTTCTCCCTCCGTTCACCCGCTGCAGTCTCGTTCTGGGAGGGGGAGGCGGGGGCAGGGGCCGCATCGCGGCGCGGGGGAGGCGCGCGGCTGACCGCGGCAGAGTAACTGCCGCCGGCAGGCATGGCACTCACCTCCACCTCCATGGACGCTTGTTGGTGGGCGGGGGGGGCATCGGTCCGCCCCGCTGGGAGGCGGCGTCTTGCCCGGGGGTCCCGCTGTGGTTGCGGGGGGGCGGCTCTGTTTGACGCGACACGCTCTGTTCATATTTTGAGTTTAATAATATTTTAACATCAGAACAATATGGGTTTAGAAAAAATAAAAACATAAATATGGCTATTTTCAATTTTCCATATAAGGTAATGATGAGAATGGACAAAAGGAAAACAGCAATTGCATTATTTATGGATATGTCCAAAGCATTTGACCGTGTTAATCATGCTACTCTTTTGACTAAATTGTATGCATATGGAGTTAGAGGAAATGCACACGATCTGTTGCAATCATATTTGAGTAATAGAACCCAATCTACTTATATCAGGGCATTGTCCAATAAAACCTTAACTGAGGAACTACACACTTCAAACAATAAAAGTGTGATGGTAGGCGTGCCGCAAGGTAGTGTGTTGGGTCCATTGTTATTTATTATATACATTAATAACTTTGTTAATTCCATTCCCCATCCAATGACATTATTTGCTGATCATCATCATCATCATATCATATTCATTTATTGTCCATAAACATAGGTTATTATACAAATGGTGTTGATAAATTAAAATATAGTACAGCTATGTTTCGCCTGTCGGTATATGAACGTGTTCTTATTAAATTATACATTGCAATTAATCAAATTATAAATAGAACTGACAATTGATGACTGTACAATTTTATTTATGACGGATAATGACAAGAACAATAGCATAGAAATTGACATCAACAATAATCTGAAAAATTTAATGGAGTGGCTAAAACAAAATGACTTAAAATTAAATTTCGATAAAACTATCATTATGAATTTTAAACAAAGAAATAATATTGACTTAAATATGGACATAAATTACTTAGGGAACAAAATTATTCAAAAACACAATACTAGATTTTTAGGATTTCTAATTGATGACAAGCTTACGTGGAAATTACACATTGATAATGTTACTAAACGACTTAATAAGTTTTCGTACGCCTTATTTAGACTGAGTAGAGTTGCAAGTATGCTAGCTTTATTAACTGCATACCATGGGCATGTTGGATCTGTTCTACGTTATGGAGTCATATTTTGGGCGAACTCCACGGACAAGGAAAAAGCTTTTAAGGCTCAAAAGCGCTGCATCAGAGCAATGTGTGGCCTAAAACGTAGGACTTCTTGTTAGAATTTTTTCATAAACATGAATATATTAACGCTTCCCTCGTTATACATAAGTGAAGTAGCTCTTTTTGTAAGAAACAATAGCAATTACTTTGATAATCAGACTAGTGCAAGACGAGGTGACTCTTTGAGATATCGGTTAAGTAAAACTCATCTTTTGCAAGTAAGTGTTTTTGGCATGGCACCATTAATCTATAACGCAATCCCCAAGAATATCCATGACATCGAAAATTTGAAAGAATTCAAGCATACCCTAAAGAAGTTCTTAATCAAAAAAGCTTACTATGAGATTAAATAATTTTTGGATGACAAAAATAAATAATAATAGTGAAGCAGTACTTGACAAATGTGAACTAAATTATTATAATTGTATTAACTATAAAATTAATTTGACGAGATATTATTATAATTATCCTATGACGATGTATAACTATGACTAAAACGTTTGTAAATAACTGCATGTGTGATTTAAATTTCAAGGGAAACCTGGTATTCCGGCATTCAGCTCAAATTTTTGCATTTCGTTAATGTCTGTTAGTTTCTTATTCAAAATTTAGATTTGTTTATACTGGAAGGTCAAAGTCATCATCATCATCCGAGCGTTGTTCCCGGTTGCATCTCTCTCGAGAGCCCGGGGTCCGCTTTCCTACTTTTACGTCTCCACTTCGCACGATCTTCGGCATCCCGTGTAGTGAGGCCATTTGCACGCATATCCGATCTTACAACGTCAAGCCAGCACTTCTTGGGTCTTCCCAATCTGCCGCGGCCGGGCGGAGGCGCCATAGCAAGACATTTGTTTCCCACGTAACTAGCCGGTTTCCGTAGAACGTGGCCGTACCACCGTAAGCGGCATTCTTGCAGTTTGTCTGCAATGTCTCGGACATGAAGGCTGCCCCTGATGCGGGAGTTTCTGACGCGGTCTTTTCGCGTCACTCCACACATCCAGCGCAGCATCTTCATCTCCGTGACACGCAGCTCCTGCTTATGTCGCTCAAGCAATGGCCACGCCTCACTACCATACAAAAGGACAGGTCTAATGATCGTTTTATAGACCTGCCCCTTCAGTTTAACCGGCATTTTCGGGTCACAGATGACACCAGTTACCTCTCGCCACTTGGCCCAAGCTGCCGAAATGCGGGACTTGACGTCGCAATCGATGTCGCCGGACTCGTGAAGCACAGATCCCAAGTACTTAAACTGGTCTGTCCGCTCGACCATGTGACCGTCTACGCAGACAGGTGTGGGATCTGTGGTATTGCTAGCCAAGTATTCGGTCTTCGCTACGTTGAGTTGCAAACCGCCATTCTCAAGTGACTCTTTCCACGCATTTACACGCCTTCCAAGTCGTCCCTTATCCGAGTCCGCTAGCGCAATATCATCAGCATACATGAGCATCCACGGGGGCTGCTCGTGTGCGTCTCGGATGACTACGGACAGTGCGTCCAGTATTACGCTAAACAGAAACGGACTTAGGACGGATCCTTGGTGGACTCCGACTGTAATGGGGAAAGATTTAGTGTCACCAACAGCAGTTCGCACCACTGAATCGGAATTTCGGTACATGTCCCTGATGGTTCCAATATAAGTTTCGGGCACCCCTTTGGACCGCAGCGCCCACCAGATCATCCCGCGAGGAACACAGTCGAAGGCCTTCTGCAAGTCCAGGAACAGAAAATGCAGAGGCGTATTCTTCGTTCTGTATTTCTCCATAACGATCCTTAGAGCGAAAACAGGGTCCATGGTACCATGACCGGGGCGGAAACCATACTGGCCCTCCGAGACAGTGCACTCCTGCCGGATCCGAGAGTCAACTATACGCTCGTAGAGCTTCATGGTGTGGGACATGACCTTTATACCACGATAACTTCCACACTCCTGCACAGATCCCTTGCCCTTGAACACTGGAGTGATAACACTCAGTCTCCATTGGGCGGGGATTCTGCCGGTCTCGAGTATGCGGTTAAAAAGGTTGGTTAAGATGCCCACACCACGAGAACCCATAGCCTTCCATACTTCGATGGGGACTCCATCGGCGCCGACAGCTTTCCGATTCTTCATGCAGCGAAGAGCCTTGCGCACCTCCTCAGGCGTTATCAGTGGCACTAGTCCTAGATTAGGAGGGAGTTCCGGTGGCTGCACCTCTTTATACTGCTTATTGAGCAGTTCGTGGAAATAAGAGCGCCACCTCTCCTTCACCGCGAGGTCCTCGCATAGCAGGTTACCATTATGATCTTTTACACAGCGGCACTTGGATATATCCTGTGCCGCTTTGATCCTAGAACGTGCCAACTTATAAATAAGCTTCTGCCCCTCAGACGTTTCCAACTTATCGTAAAATGGCTGTAAGTGGTCCCGTCTGGCTCTGGCTACTGCTCTCTTTGTAGCACGTTTGGCAGACCTGTACGCGTCGCGATCTTCAGGAGAGTTGGACGCTTGCCACTTTTTAAAGAGGGCTTTCTTCACCCTAGTCTCCCTCTGGACTGTGTCGTTCCACCACCAGGTTTCCTTGTCACACTTGCGTCCACCCTTAGACATACCGAGGACCGACCGCGCCGAATCAGCGATAGACACCTGAATCCTGTCCCAGTGTTCCTGTACCGAATCGCCTTCAGCATTAGCACATTTGTCGCCGATTGCTGAGGCGAGCATCTGGGACTTGACTTCATCAAGCATCCACCATCTGATTCGGCGCTGACATGGTTCCGGTCGTTTGTCTTTGGTCTTTACACAGAGATCCATGACAAGGATACGGTGTTGGGCAGTGAGACTCTCACCGGGTATGACTTTGCAGTTGGCCACGTAGCCGATATGGTGTCTCCTAGTGATTAGAAAATCGATTTGGGTAGCGCGCCCCCCGCTCCTGTAGGTGATCAAGTGGTCGGGCTTCTTTTTGAAATAAGTGTTCACGAGTGCCAGGTCGGCAGTGGCACACGTACGCAGAATTTCTTCCCCTTCCGCATTCCGACTGCCATACCCGAAGCCTCCATGAACACGTTCAAATTCCACCCCCATCTCACCCACATGACCGTTTAGGTCACCACCCAAAACGATTCCCTGTGACAACGGGATTGCCCCAAGGACCTCGCCGAGTTTATCCCAAAACGACCTCTTATCAGCGTCGCTACAACCGACCTGTGGCGCGTAAGCACTTACTAAGTGAGTAGGAACCCCCCCAATAAGCACCTTCACGCACATAAGTCGGTCGCTAAAGCGATTCACCTCCAAGATATCGTCATGCAACCCCTCAGCGAGCACCACAGCCACCCCGTTCTCTCCACCAGGTGCACCCGTGTAGATCAGCTTGTAGCCATTCCCAATGAGCCGGGATCTGCTGCCTTTCCATCGAGTCTCCTGCAGGAACGCCACGGCCACCTTCCGTCTGGAAAGTACGTCGGCTAGCTCCCTCGCGCGTCCGGTTAGCGTGCCAATGTTCCAAGTTGCGAAGCGGAGTTTCAACTTGTGTTTTGGGGCTAACGTCTTTGGCCGTGCCCGCCCGTGGCACGGTAGCCCTCGTCCACTTACCACAGGAGTCGGGCGAAACTCCTGCGCGCCGTTATGCGGCGGCGCCCTATCTCTGTGGCCATTAACTCTTTCTTGACTTTCCATTTCGATTTGGCAAAATTTTGACTTTTACGGGAGCGACTGCCGTCTGACCTCCCAACCCCGAAGGGAAAGTCTGCGCCAGAGCCTCGTCCGTTTATCAGCAGGTGTACCAAGCTAGCAGGTGAGGTTGGCTTGGGCCCAACGATCTTAGTGGGCCCCATACACACCAGAAGGAAGGTCAAAGTACTTATACAATATTGTTTTTTTTTATTTTTTATTTTTCTAAAATTGACGATTATTTTAAGTGTATACCATGTTTGTATGCCCAAGTGGTAGGACTAGAGAAACTTTTATTTTTAATTTGTATATAATCTATTTGTACCTAGATCCACAAACAATAAATCATTTCATTTCATTATTTTATTGATTATTACGATATACCATTTAGCTAGTCATTTAGGAAACATAAATTTTATCTCTCAGTGGTAAAGAGAATAAATTCATCGAAACAAATTTTGGCCCTGAAAAGGGCCGTTTGGGCATGTTCTGTCAATCTTCAAACACGGGGTCGGTTTCCATCATCGTCAGGCAAAGCCAAGATGTGACTGAAGTTCACTACTTTAGTAAAATCAGTGACGCACTCGAGGCAGCAACGGAGTCGGTTGTTGTTTTGTTCTTCTTCTTCGGCCACGGCCATGATTCGACTAAAGTTCACTACTTTGGTAAAATCAGTAATCCCTTCGAGAGCTTCTTTAACCTTACTCGTGTTGGAAACATTCAACACATCGGTAAGCGCCTTGGAAGACATTATGTATGATAAATTAATAACGTAACGGTCAATATAGATAATCGCTACGCTACGTCAGTATCGTACAACGTCGAGAGTGGAAGTGACGATTGGGCCGTACCACGCTCTATTTATAGTCACAGTACCTATATGCTGGAAAGAGACAACGATACGATACGAATCGTTCTGTCGCGTTCTAGGGCTAGGGCAATGAGACTAGTCCCATTGGGCGATCCCAGTTGGAAAGTGTTGTCGTATTCTATAATATCATTATTATTTCACGCTCCTCCGCGCTCTATTTATACACCTAAACGAATGACCATAAAGAGGGATAGCACGCTCGCTGTGCTCTGATTGGCAGACGGATAATTTCAAAACTACCCTAATGAATCGCGTAGGTACTCACACCTACAAATAATAAAATTATGAGGAAAACATATTTATCCAATATAATAAAATTATTTTATTGTTATTACGATATACCATTTAGCTAGTCATTTAGGAAACATAAATTTTATCTCTCAGTGGTAAAGAGAATAAATTCATCGAAACATATTTTGGCCCTGAAAAGGGCCGTTTGGGCATGTTCTGTCAATCTTCAAACACGGGGTCGGTTTCCATCATCGTCAGGCAAAGCCAAGATGTGACTGAAGTTCACTACTTTAGTGAAATCAGTGACGCACTCGAGGCAGCAACGGAGTCGGTTGTTGTTTTGTTCTTCTTCTTCGGCCACGGCCATGATTCGACTAAAGTTCTCTACTTTGGTAAAATCAGTAATCCCTTCGAGAGCTTCTTTAACCTTACTCGTGTTGGAAACATTCAACACATCGGTAAGCGCCTTGGAAGACATTATGTATGATAAATTAATAACGTAACGGTCAATATAGATAATCGCTACGCTACGTCAGTATCGTACAACGTCGAGAGTGGAAGTGACGATTGGGCCGTACCACGCTCTATTTATAGTCACAGTACCTATATGCTGGAAAGAGACAACGATACGATACGAATCGTTCTGTCGCGTTCTAGGGCTAGGGCAATGAGACTAGTCCCATTGGGCGATCCCAGTTGGAAAGTGTTGTCGTATTCTACAATATCATTATTATTTCACGCTCCTCCGCGCTCTATTTATACACCTAAACGAATGACCATAAAGAGGGATAGCACGCTCGCTGTGCTCTGATTGGCAGACGGATAATTTCAAAACTACCCTAATGAATCGCGTAGGTACTCACACCTACAAATAATAAAATTATGAGGAAAACATATTTATCCAATATAATAAAATTATTTTATTGTTATTACGATATACCATTTAGCTAGTCATTTAGGAAACATAAATTTTATCTCTCAGTGGTAAAGAGAATAAATTCATCGAAACATATTTTGGCCCTGAAAAGGGCCGTTTGGGCATGTTCTGTCAATCTTCAAACACGGGGTCGGTTTCCATCATCGTCAGGCAAAGCCAAGATGTGACTGAAGTTCACTACTTTAGTAAAATCAGTGACGCACTCGAGGCAGCAACGGAGTCGGTTGTTGTTTTGTTCTTCTTCTTCGGCCACGGCCATGATTCGACTAAAGTTCACTACTTTGGTAAAATCAGTAATCCCTTCGAGAGCTTCTTTAACCTTACTCGTGTTGGAAACATTCAACACATCAGTAAGCGCCTTGGAAGACATTATGTATGATAAATTAATAACGTAACGGTCAATATAGATAATCGCTACGCTACGTCAGTATCGTACAACGTCGAGAGTGGAAGTGACGATTGGGCCGTACCACGCTCTATTTATAGTCACAGTACCTATATGCTGGAAAGAGACAACGATACGATACGAATCGTTCTGTCGCGTTCTAGGGCTAGGGCAATGAGACTGATCCCGTTGGGCGATCCCAGTTGGAAAGTGTTGTCGTATTCTATAATATTATTATTATTTCACGCTCCTCCGCGCTCTATTTATACACCTGAACGAATGACCGTAAAGAGGGATAGCACGCTCGCTGTGCTCTGATTGGCAGACGGATAATTTCAAAACTACCCTAATGAATCGCGTAGGTACTCACACCTACAAATAATAAAATTATGAGGAAAACATATTTATCCAATATAATAAAATTATTTTATTGTTATTACGATATACCATTTAGCTAGTCATTTAGGAAACATAAATTTTATCTCTCAGTGGTAAAGAGAATAAATTCATCGAAACATATTTTGGCCCTGAAAAGGGCCGTTTGGGCATGTTCTGTCAATCTTCAAACACGGGGTCGGTTTCCATCATCGTCAGGCAAAGCCAAGATGTGACTGAAGTTCACTACTTTATTGAAATCAGTGACGCACTCGAGGCAGCAACGGAGTCGGTTGTTGTTTTGTTCTTCTTCTTCGGCCACGGCCATGATTCGACTAAAGTTCACTACTTTGGTAAAATCAGTAATCCCTTCGAGAGCTTCTTTAACCTTACTCGTGTTGGAAACATTCAACACATCGGTAAGCGCCTTGGAAGACATTATGTATGATAAATTAATAACGTAACGGTCAATATAGATAATCGCTACGCTACGTCAGTATCGTACAACGTCGAGAGTGGAAGTGACGATTGGGCCGTACCACGCTCTATTTATAGTCACAGTACCTATATGCTGGAAAGAGACAACGATACGATACGAATCGTTCTGTCGCGTTCTAGGGCTAGGGCAATGAGACTAGTCCCGTTGGGCGATCCCAGTTGGAAAGTGTTGTCGTATTCTATAATATTATTATTATTTCACGCTCCTCCGCGCTCTATTTATACACCTAAACGAATGACCATAAAGAGGGATAGCACGCTCGCTGTGCTCTGATTGGCAGACGGATAATTTCAAAACTACCCTAATGAATCGCGTAGGTACTCACACCTACAAATAATAAAATTATGAGGAAAACATATTTATCCAATATAATAAAATTATTTTATTGTTATTACGATATACCATTTAGCTAGTCATTTAGGAAACATAAATTTTATCTCTCAGTGGTAAAGAGAATAAATTCATCGAAACATATTTTGGCCCTGAAAAGGGCCGTTTGGGCATGTTCTGTCAATCTTCAAACACGGGGTCGGTTTCCATCATCGTCAGGCAAAGCCAAGATGTGACTGAAGTTCACTACTTTATTGAAATCAGTGACGCACTCGAGGCAGCAACGGAGTCGGTTGTTGTTTTGTTCTTCTTCTTCGGCCACGGCCATGATTCGACTAAAGTTCACTACTTTGGTAAAATCAGTAATCCCTTCGAGAGCTTCTTTAACCTTACTCGTGTTGGAAACATTCAACACATCGGTAAGCGCCTTGGAAGACATTATGTATGATAAATTAATAACGTAACGGTCAATATAGATAATCGCTACGCTACGTCAGTATCGTACAACGTCGGGAGTGGAAGTGACGATTGGGCCGTACCACGCTCTATTTATAGTCACAGGACCTATATGCTGGAAAGAGAACGATACGATACGAATCGTTCTGTCGCGTTCTAGGGCTAGGGCAATGAGACTGATCCCGTTGGGCCATCCCAGTTGGAAAGTGTTGTCGTATTCTATAATATTATTATTATTTCAAGGACCTATGTATATTACAGAAGCTCATCATGTACGATCAACGTATTGTATATATAGGTAGGTAGGTAGGTACTGATCATTGTCGTCATTTTAAGAAACATGAATTTTATCCCTTACAAAAGGAGATATTAATTCGTCGATACATGTTGTGGCCCTGAAAAGGGCCGTTTGTGACTCACGCCATCGTGTGAGAGTTGAAGTATCGATATATTATCCTATACTTCAGCGGCATGTCGTCGTAACGAATACCGCGCAGAGAATCAACGCCGGCAATTATACACGGATCGTGTACTGATGCTCGAGGTGGTGGCAGCTCAGGTTTCGTCTTGCTGCGGGGGGGACCTCTCATTTTCATGGGCACTACTGAGCTATAAGAACGCTTGGAGCGAAGCGATCTTCGCCGGGACGGCACCAAATTCTCCAATTCGGTCAACACAAGAGGGTGTCGATCTTTTAAAAAGCCGATCAACTCCCTCATGGTTGCGAGATCGTACATTTGGTCGTCAGCCATACCCATAAAATAAATAAGTCAGCACCCCGCGACGGCAAAACTGATTATGATGATTGCAGCCCCTCCGCGCTCTATTCATACAATTTGATGTCACCACCTAAACGAATGATCATAGGGATCCGTATCCCGTAGACCGGGATAGGATGCTCGCTGTGTTTTGATTGGCAGATGGATAATTTCAAAATTATCCACCCTTATGAATCGCGAACCTAAAAAATCAATATTTAAAAAGTAAAATAATTAATTATTATTATTAGCAAAACAAAATTATCTAATAGGTAAGTAGGTACCTATCTATACTAATATTATAAAGAGGTAACGTTGGTAACAAATATGTATGTATGTATGTATGTATATTGGGGGTAATCTCCGGAACCGCTGGACCGATTCCAAAAATTCTTTCACTAATAGAAAGCTACATTATCAGGGAGTAACATAGGCTATAAATTATTTTAAAAAAAATAGGGATCCGTAAGAACATTGCAATATTGTAACCAAAGGTAGAAAACTCAAAATAAAAAATAGCGTGCGCAGCAAAAACTGTTGATATTAGAACAAAATAATGTACTACAGGTTTGTAGTTCTTATAAATATCTACCAAAAAGTCCGCGATGTAACATATCCAACTATTATAGTTAACTCACAATGGTGTCAATTCGAGCAAGCCAAATTCCGACTTAACTTAACTTAAAATTAGTTAAGACGTGTCAAATTACAGATTGCTATTCAGAAAACGCCGACTTAACTTATTATGACAGGACTAAACCAAAATAAGTTAGGTCGAACTAAATTAGGTTAGAAAACGTTTTTAGCTATTCGAAACGGCCACAAAACTGTCAAAATAGTAAACGTCGAACTAAAATTAAGTCGCGACTAATTTTGTGTGGACTAAAATTGGTCGTTGAAGTAAATAACAACATTTATCGAATAAATAACGTTACGATTGACAAATTTGTAATTTTGGCTGTAGTACGGGCTGAAAGGTGTTCTGAGTGCCGGCCTTTATGGACAGATTTAGTGAAAACCCTCAGAAAAACGTGTTTTGTTAAATGTTTTTGTTTAATTTTATTGCAAAAGCAATGACGAAGGGCTTAGATTAAAACGATTAAGAGACTGTTCCAATCCATTCGTATTGCCCGATAACAAATTTAAAAAACTGTTTTGTATACCTACCAAATGACTACGACCTGCTGGACTTTCACAAACTACTCAGTCGTGACACCAATGATCGTCTCAGAGGTCACCACCTCAAATTACGCACCACCATCTCGGACAACAACCCTCACGAACATTTCTTCAGCAACAGAGTGGTCAGAGCGTGGAACAAGCTACCAAAGGACATCATCTCGGCACAGTATCAGCCAGTTCAAGAACAAACTTGACAAATACTTAGCCAATACAGAAACAGACTAAGAATAGCTGGATACAGGCATCTATCAATTGTATCAACTGCCTGCCTGATAAGTAAATAATAATAAAATACCTGTGGCAATATGCCTATTTGCACATACTAGGAGGCAACAATTATTTTCAATAAAAGTCATTTTATATCATTTACAAGTTTTATTCAAAATATATACTAGGTAGGTAGTTAAAATAGAATTTGATTCAGATTTGGCTAGAATTGTCTATACAGTTAAACCGGTTAGGAGTTTACTGTGCCTCTTCAACAAAAATTTCCTCAACTGTGTCTTCCCTCAACGCTTCAGCTAAAACTTGAGCTGCCCGCACCTTAGCACAGGCATTTTCTCTTAATGGCAGTGCAATATCTGCTCAGCTCAGCAGCCTAATATTTTCATTTAATGCTGCTGTCAGGCTATCGGCAACAGGCGGTCTTGGTGGTCTTGGGGCTTGCACCCGCTCAGGCATATACGGGGGCGGTTGGGCAGCTCAGGTTGTTGTGGCGGTGATTGATGAACTCATTGAGGATCTTCTAGCTGAGCGGGCACAGCAGGAGGAACTTCAGCAACAGCAGCAGCAGTATGTTCCATTTGGGGTCTGAAATTAACAATAAATAATTTAAGATATACAGCAAAAATATTTAATTATATGTATTACTTGGTTTTTAAAGGAAAACTTACCTGCTCTACAGTCGCAAAACCATACACAGAGGCAGGTCCTACAATTTCCAATATTTTATTGTCCAGATCTGTTAAATCTGGACCTGGAGGACCTCCTCCAGTTCCGCTGATGGAGCCCATACTTTTCGAGCTTTTGTTTTTGTTTTGCTGCGCCAGACATCCCAATTCTAAAAATAAAAGAGGAAATACATTTTATACATAGTTAATCACGAAGTACTTGTAATGACAAACATTAAGCCGAGTAATAATTGGTATTTGGTTTCTTGGTAAAACTGGTACTCGGACAACTTTAATCTTTACATAGTCTAAAACAAAGTGACTTCCCTCTCTGTCGTGTCTGTTAGTATTTTGTATGTACGCTTAGATCTTTAAAACTATGCAGAGCTAGTAATTCTATTACTATATAAAGTGGAAGAGTTTGTTTTTTTGTTTGTATATTCAGACCCTCTGTGTGGACCTATTTGCGTCGGTAAGGCTTAAATTTACTAGACTTAATCCATTTAACATATTTAGACTAATGAATAGAAAGCTTATGAGATTTTTTAGTTTGGTTGAACGCGCTAATCTCAGGAACTTACTGGTCCGAATTGAAAATATATTTTTGTGTTTGATAGTCCACATATCGAGGAAGATTAAAGGCTAGTAATGATCCTGATATTCTCGCGGAATCGGGACCTGGGCGGGTAAACCCGCAGGCACTAGGATTGGTAGATAAATAAATCTAATTCCTTTTACGCTATCGAAATAGCAAATAACATAGGTAAATTGCGTCAGAAATAAGACCTACCTTTTGCCAACTGAGCATGAAGCCTCTCCACTCCACAAGCAGTTCCTTTTGCTGCGTTCGTTAGGTCTTATATACATTTTCCGATACAAAACTACAACAAAACTGATTCAGATGAATTACAAACTACAAAAAGTAAACAAATAATCATAGAGAAATCTAGACGAATAAAGTACTACCAACCTCACAGCATAAACCATTCGTTCTCATTTTTTTATCTGTGAATCCAATTTAGTCCGTGTTTAGTCCTGTCATTTTCAAATTTTAAGTTTAGTTTGTGGACAAAACCGAATAGCATACAAACTTAACTTAACTAAAATAAGTCTGTTTTTGGTTAGGTTAAGTTTTAGTCGGTGGTTTGCTCGAATTGACCCCACTAACAGCTTTTGTGTTAAAAAAATAATTACAATGTAGGTAGGAACAAAGGTTGGTTATATTCTTACAATAGTATTAACCCTTATCCAAATAATTTATTTTATAATTAGAACTATTTATTTCTAAGTAAATTCCTTTTTATCGAATCGAATCGGATATTTGGTTTAGAAGTTATCACAAGTTTAAAAAGTACCTACGGAATCCTTAATTCCGAATTCGAGTGTCGCATCGCACCACGCCCGCGCCCGTGCTACAAGTCGATTGTATTTTCAGTTTATTTTTCAGTATGGTGTGCTCTCTAAGCATTAATTTGTATGAAAGTGCGCAACTAAGATTTACTTATAGACTAGCAGTGTCCCGCGGTTTCACCCGCGTAAGTCCCGTTCGCCCGGGATTTTCCTAAAACCCTTTCATATTGGATACTACACAGTACACACCACAAGAAACACTTTCTCCAAATTTAAAATTGCGTTGATATATAGTTCAGTCAGTCAATCAATCAATCAGTCATGCAAAAACCATGTCTTTGAATTTTATTTTTGTAGGTAATACCTAATTGAATTTTGTAAACCACGAAACCAAATGGAATCGGAACCTGCCGAAACCTGACGAGTTTTGGGTAATACTTAAAATAAAGGAAAGATAGGTAGGTAGGTAGGTCAAAAAGTCTGTACTTAGACGCAAATAAAAAAAATAAGTCTGATGAGGCAGTAAAACCAGAATTATAATAGGTCTCTTTAGGTTTCGCGACGTTGGAATGAAATTAAACTTAACTTATAATAAGTAATAGTTATTTATAACTTAACTTATAACTATTACTTATAATAATAGTTAGTAAAATGTATGTCTGTCTGTCTGTTTCTCTGTTTTTTATATGTTTAAAAAGTAGGTACTTACTACTTACCCGATTAAATTTTATTTTTACTACCGGGTATTTCAATAGGTATACCTACTCTATTTTAAAGGGAAGGGATCGAGACTAACGCGGGTGAAACCGCGGGGCGCAGCTAGTATTATAATAATTACGATTGGCAGCTCAGGTTTTGTCCTCTTGTTATGGGACCATTTTTTTAGTACAAGTGAGCACGGCTTATGCCGAAACGTGCCACAAAACATTAACTTTGTTTGACTAATAAAATCACAAAAAATGTGTTTTAGACTTCAGGCGCAAACTGAAAATCTTCAATTCACCTGGACAGTCGGTTGGATTCACCTCGAGTCACCGGGACAGCGTTTTACACTGCTTCTATGGAAATCGGTCGGAATTTTGGAAGCTCAACTTAACGGACCCCAATCTGAACCTTTTGTTTACATTATTAACAATACGGAGGTAAATTGATTCGTGGTACTACTTAACTTATAATGGATTTTTCGCAGATCACTTACCGCTTCATTGTTTTGAAGCCGATAATGGCTTTTGGCAAATTGGCTGGAAATATATCAGGCCAGTAAGCCACTAAAAGTGTTGTATATTCATAAGATGCTTTTACTGACTTACAGGATTTGTTTGAAAACAATGGCTCTGCAATCGGTAGCGTTTGAATTTACTCTGACTGATCAACGCACAGCATAGACCGCTGATAGTGGAGCTGAAATTTGGAGAGTTTGTTCCTGATATAATAGGGGTAACTGATAAAGAAGGCTATTTCGTAATTTCTGCGGGATCGGGATTTACGCTGGTGAAACCGCGGAACACAGCTTGTGATAAATTTCGTCGTGAATCAAACACGAAGTTTTTATCGCGACAACCCAAGAAAAATCTACCAAGTCACATAGGGTAAAAGAAATACTTACGTAGGCGTTGTCTTGGGTAGGTACGTATTCAAATATCTAAAATTAAAATATCAACAGTTAAAATCCCGACGGTCAAAACCCCTAAAATTACAATATCTAATGTTTCAAATACACTAATGATGTAACATCGAAGTATAGAACACCTAAGTTTGCAATTTCTAACATGCAGATTCCCTAATGATTTAAAATATCAACGATCATAATCTATAAGTATACAATATCGAGGTTTACGACATTCAAAGTCAAAATACCAACGTAAAACATTAAAAACAACGTAGACAGGAAAAATGTGGTTAGATAGAATTATGACGTTGGGGTTTAGTGTATTTGTTGTGTGTAGATGTTAAGTATTAGTTATACATATTTTATTACTGTTAAGTGTACCTTTTTTAAGGCACTATAAAAACGCAAATACGGAGCACCCCGATTTTGTTAGGTTAGGTTAATGTTAATGTTTGTTTTTTTTTCGTAATTTAAATATGACGGCGCCGCCGATGTAAAGCATCAGGTTGATGGACTGTCACAGTCATCAGTCAACCTAGCGAAGCGTCATCGTCGATGGTTGTTCGGAGCTGCCATCTTGTCATATTCTGGATACGAGACGGAGACCGTGCACCACGTACTTGACGAATCGCTTTGTATTTCCGCCATCACGTCTTTCCTAACATAATTGAGTTGATTCCTACTTAGTGACCAGTATAAATTAAGCGATGGAATAGTTATTTTGTGAATATAGACACCATTTGTTAATAAAACTACGATCATTGTAAATGGACACCATTATTTTATATCCCGCGCCCATCTACCTACTTAGTTCTACTGTATGAGTTCTGATGAAGGCCATCCAAGGCCATCCTGGCTCTTCATCAGAAGTGGGATCGAATCCAGCCCAATACGTGGGCCAAACAACCAAACTGGATGCTGAAAAACGAATGTCAAAAACGTCGAGAAGATTCCGGATTTAAGTTTCAAGAAAATCCGCCGAGTTCATTACGCGCGTTGAAGAACGTGTCCTCTGTGACCTGCTACGCGTGTGGACAAAAAGGGCATGTGGCAACTAACTGCCCGGAGAGGAGAAACGATTGTAAGCTACAGTCAAGGACGTAAATCATTGTTAGCACCGCCCTTCCACAGGCATTTGGAAACATATCCCGGTGAGTCTGCCCCATTTTATTTGATAGTGGATCTTCATGTTCCATAGTGAAAGAGAGCTATCGCAACTAACTCGGGTATAACGTATCTACAATGTACTAAGCAAATTCAGAGCAATGATAAATACAGACGTTTATTGGCAATCATGTGTAGTGTAGTAGCTAGACGAAATGTGTCGTCCAATCCAGACCTTGGGGGTTCGCTTGTCTCTGTAGACGAAATGCGTCGTCCAAGTTAGACCTAGAGGGCTGGCTTGTCTCTGTGGACGAAACGTGTCGTCCAAACCACATCTGGAGGGGTGGCTTGTCTCTGTGGACGAAATGTGTCGTGCAAGCCATACCTGAAGGTTGGTTTGTCTCGTGGGTGGTTCTGATCAGACGAGATATGTCGTCCGAGTTGGATACTCGTCGCTGGCTTTTCCGAAATGTTGATAGTCGTGGTTGATGAGACTAAAATAGGTAGTCCGAGTCAGACCATTCTCATGGTTGACTTGTCTAGACATAATGTGGTTGTTGTTGACTGGTGAAAATCAAGTATCATCTGGATCATACCCCAAGGGGTTGATCGAAGCGATACATTGATTAGTCCAAGTCATTAAGTAATTGGTACTGATTGTGCGCTGATAAAGAGGAAGATGTTAACGGCAGTCAGGATGAACGAGCGGATTGTGCATTGATCATAGCTTGCTGTTTCAGATAAATCGCCCGAGGACGGTCGAAAGTCAGTCCGGCCGTGACGGCGCCGCCGATGTAAAGCATCAGGTTGATGGACTGTCACAGTCATCAGTCAACCTAGCGAAGCGTCATCGTCGATGGTTGTTCGGAGCTGCCATCTTGTCATATTCTGGATACGAGACGGAGACCGTGCACCACGTACTTGACGAATCGCTTTGTATTTCCGCCATCACGTCTTTCCTAACATAATTGAGTTGATTCCTACTTAGTGACCAGTATAAATTAAGCGATGGAATAGTTATTTTGTGAATATAGACACCATTTGTTAATAAAACTACGATCATTGTAAATGGACACCATTATTTTATATCCCGCGCCCATCTACCTACTTAGTTCTACTGTATGAGTTCTGATGAAGGCCATCCAAGGCCATCCTGGCTCTTCAAATAGTTAGGTATTTAGATTTTTAGATAAAACATGTGTTGGTATTGTACATTATTTTTTATGAACTTCGATAAAATATCTACCTATTCGATATTTTAAAACTTTCATTATTTTGAAATAAGTGCAACCAACCATTAGATATTGTAGTTTTAGGGGTTTTGACCGTCGGGATTTTAACTGTTGATATTTTAATTTTAGATATTCGAATACGTGCCCGTTGTCTTTAATTTAATTAGGTATATGAGTCCATCATTATCCGAGCGTTGTTCCTGGTTTGCTCCTGGTTTGGTTTGGTACAAGTTCATTTTACTTCATAAAATTATCTACTCATATTATTTTGCGGGTTTTAGCTACTCAAAGGCGTAGACTACGTATTCAAAGTGACTGCTATCCAACCAAACATGCCGTTAATGCTGGTGGGCACCAAGAGTTTCCATATAGACAACATTAAAGGAGATCAGACGCTTATTGTAGATGGACGGTCCGATAAATTCTCCGTGTATTTCGTTGGTAGCCTCAACGTGTACGCTGATATGGAATATGTGATCGAGGCCGTGGTTACTACATGTTCACCGACTCGGGACTATTACGTATGTATTTACATACAACCATCATTATCGCAGCACGATTCACAATACGCCGCCACAAGCGCCACAAGAACGCCACCATTGGGGGTCCCGTAAAAAGGATTTGTCTTTTAAAGGGAGTTGTCGGCACGTCTTGTCAATGCGTCTGGTGATACAAGGGCCTAGGGTTTCTTGTTCTAGCGGATAAGCCTTCCTATCTAGCGTGGGAACGCCGCCAGCATCTTGGCCACCGTGCATGCCTCGGATGGACGTTCCTGACAACTTCTTTTTGTTTTAGTTTCAAGATGTTTAGTATTATATTTTAGTTTGTTAGTTTGATATTTTATTTTTATTCAATGTTACGATTTTATAATCGTATTTATACTAGAGATGGGCCGACTAGGGGTTCTGCCGACTAGCAGACTAGCCGACTAGTCCTAAGGTAAACTGTGGTAGAAGCCATGACCGACGTTTAACATAATTTCAGCTCGTATGGAAAGTGAGGAATCGATCAGGAAATACCGTTGATGTAAAAGACGTATCCGGCATAAGATTACAAATACCACCGCACAGTCTTGAAGCCGGCAGCGTTTATTACATTGCATGTTTCATAATGAAGAATAATAGTTACATCACACGAGTAAGTTTATAATGTTATAAAACAAAGTAGCTTTCCACGTCTGTCTGTTTATCCGCTATCTCCTCGGAAATTATTTATTTCGAATCATTATAAAGGCATTATTGCGTAAAGTTTACATTATATTAATGTACGAAGTCAGGGCGGATCACTAGTATAAACAAAAAGTAATTACAGAATAAAAATCATTGCATTACAGGCGCAGGTAAATCATAGGTCGGGCCAAATACTGAAATGCCATCTAGATGTATGAATAACAAGCTGCGCCCCACGGTTTCACTCTCGTAAGTCCCGATCCTGCGGGAATATCGAGATAAAAAGTAGCCTATATGTTATTCTAGGTCTCCAACTATGTATATTCCAAGCTTCATCGCAATCGATTTAGTAGTTTTTGCGTGAAAGAGTAACAAACATCCATCCTCACAAACTTTCACATTTATAATATTAGTAGGATTAGAAGATTGATACTAGCTGCGCCCTGCGGTTTCACCCGCGTAGGTCCCGATCCCGGGGGAATATCGGGATAAAAAGTAGCCTATGTGTTATTCTAGGTCTCCAACTATCTATATTCCAAGTTTCATCGCAATCGGTTCAGTAGCTTTTGCGTGAAAGAGTAACAAACATCCAAACATCCATACAAACTTTCACATTTATAATATTAGTAGGATAGGAAGTAGGAAGTAGGATTATTAGTAGGATTAAACAGCTTCTAAATTAGTATTCTTTTTGTCAAATTTTAGTAGCGTTACAATATTCGGCCGTAAATGTGGTAAAAAAAATATGATCAAACATAGCTAAGAACACTCGCGCAATAGTCACCTATCAATAAAAAAAAACTACATTGAAATCGGTTCATCCGTTCGTGAGTTACGATGCCACAGACAGATACACAGACAGACAGACAGACGCGTCAAACTTATAACACCTCTCTTTTTCCGTCGGGGGTTAAAAAACAAGTCGGTACCTACCACGGTACTCTTGGTATTCACCTATTAAATAGTACCTACCTACCTACTTATAAGGTTCTATAAATATTCAAGCAATCAACGAAAATAGGCTTCAAATTAAAAAAAAAAACTTTTAATTTAAAAGACAATTGCACAAATTTCATACAATCGCCTTTTAAACTTGAGCGACCAAAACCTCTGTCGAAATAAACTTAATCAGTTCTTAAGTGTTCAAAACTTAACTTTGATTGTACAAAGTTACCGGTTGTTATGACAGTTGAAGTTTCGTCCGTTTCAGACTGACCTACCGATCCACGTTGGTTATAGGGGTCTGAAAGTATATCTAAATGTGGACACTTTAATTGTATCCGTCGGTTACCCTTTCAAACTTCGTGCTTATGTCGATAATCGAGACTATTATGGAGAAGTCCCTTCGGTAAGAATCATAATTATTTTCTAAGTTTCTACCTGCACCAACTGCATCCCTCAATATGACCCAGTCCCGATCCTGTGTAGGAATGGAGGATACCTGTGTCGTGTGCGTTCTTCCCGTTGTTTTTTATCCAAGATATTCCAATCCAATTGGATAGCCTCCAATAAATAGATCGTATATACGACCTATCCAATACAATCCAGATTTTGATAGTTGTAGTAGGAAACCAGTTTTAATATAAAGATATACCCCCTTACTTAGTCATAAACGATGATTAAAATATGACTAAGTTATGTAACGTTTGTCTCTGTCTGTCAACTTTGAAACCTCATGTCACAGTAAAAGACAAAAGATCTAATGCATCCTAGGCTATGCATCCTAGGCTGTCTTAACAGGCACTCACGCACACAACTACTAGGTGCTTCTTTTTCTTTTAGTATAGTGGTGTAATTCACCTAATGTTAGAGTTTTCACTAGTTTTCAGGTCACCCTAAGACATCTAACTTGAACGAAAGTTACTTGTACTATTTAAGTATTCTGTGCTAACGTGCTTTCCAAAGCACGAAGGAGCTCGAAAAATATGATTTACTACACACATTATCGGTCACCCATCCAAGTAATGGCTTCTTCTACAACTATTGGTAAATTCTATGGTTAAATGGTGTGAACGGTCTATTAAGTAGGCACCATACCTTTGTTATCTGAATCCTTAGATACGTAAACAAAAGACTATTCAAGACCGAAGCTTTATGTTGCTTGGTAGATACCTAAACATACCTAATACACTAATCCTATTCCATTTTACAATAGTTACCTATATCATCGAGTCGGGTCCCAGAATAGCGTAAACTATATTTCTAAACTAACTTTATAAAGAGGAAAGATTTATATTTACACAGAATCGGAACTTACGGTGGTGAAACCGCGGGACGCAGCTAGTAAAGAATATATTTATCACCCTGGCCTCTGATAACGTAACTCTGTTGCTAACAAATCTCGATTGAAACAATTGAAATTGTCGATCATTTGTCATTTTTCACGTGTCATTCAGTCGCCATTCATTGCCATTGCAATTAAAACTAGCGACTGTAACTGTCAAATTTAAAACCTACCTATTCGTACACGCGAAAATCACAAATTTCAATAAAAATGTTTAATCGATCTTTCTAAGCAACAGAGTTACGTAATCAGCTAGCTGATAGCAATGCCGTAAGAATAACAAAACAAAATAATTTATTTTATTCTTAGAAATAGGTACCAAGAACGCTAATAGAGAGTAAGATGTAAGATCTTAGAAATAAGGATTTATGAAAAAACATAAGTCCACGTTTCTTGTAATTTCACACATAAACCGCACGAGAAAGGATTTGTAAATATGGTAACGTAGATTCTCTCATATATTTTTATTATTGTTCAGTTTAACTGGAGCTGCATAAATGGAAACGAAACTTGTAATAATGCTGTGACCGCAGACGGGGACGCTTTGGATTTTCTTGATGGAATTTCTGACGTAGGAACGTAAGTTATATGCATTGAACTCTATAAATATACAAGTACGCTGGAATTGCTATACCATACAAAATTACATTAGATCTTTGAGCCTATTTTTGATCTTCTCCGTCCGTCCCCGGATTAGTTCCATGGAGGGCCACCATCACTTTCAATATGAAACAGCGCAACATGGCACAAATCAAATAGGCTCAAAATTCAGTGCGCGATTTCCTGTCCAGCGTACTTGTACTGTGGAGGTCAGTGGTTATATGAGTTTCATATCTCAATTACCTATGTTAAAAATATGAATGAATGAAGAAGAATAAAAATATAGAATAACTGTGGAACCATCAAATCACGTATGTAAATAAGTTACAGTATCTTTTAATTAAATAGATAAGTAGATACATTAACTTCATTAAGACTAGGTTTCTAGTGATTGACGTGTTTGAAATTATTATTTTGTTAACATCCTTTTTTCTCTTTCTCAGATATTTGATCACAGTGAACGTCACAGTTTTGGATCAGGAAGCTGTTGCTAATGCAACTGTCGTTACAGTTGAACCTATTTTACCCGTGATTGAGGTAACATAGGAACTCATTATTTCTCTAAAAATAATCACAAATTAGGGTTAAAAGTTTTTATAAATTTCTATTAATTTTTGTATGTAGCTCAAGGCTATTTTATTTAGAAAATTTATTTTCAAGGAAAAATAGCATTCAAAAATTTTCACTTGCGGCGAGGCTTGAACTCGCGTCTTTGGGTCAGTACCCCAACGTCTATATCAACTAGACTACGCAAATTCACTCTTCGTGCCGTGAAACCTTCCAATGCTATATTCTCCTTTGATTGTTTACGATTAAGGCTCGTTTTTCCTTGAAAATAAATTTTCTAAATAAAATAGCCTTGAGCTACATACAAAAATTAATAGAAAATAGTAATGGAAAAAGCGAGTAGGTTTCAAAAATACTAAATGTTAGAATGCCTTGTTCTCTAATTCAGCTAATTTTCAATTTGTCATGGTCCTGGAAAAACCTTAATATCAAATTGCCGTACTCCTAAAATGATCGAAATTCATAATTACTTTGACCTAAAACTTCTGATTCCCAGAATGCCTAAAAGTTGAAATACACATTTCCTTCAAATACCGCATACTAGCAACGACAAAATGTCAAAATACCTGAAATCGAAAACCGCGGAATGGTAAAACATCACAGTCTTAAAAATACCTAATTATTTTAATAATTAATATCAGGCCACTTTTCAGTGCTCTGGCAAGAGAGAGGATTCGATCCTCAGTAACTAACAAGTATCAATATATTTCTCCAGAGATATATAAATATTTTCTTTGATAAATAAAGACCCAGCTTACGTCACATATAGGTACAGTGAAGGAAAACATACAGTACAATGTCAGTTAAAGCATTCTGACATCCTACATAACGGTGATGGTTTGAATTTGGTTTTTACGGAAACCAGACAAATTATTATATTTACGGAATCCATAAGGTCTTCTGTGGAATCTTGTGTTACAGCGAGTCTTTTTTTAGTACCTACGAGGCTTAAAACTAATACTATACTACCATTGCTACTGCTACTCCTGTGAAAATACACGATCAAAAATTATAAAACATAGCCTTTATTAAGCCATAACCTTACAACTACTATAGCGCGTCTGTTTAATGCAGGCGTCTCTTCAATAAACAAATATTTTTCAAAAACTGAACAGGCGTTACGACTCCAGCATTGAGTTCCCTCTTTTGACGTTGGTACTGATTATCAAAGTATATTGCATTTCGTTTCCTACTATTTCTCGTAAACAGAGAATTTTTAATTCGATAATCTTGCCATTTTGCTTCTTGTTTCAGTTTATACAGGAACCTAATTAGAGTAGGCTTATGAGGCATGCGCGCATTTAGCCGTCTATGCCATCCCTCTACAGGGTTGTTAGTGCGATGGCTATCTTCAGCACAGCTGATCATTGAAGCGCCCAAACGAATCCATTGCCTTTCCATGTACGATTTGAAAATTAACATTGTGTCAGTATTTGGAGCCATATTGACTATGTTTAACCAGCAATTGCTAATTTCCTTCTCTGGCAACAAAGGTAAATTCGCACATAATTCTGCAATTTCACGACCCTCTGTTGTACTGTTCAGTTTGATGGCTTTTGCTTTTTTATATATAGCTCGTGCAAAATGGTAATAACAGCCTGTCACTTGAACATCAGGAAATATAGTTTTGCATGCATTTATCACTGCGGTTTCGAAGTCACATTTAAATTTCTCAATTGTCATGTTCAACGTCTGACTTAAAAAAGAGAATAATCTGCAGTACGTTTCCTCCCTTTTATCGGGTAGTAACACAAAAACCACCGGTATCACATTAGTAGATTTGTTGTCTGAACTTGCATCGATATGAATACTATAAATTTGGTAGAAGGGTTTCGGCGTCCTTTTAAAAGTGCCGTCACCAAAATACAGTTTCCTTTGCCCAGCACTGCTTTTTAAAAATTGTCTACTAGTTGGGGTTGAAAATATCAGCATTTTATCGCTTGCCCCACCTTCATATATTAAAAACTGTTGTGATATTAAATTTGGAATCTTTACATCTTCTAAACGTTGAAATTCGGTTTTTTGCTGTCCTAAAAATTTATGCCTGTGTCTATATAATGAATTCTTTTTTTCTTCATACGAATGCATAGTAAATTCCGAGTCGACCTCATGGATTTCAGCAACTGTTTTTTCATATATTACACGCACTGGTAACATTGTTTCACACACTGCTCTCTTGCAGGTGTCCAGTACCATATCCCGTATATTTTCTTCATGATGAGAGCGACACACATGTTCACTTTCTCTTACGATGGTGTCTTCAGATGTATTTACCGTTACTGATGCATTACATTGTTCGGAGCGATTGACGCATCGCCACATGGTGTATCCAGTTTTTTTATTTTTATATCCGTAGTTATATTTGTGTCCATTGTGCAAAAGTGCACGGCCACCTTTTTGATTTTGAATAAAAACCAAATTCATTGTGAAAATAATTACTGATTATTGAAAATTACTGAATAGTAATCAATTATCGACAGTAATGGCGTTGGCATGCCATCATTCTATAATCTATAGTACTACAATTTCAAGTGGTAGTCAATGACGATGAAGGTTCTATACGAAAGGTATCCATACTTTTTGAATTTTAGGTATTTTGGTATTTGATAGTTCTCAGCTTGTGGTAAATTGAGGCAAAGGAATTGTAAATATTAGTAATTATGAGACTCAGACATAATAAAATTCTTCCATACTGAAAATGCTATATTATGAGAAAAAAAACTAGGTATTCTAAGATTTAGCCATTTTGGCAGGAAGTTCTTTTGAGATCTAGGAGTATTGGTAAAAGGGTAAAACGAAATTAAGGCGCTCCGAAACCTACTCGAAAAAGCGACATCTTACGTTAGTAATGAGTTAACTGTAAAGTTAACCATTACGACGCAGGTGTAAACAACTGGAAAGTTGTTCCTGCAGCGTTAGATAGATGGCGCTTTAACGAGCCTTAATCGTAAACAATCAAAGGAGAATATAGCATTGGAAGTTTTCACGGCACGAAGCGTGAACTTGCGTAGTCTAGTTGGTATAGACGTTGGGGTACTGACCCAAAGACGCGAGTTCAAGCCTCGCCGCAAGTGAAAATTTTTGAATGCTATTTTTTCTTGAAAATAAATTTTCTAAATAAAAGTTATTAGTTGTATTTTTATAAGTTATAATAAGTTATATTAGTAGAATTCAAATCAGGGGGCTTAATATTATGAAGGTAAGTGTGTGTAAGTAAACGAGTATGTTTGTTACTCCTTCGCGCAAAAACTACTGAACCAATTGCGATGAAACTTGGCATGCAGATAGCTAGATATCTGGATTAGCATAACTTTTTATATCGGTATTTCTGTGGGATCGGGACTTACGCAGGTGAAACTGCGGGGCGCAGCTACTACTACTGCTACTTATGCTACCATCATAAATCGATGCTAGTCAATGTTTTAGAATAAGATACCGAAGTTTAGATATTAATTATATATAGATACTAGCTGACCCGGCAAACGTTGTTTTGCCTTATAAATTATAGATAGTAGCCGATTCTCAGACCTACTGAATACGCATATAAAATTTGGTAAAAATCGGTCGCGCCGTTTCGGAGGAGTACGGTAACTAACATTGTGACATGGAAATTTTATATGTTAGAAGAAGAAGAAGATGAGAAGAAGAAGATATTTCTAACATAAGTCGACTATAAAACGTAAAGGTGTAAAATTCAGATTTTATCAATTGTTTAGGAATTACGTTGAAGTGGAAAATTCTTTACGAGATTTCTCTAAACTTGAAACTTGAGAACTTACGAATTTATTTTGATCAAGAACGAGTATATTATATACTATTTTGCAATTATTAAATCTGCAGAGTCATTCTAACTTTATTTTATTTTATTGGGACAATAACTGAATTCGAAAACCTTTTTTCTATGATAATGAGGCGTGTTAATCTTTCATTAACAATAGGTAAAGGCATTTGTACTTTTGTCAGGTAGGTAGTCGTAGGCTTGCTAATAAAGTGCGATTTAGCGAATTTGTCCAGCTGTTCACAATGTGTTTTACAATACGGATGTCTGCTTTGTTTAGACACGGGTTTATTGCCACTTTTGGATTGGCAAATTTAAATTTTGCTTTGGGTTTAGAGAAAAAAAGTTATTTTCAAAAATGACTCGTATTGAATTAAAAATGTATCGATTTTGTTAGTAGTTCACTAATATTCAAAATGAAAAAGGGAACCCTTATTACTATTTAAATAAATCTATATCTATAAAATGATTTGTCTTGACTGGCTTACTGAGTTATGGATCAAAGCTCAGCCTAAACCTGATTATAGAAAGCTCTTTGGAGACTGTGTTCTGTGTATACTGAAGGTATCTGATCTAAAAGGGTTTTTTGATATTTCCCACGGGATCGAGACTTACGCGGGTGAAACCGCGAGACCCAGCTAGTAAAAAATAATAAATAAATATTGCACGACGTTACACACAACCCAATTTAGCTCCAAACTAAGCACTAGGCTTGTACTATGGGTATAATGTAATAAGCTCACTTGCTTGTCCGTCCGTCACCACCGATTGTATACAAACCTACAGTCAGTCTATGTCAATTTTGTACGGCTATTAATACGTACGTACGTATGTACGTATTAGCGGAAATATGTTTTGTTTATCACTGTCAACTTTAAAAGTTCTTGTCATAGTAGAAGACAAAACACGGTAAAGCTAGTTACGCTTATTATTAACGTGGTATAAGGTCGGAATAATTTAATACCTTTTGTTTCTGTCTGTCAACTTTGAAAGTTCTTGTCACGCAAAAAGACAAAACATGTTCTCACTACTCTGACCGTCCTTCACGTTTATTAATAAGACTAAGTAAGATCTCAGTACGGAATTATAAAACAGCATGAATTTTCAGATAGAACCTGTATCTAGACTTGTGAATGAAGGAAGCTTCGTGAAGCTGATAGCTAACGCCAGTAACGTTGCCCCAACTTGTACATTAACTTGGTATTTTGCTTCGGACGATTTTTTGGACAATTTACCAGAAGATTGTGATGAATGTCAGGTAACGTAGCGCATATACCTAGTATTAAGTCTTCGTTATTTTAATTATTTTATCTTCGGGCAGATTACTGTTGATCTCAGCATCGACTTGATCGACTCAGCATAATCAAAGCTCGCCAAAGTTAGTAGATCTTCTTCTTGTTAGAGTTTTTCAGGTCGCCATAAGGCCTCTAACTTGACCTAACGAGTACTATCGGAGATAACAACCGGGACCAACTGCTTAACGTGCCTTCCGAAGCACAAAATTTTTGCCACACAAATTATTGATCACCCATCCAAGTAATGACCGCGCCAAGCGTTGCTTAATCGGCACGACCATTCAATATCGGCAGGTACAGCTAGGCCAATGAGTTAGTAGATGAACACGAACTAATTTTGAACAACCCTACTTTTTAGCACGGAGAACCATTGTCAGACTCAATAACAATAACGTCTCTCGAAGAAAACTTCTTAAGTGAACTGGCAGACTTTACTAACGACACGGAGTGGCGGCAAATTACTGTCCAACTTCCAGCGAGAACGGGCAGAGCGCGTTTCTATGCCAATTGTGGGTGCTCCCTTACATTCAGCTGTCAAACCGAGGGCGAAGTGTACGCTGATGTTTATTTAAACTTGAATAAAGGACCTGAAGTCGGGGAAATAAAGGTAACCTGTAAGAAAAACGTGTACCTACGTTTAGATTTATAAATAAATAAATAAATAAATAAATAAATTCTGCGAACAACACACAGCGCCATCTAGCCTCGTGGTAAGCGACTAAGCTTGTGTTACGGTGACTAGACAACGGATATAATACTTATATTTATTTTTCTTTTTGTAAATACATACATATTATACATAGAAGGACACCCAGACCACACACAAATATTTATTTTTTAAGCATAAATACTTGCACCCGGCGGGAATCGAACCCGCAACCTCCTGCATTGCAGTCGCGCTCTCGCACGACGCGCCACAGAGGTCGGAGGTCGATTTATTAATAAATAAAGCTATTTTAAAACATAAAATTAAATTAAATCGATTTATAAAATGCTAGCTGAGTCCCGCGGTTTCTCCCGCGTATTTCCTGATTCCGTGCGAATATCGGGATCAAAAGTAGCCTATGTTACTTCTCGATAATGTAGCTTTATTTTATTTCTAAAAAAAAAAAAAATCCGCGCCCCCCTTCCTCCAGTCCAGATTATCAGGTCGGAATAAATATCAGTAATAGTCGGAATAAATTTTTACCTTTTGGGTACGAAACCCTAAGTAGGATTCGATTACAAAATAAACATTTAAAAAATGCATTTCAGACTGTTTAAATAAATACAGTCTGAAATGCATTGTTTCAGCGATCGCAGGTAGCTCGCGCCTCCCTGTAAAGATCCCTGCGCCCCCCCTGGGGGGCGCCCCCCACTTAGGGAACCCCTGGTTTAGACGGTCGAATGAGGAACCAACGAACACGCCATTTGACTGCGATTTTAGTGATTAGTTAGCTAACTATACCTACACTATACACTGCGCCTATGGTTAGGTACTTTATTGAGAGCTGCCCGCGACCATCCCACGACAAGAATATATCCCCAAAAATAGATTAAAATAAAAAGACTCATATTAATTTAATTTTAATACAGCCCACAACCCGTTTTACGGAGCCTTAGGTATACAGGACTAGTATTCTTTATACCCACCCAAAAAGTCACCTGTATGGTTGAATAAATGCACCAATTACGGTTTATAAGACTTTAGTACGATCCTAAATATTTCATTTCTACAGATATCACCTGAAACTGGTACTGCGATGGAAACAGTATTTCGAATAAGCAAACCCTCAGTCCAGGACCCCGATACGCCTCACCTTTATACTTTATACTGCAGCATTGGAGACGCCCCTATTGTGATGGCTTCTAATCTAGAATATTTAGCAGTCGATGTATTCTTACCATTTTTAGGTGAGTAGTTCAAAATCTGGGTTGATGATGTTTATAAGTTCTCCTAAGGTTAGGTACTTTTTTTATTTTTAAATAGGTAGAACTTTTGCGGGATAGGCTTACACTTGACCTCACCTCATCTGATGGAAACCTACGACGAGGTCGACGATGGAGCGTACTTGCCTAGAAGAAACATATTCACTCGTAGTCTTGAATATACAAAGATTTCAGTTTAGGGGAATAAGGACGTCAACAGTGAGTTCCATTTCACACCCGTTCTCACGAGGAGGGTTGATTCGTGAGCGTGAAAATGGGAGCTCTGACGTTTGATATCACACACAAGAGTGGTAGGTAGAAAGCAATTCTTGGCTAAGTTCTTTTTAATAAATAAATAGGTAAATAAATATTGCACGACGTTACACACAGCGCAATCTAGCCCCAAACTTAGCACTTAAGCTTGTACTATGTGTACTAGACAACGGATATACTACATATTAAACTTTTTTTTTATAAATACATATATACATGATACATAGATAACACCCAGACCAGAAACAAATATTTACTTTTAAGCATAAATATCTGCACCCAGCGGGAATCGAACCCACAACCTTCTGGCTTTCGCACGACGCGCCACAGAGGTCGTCTATGTTATTATGTTAATAATTATATTTTTACCACGCTCTAGAATCAAAAGGAACAACAATTTGGATAGTAGTATGCGACTCGCTCGGTGCTTGTTCGACCAGCCCCAATAGGACCGTCTCGCTAAGCCCCGGCGAAGGAAGGACGGTGCAAGTTTTGCTGGATGAAGTCAGAGAACATGTGGCTCGCTGTGAGACGATGCTGTTGAGTAGTATCGTTCAGTCTGCTGTAGTTACATATACCGTATGTATAAAACACTAGCTGCGTCCTGCGGTTTCACCCACGTAAGTCCCGGTCCCGTGGCAATATCTGGATCAAAAGTAGCCTATGTTACTCCCCAATACTGAAACTTTCTTTTGGTGAAATAATTTTGGAAATCGGGTCCAGTAGTTTTTGAGTTTATTCATAACAAACATACGACACAAATCTTTCCTCTTTATAATATTAGTATAGATAAAAATTAATACATAGACAATATGATATTATGGGCAGACGACAGCGGCAATGTGTCTGTCTTCGTCGCAAAAGGTCGCGAGCACGATTCCGGCCGTGGCACAAAAGATTTACCGCCTTACTTATAAACGATGATAAACAGTTGGCTGTCATGTAGTCCTGATTTTTTTGGTTGCCTGGAAGAGATCACCCATTTATATACGCCCAATTTAGTTTTAATTTTTTCTTTCTATAGGTAATTTGAATTATGTGTTTTGGTACAATACAGCGTTAATCTACCTTTTGACGACTCCAAGAATTTTTACTTTCATAAAATCTGAACGCAGGTTAAGTTTGCTTATTTCAAATTGCGAATTCAGGCTGCTTCCTTTCTCCGTTCCCAACTCATTCAATAAAGTGTACCTACCTAAATGCTTTTGTTAGGTAGGTACATACATTTGGTACCTGGTAGGTGAGTTACCTACCTCTTTTTCTATAGATACCTCATACAACAAAGGAAGTAAGTAGGTACTCATAAATCGTATTACTAGTCAAAAGCAGATAGGTATTTATTAATAGAATAAAATATCATAATATTTTAGATGATTCATAATAAGTTAGTAATGTAATAATAATTAAGTGATTTCTTTAATTAACTGAATACCCCTTAAATGTTTATTGTGTGCACGAACTAATTAATTGGTTCATTGGAACTACCTAATTAAGATATAATTAAAAACCTTAGTCAATTGACTGGTTACTAAAAAATACATTTCAATTCACGATCTGTCGAGTAGCGAATCTGCCGAATTACGAATCTGTGCAATCCAGAATCTGTCCTACACCGAACAAAGGCATCTAGGGAGCGCAGGGTCTGCTAAAATCCAAAATTATTTGGGGTCTTCTTTGACTACACCTACTGCAAATAGATTTGGGAACATTTTTACGGCCGGCCACCCAACCCTCCTAGGAACCAAGCAGTTTACCCGCTACCGCGACGGGAGAACACAGGATTTGCTAGTCTCACTCAGTGGCGAGAGGTAATTGGTGTCATCTGTGACCCGAAAATGCCGGTTAAACTGAAGGGACAGATCTATAAAACGATCATTAGACCTGTCCTTTTGTATGGTAGTGAGGCGTGGCCATTGCTTGAGCGACATAAGCAGGAGCTGCGTGTCACGGAGATGAAGATGCTGCGCTGGATGTGTGGAGTGACGCGGAAAGACCGCGTCAGAAACTCCCGCATTCGGGGGCAGCCTTCATGTCCGAGACAAACTGCAAGAATGCCGCTTACGGTGGTACGGCCACGTTCTACGAAAACCGGCTAGTTACGTGGGAAACAAATGTCTTGCTATGGCGCCTCCGCCCGGCCGCGGCAGATTGGGAAGACCCAAGAAGTGCTGGCTTGACGTCGTAAGATCGGATATGCGTGCAAATGGCCTCACTACGCGGGATGCCGAAGATCGTGCGAAGTGGAGACGTAAAAGTAGGAAAGCGGACCCCGGGCTCTCGAGAAAGATGCAACCGGGAACAACGCTCGGATGATGATGACTCAGATCCCTTATAAAACAGTAAATCAATATTCTTCTCTAATGTAAAATAATTATTAAAACAACTCCCTTGTTTTCACAGAATACCGAGCAAAGCGAAACACTATCATACTTCATAAAATGTTTATTAGAAGCTCTCCCCGCATCCGATGAAGAACACTGTCTCAAGAGAAATCCAGATTATTCGATATTGTTACATTGGCTAGCTAGTTACGGTGTGGATACGACCGGCTTGATATAATAAAGAAAATAGATAAAGGAACGCAGGTATCTTGTTATTTCTAACACAATTTGTTAGAATCAGACGTCATATTGTTTTCTTAGACGATTCCGAGTAGAATAAGTACCTACTTAGCTGATACATTATTATTAGGTTTATAACATAGGTAATTTCACGTTTGTTTTTATATCTTGTAACTAGAACAACATTTTATTTAGATTTTTGTTCTGATTTCGCGATGTTGGATTAAACTTAAACTCTTTTTTAATCGCTGTGTTTATCACTTTTAGCATTTTTTCAATGCTCAACGTTTCTTTCCTTTTCTTGTTGATGAGTATTTGTGCAATAACGTAAACATTATTACTTTGAACCTTAAAAATAAAATAATTACCTACCTGCTGGAAAAATCTATTTTGAAAATGCTAGAATTTATTTATATACCTACCTATACTTGTCATTAAATATATGGAATTCTGGGCTTGTTGCAAGTTAAAATACCTATTAGTTTGAATACCAAAACTTCGTTTTAACTATTAATTGAGTAGATAGAAGGTTGCCTAGAAAAAAATGTGTTATCGAAAGGTTATTTTTCTGTGCAACTCTTGTTTCTATTAGCTTACTTTTATGTATTAATAGTTTTTATTTAATCTTTATTAACCTTCCAAACTTAATTATCCTTTTCCTATTATATTTCTTATCAATTAATTTGATTGATAGTATACATTATAACTTGATTTAACTTATGTAAGTCTGTAATTGGCGTAATAAAGTAAATTGATTTACTCCAAATTTCATAGTATTATTTCATTTCATTTTATTATTAGTTAAGATATAGTATAGAGATGAAAAACAAAGGTGGACATTAGGTAGGTAGGTTACAAACCGAAACCTTCGTTTCGAAACACATAACAGACGAAGTATATTGCTAAAGATTTGTTAAAGAAAATGTACCGGGGTCGTTTTGGGTGTCAACGATACAATTACTTCCGCACCTAGGCAACCACCGGAGGTCATCATCCACTCAATTTTCCAGAATCTATTTATTCTACATACCTGTATCTATATCTATAAAATTCAGAGTCCTGACTAATCTATATATCAACGCAGAGCCCAAACCGAGAGAGTGTGTTCTTTGTAATGTGTAGGCATCCACTAAGATCATCACACACAATCTATAAAAGGATTTTTAGAAAATCCCGCGGGGTCGGGGTGAAACTGCGGGACGCAACTAGTTATTTATATGGTTAGATTGTTGCGTGCCTTTTCCGATTTAAACAAGGCACAGGATTACGCGGTTAAGCTTAGTCAAAACATTTCTCAAAAGATAAAATACTGCTTTTAAATTTTAAAATACTACAATGACTTCGAAAACAATTGGCCCGAGCCATCTTTTTCTAGTTATTTTATTGCCTCGCTCTGGGTTTTATTACCATAAGCTTAACTTATTATTTTTAAGTTCTCTCACGATAATATTTAAAAATACGTAGGTACGTAATCTTTTTATGACGATTTTGTAAGAATTTGTCGGTGTCTTTGGGCAAGAAATATTCTCTCTGGTTTTATAACTTTTAGACAATAGACACATTGTTGGATGGCTTTCTAAATAATAACTGGTCATCGAATCCTCTAATGTGTGGGTCTGTGTATGTGTATGTAACCTATGCGCAAGTATGCTTTGTATACTCATTGATTATAATATTTAAGACATGGCATCCAATAAAGTACGTAAGTATTGTAAACATTATTTCTTAGTGTTAATCCACACTTAGGAATACTGCTTTTTTTAAAAAATGCTTTCAAAAACTTTAGTACCCGGCGGGATTCGAACCCGCGACTATTGGTAATCCGAACCAACGCGTTAAACCGCTTCGCCACGGGTAGCCCTCCAGCCGGGTCGAATTTAAGAAAGCACCTCTTCGTGTGTTCTTGCGAGGAAGGCCTCGTAGTGACATCTACCGGCGAACTTTGCAGATCGACTCGGCTTGTAACTTCCCATATTACATGGAAATGATCACAATATAAGATGACACATTCCAAACATGTAAACATTATTTCTTAGTGTTAATCCACACTTAGGAATACTGCTTTTTTGAAAAAATGCTTTCAAAAACTTTAGTACCCGGCAGTACCCTCGTAGTGACGAGGCCTTACTCGCAAGAACACACGAAGAGGTGCTTTCTTAAATTCGACCCGGCTGGAGGGCTACCCGTGGCGAAGCGGTTTAACGCGTTGGTTCGGATTACCAATAGTCGCGGGTTCGAATCCCGCCGGGTACTAAAGTTTTTGAAAGCATTTTTTCAAAAAAGCAGTATTCCTAAGTGTGGATTAACACTAAGAAATAATGTTTACATGTTTGGAATGTGTCATCTTATATTGTAATCATTTCCATGTAATATGGGAAGTTACAAGCCGAGTCGATCTGCAAAGTTCGCCGGTAGATTTCACTACGAGGCCTTACTCGCAAGAACACACGAAGAGGTGCTTTCTTAAATTCGACCCAGCTGGAGGGCTACCCGTGGCGAAGCGGTTTAACGCGTTGGTTCGGATTACCAATAGTCGCTGGTTCGAACCCCGCCGGGTACTAAAGTTTTTGAAAGTATTTTTTCAAAAAAGTACGTAAGTATTTATTTAAATATGTTACAGTAAATGTACGTCCTTCATATATATTTATTTATGTGCTTTGTCATATTAGGTACCTATCCACTAATAAACGATTCGGAATTCTCACGGGGTCGGAACCTACGCGGGTGAAATCGCGGGGCACTGCTGTATTATCATAATATGATTAATTACTTCATATTGTCCCCATTATCTAACAAAACTTAAACCAATTATACTAGGTACCCAAACTTGAAATGCAAATAAATCATTTAAAAGTACCTACGATAAACCGAATAAATATTGAAACAAATCAGTTACATTTTTTTTAGTATTTCGCACTCAAAATAAGTTTAGGGTAGGCGTGTACTGTACTTATCCACACCTACCCACTTACTCCATAGTTTAACTAATACATGATTTTTCTTAATTCATAGAGGTTGGACGTGGCAACAATCATTCTTACTTTCTTTGGCACTCCTTCTGGCCAAACATTATTTTCTAACACAATAGTGCATTTATTACACCAGGTAAGTTGAATTATTATATAATAGCTATATTTTTAAGGGGGGTACAGGCACCGAACTTGGTTTTACGAATACTTGAATGTGGGTGAGGGTCTCAAAGACAAGACGTTTTAAAAAAGTTACATTTTTCGTAAGCATGCACTCGTAAAACGTATTTTAATGTCACATTAGTAACTCGGTGACTATCGCCTTTTACGTGGGTTTGTCAACGAAATTCACGACGACGCGCTCCGTCGAGATAAGTCTCGACGGAGCGCGTCTTGAATTTAAGACTACACTAGACTATTTATGACTGATAAGTCAGTGCAATTATAACCTAAAAGACTTCGATGAGGTTAATAAACCTCATCAAAGTTTTTTGAGATCTCAAATTTTATTTCGTAGCACTGTCGTAGCGTAGCTGCTACGAAATACTTAAAATTTATTTTGAAAATGTACGGAACCTATTGATCTTTGAGTTAAGTTAATGTGGGTAGTTATCCCATAAACTTCTTTATCTATAAATATTACTATACAACGGGGTATTTACCATGTTTAAATTTGTTTTTTTACGGAGCAAGATATTTCGCCAGTAATTTCAACTGGCTTGTTCACGAGACCGCTTGTTTAAACAAAAACAAATTTAAACATGGTAAATACCCCGTTGTATAATAATATTTGTAGTGAAAACAACCATGTAAGTTCAAAATTCTTTATCTATTTAGTAGACTGAGCCTAAAATAAACGAATACCTAGTGATTAAAAGAATTAGATTAGATAATTCCTTCAAAATACTCTTTTTTGAACACGTTTTGGCTAACAGAAGACAATGACAAGGGTACCTGGTAATCGCAATGGAGATTAGAGATCAGGTAGTGAAGAGACAATAGACTTCGGCTGTAGAATTCACTTGTAAAGTAGGTATTTGTTAAACGAATCCAGCCTTTAATGACACTCCGACCTCCCACAGATTTCGGGAAAAATAAAACTTGGGTGAAGAGTCAGTGGCCGTTTGTTATAGCAGACATGGTTGGATGTTCCCCAGATAGAAGTATGTCTCGAAATTGCATGTCTAGCACTGGTCGGTTGGCTACAACACATTCTCCTACCAGGTAAATTTATCTATTACATACATTAGTACGAGGCCTAAAGATCATCTAAGGCCAAGCCCGCACAGGCAGGCAGCTTGCTTACCGCCTAAAGCCTAGTCGCTTGCATTCGGGCTACTTTCTAGGATACACAGTGGCCGCACTGAAGGAGGTTTGACCGCTTCGCTACGGGTAGCCCTCCCGCCAAGTACTCGTGTCGTGTGCTCGGGCTACCGTAGCGAAGCGGTCACACGCGTTGGTTCGGATTACCAATAGTTGCGGGTTCGAATCCCGCCGGGTACTAGAGTTTTGAAAGCATTTTTTTCAAAAAATCAGTATTTCCTAAGTGTGGTTTAAAACTAACATAATGTTTCAATTATTTTGTTCTAAAACGCCTAGCCTGACAAAAAACCGACTATATAGGTGCCAACTGCTCAGGCCGAACTACGTTGGTTCTATTTCTACATTCTAGAACGTTTTAGTTAGGTATTCGCTAGGTGACTCGTTAGGCTCTAGGCGCTAAGCCAGGCGCCGCGGCGGCTGCTACATACCGGCGCGCGCCAGTCTGTGCGGATACGGCCTTAGTTTAGCGAGGAGTCACCGCTCGCGCTGCGCCTTCTACGAATGTTTATAAAATTTACCAATTATTTATTTGATTTAGTGCCTTCTTACTCAGTAACTTTAAATAACTTAATTGAACAAGGAGATGCTAAACTTATAAGGTTAGAAAGACACAAAGAAGCTTTTAAATCTTCATTTAGGCATCGTTATCACTTAGTCAGAAACAAAAAACTTATTTTCAAAGCCTGTTAAAACAAGTAACATCTACTATAATATGTATATACAGTAAATCATCTCCGCTGTTCAAAGTAAGTTTAAATTAAAATGGTTACCTATGATATCTCAATAAGTTAATGATTATCGAGGCAATCTATTTCTATATAAAAGAATAGTTATACTATTAATAACTCAAGAACGGCTGAATCGATTTGGATGAAAATGGGTGGGGAGGTAACTTAGAACCGGAAGTAGGACATAGGATTTTGATCCCATAAATCCCGCGAGACATACGCGGGTGAAACCGCGGGCGCAGGTAGTTTACAATATATCTTTTTAAGTTCCAGGAAAAAAATATCCAATGAAGCTGCGGTACATAAAGAGAGACAGAGACGAGTACTGTTTTGAAGAAAGAGATGGTAAATACTTAATACCAATTTTATTGTTCACATGCATTTCGCTTTAATCCAGTGATAAAACTAATTCAGTTCCTTCTTATTTTTTAAAGAGTTACAATTGAAACAAATCCTTGGAGACCTATTGTGTTCGCCAAAACAATCATGGGTCGTCGGTAAGAGATAAGAAGGTATTTAAAGTTAAAATCTTACGTTTTCATCGTCTCATTCCAAATTTTTATTCATTCTTTAATCACTATGCAAAAGCACGGCGAAATAATGTTGGAAATTAAGTCTTAAGCGCATTTCTAATTACAAATAAGTCAAAATGATCTTTAGGTCGTTAGTTTAGAGTACATAGTCTTATCCATAACAGCCCGCCTTTGGGGGAGTGCGCCCGCGCAGGTATTCGGGTATAAAAGCCAGATTTCCGGGGGTTCATTTAACATTTCTGTTTTGCACTTCAACGCATAACTAGAAATTGTGATAATTGTCTGTGAAATCAGTATTTGGTATAAGTTCTCTGAATTTATAATTCTTTACCTTTTTGTTTTGAAATTCGTGTGGAAGATATTTAAATATGGCCGGCCGTAGATCCCGTGCTCGTCCGTCGGGACAACAAAGTGCCGATTTAGGAGACTTACCGACGGAGAGTTCAGTTCGCAGGCGAGGAAGGCCACGAGGAGTTAAGAGGAGACCCCTAGAACATGTAAGTTTATTATAGTATTATGCGTGTGTGTAGTTACCTAGTATTATATTAACTTTTATCATTTATTTTATTGTTTGTTACAGCACCAAGTAAAAAATCGTAATAATTATTACGAGCATCAGCGCCGGGACAAGATCCGTGATGCACAACTTGCCGTCGCTGCAGTGTTGGGTCTCCGGCCTCGGGTAATTTTTCCTAGTTTTTACTAGCCTTACTCCTTTTAAATATAGTTTATTTTAGTCATTGTATCACTGTATCTCTCTTCTATTATTTATTAGAGTTCTGTAAGAGATGCCTATTTTAACGATAACGTTTTATTTTTTAATTATAGGCGACTAAAAAGGAGACGCTGGCCGCGGCCATACAGCGTCTCCAAAATGGCAGCAACAATGAGGCTGTAGTCGACCTAGAGCGCATCAATGAGAGTTTGGAAACGCAAAGTAAGTCTTTCGCCTTAAAAATATAAACAGTTTTGTTCTATGTTTTTATATTACTAAAGAACTATGTTTCATATTTAATTAACTAGGTATTTGTTTCAGTTGAGATGCTGATTAGTCGCTTTGGAGAAGATGTTGACGTCGATGCACTCCTCGATTCGGATACCGGGGACATGCCCTTAGATCACGTAAGTGAATACTGACGATTAAAAACTGTTGAAACCGTCTAGCGAGTGTAGTACCTATCTAGTTATTAAACAGTTAGTAAACTATGGTAAATTAAGGTACATATTATTAATTTTGTTTTAGGAAGAAGAAGGAGATAGTTCCAACGAGGGCATGCCCATTCATACCGGGTCAGAGGGAGACGGAGCGTCGCCGTCGACGTCAGCAACATCGTCTGAGCAGGAAGAGGTTGAGGCAGATCCGGACCAGGTCGTGTCCGTGATCGGCCTGATACCTAATGCGGTATTCGAGGCTTTAGATGATCCGCTAAGGCCTCGAGAGGAATCGCCGCTGGGTCCCTTCCGTAAGTTTATTTTATTGACCAACTGATTTTTATGATAGCTTATAGAAACTGATAGCTTTGAGTATTTATTTTATTCTTTAACACATTGTTTTTTATTGTTTTAGCTGTAGAAGAGTTCGGAACGCTGGCAGACACGTTCCGATTTGAAACACTTATTGCATTTGAGGAGGATAGTAGCAAGTATGTATATTGATAATATTATTTGTAAATAATTGTTTATAAACATAGGAAATTGCCATTTATTAGGAGTAGTAAATATGAGAGGCCAAGGGGCTATTATAATGGAGCCAGTTCTATCTGTTCATATAAAATTCAAAGTCGTGACTTATTGATTGAACTATTATATCAACGCAGAGTCCAAACCGCTGGTACTAAAGACATCAATTTAGGATACCTAGTTTGTTAGTGTTAGGTATCCACTATAAGAGGGTGTTTTGAAATTCCCAATAGGGACTTACGCGGGTGAAACCGCGGAGTGCTGTTGTTAATACGGCATACAATAGCTTAATTATCAGTTAGGTAGAAGGTTTTAAATTCAATTCTTTAACTTGTTTTTCAGGGTTCCGTACCGAAAGGGTAAAAACGGGACCCTATTACTGAGACTTCGCTGTCTGTCACCAGGCTGTATCTCATAAACCGTAATAGCTAGAGAGTTGAAAATTTCACAGAAGATGTATTTTTTTAATTTATAACATTTTCAGTGACTTTAACTATTTTTAATTGGAAGCGACTAAAAAATTTGCAACTATGCTTTTATATTTATCATCTATATTTGTTTCAGTTCAGATACTAATGATTCGTATTAGCGACGACGTCGACATGAACCTCGATTCGGATTCCGGCGTTGTGCCCTTAGATCACGTAAGTAAATAAGTACTGACGATTAAAAACTATCAAAACCGTCAAGCGAGTGCCTTAGTAAATAACTTTGGTTATTCAGACTTTTCGTTTCGAACCGCTAGCGCTGAGTGCATTTGAAGAGGATAAAATGACTAGGATGTGTTCTACCTAAAATGGCTAAGAATGCCTAAAGTAAATTATTTCCGTTATCCCAAGTAAGTTAATACCTATTTGAAATGATTATTGGATTTGATAACAAAGAAGAATTTCCAACAATTTAATTTTATTTCCGTTATTTCAGGCCAAACTTTACGAAGAGAACTTCATAGAGAAGAAGGTGCGCATTTTCACATGAAAAGCGTCACCATCTGACCTATGACAGGCTATGAGGGCTACTAGTTGTAGCAAGAACTAGACAACTACTTATTTATTTTATATTTTTCTTCTAATTTTATTTTAAATTGTTTTTACTTTTATTCTAAAATTCTAAATTACTACTAGTCATAAAAAAACAAGTTTTTATTAGTTAAGTTAAGTAGCTCTACTTAATCAATTTATTTCTAGTTGTAGTTATTATAACGTTATGTATTTTTGTTCTGATTTTATTTAAAATTATTTTTATTTTTGCTTTTAAATTCTAAATTACCTACAAGTCATAAAAAATAAAAATTTATATTAGTTTAGTTAAGCATAGTTTTAATTTGTAAATATTGTATAGTTGTATTTATTAAATAAATTATGTATCATCCCTATAGTGACTCGGTTTCTTCATTTTATTACCTATAAATTAAATCAAGCCGTATTTAGGAGTGGGTATGAAGTCGGACAAATATTTTGTTAATGGTTTATGGCGGCGAAATAAAAGAAAAACATTAGGAAATTAACAATATCTTTGTCTAACTCATGAGCTTTTAAAGTTAAAGTTAGACTTATGTAGGCCCGTAGGTACCTTAAGTTAAGTATAATTAGACTAGTCCTAGTTCGAGATACTTGCGACAGGACAACGGGGAGCAGTAGCTACCATGTAATCGCAAAGTATAATCGCAAATGAATTTTAATCGCAAAGTATGATTTGGATAAAAATCCGGCTATTATTTCTATCAATTCTTAAATGCAGTCAAGAACATTCCCCAGAATATAAGAAAATAATGGGTAAACTTGCGCTACGGATATGAGATGGTAGTGGCCCATATACCGGAGAAACAGTGCAGACGATTGAGTCTGCCGGTAACAATGTTCTTCAAACCGTAGACATAGTTATTATCAAAAAAAATGGTGCGGTACTTAGTACCTATACCTCATTAGGTAGGTACCGTATATTCATTTACATTTAACTACAATTACTCGTAGAAGAAGTAGAGAGAGAGAGAGAGTAGAGAAGAGCGGCTTCTGGCACAGGCATTTCTTGCCTAAAAGAAGACTCCCACCCTTGTTTGTAAATTAAGTATAAATTAAATGAAAATAAACGAATTTAATTAAAAAATTTAGAATTTAATTTAATTTAAGTAATAATTATAATTTAAAATAAATTATTATTTACCCAATTAGGTATACTATTTATTATATTAAGATTATTTTAGCTGTTGATAAAAACAGGTAATCTTTGATGTCTTAGATTTCGTAGCACTCGTGTGAGAAGTTAAATACTTTCTTAAAGATTTTTGGATACCGTACACATACTGCCGCGGGAGGTTTTTTTATAATGCATTAAGTACTCCTTAAAAAAGATTTCTATTAAAATGGCTTGATCAATAACCATGAGAAACATTAACTTGCTTCAGGTTAAAAATCTTTCACAATGGAGATAACAGACATATGATTTTTAAAATATAACAACTGGGTAGGTACCTGGTTAACCCCAACGGGATTAAGGATCAGGTAGTGGAAAGACAAAATAGTTCTAGTACTTCCATGTAGAGGTAGTTAACAATAATTGTGTTTAACGAATAGATGCCCCAGATATCAAGGACAATACAAACTTTCGCTCTAACACATTTGCCTGATAATCGAAAAGCGTATTTACTTAACCATTTAAAAGTAAGTCACAGTAAATACAGAGGTGTAAGTAAACCTATTTACGCTGATACATAACTATACCTAGAGCCGAGTTTCGACTTCGAGTAAGCGTAGTCATTAACGTGTAACTTTGTGTGTAACGGTGAGAACACGACTTAGGTATGATTGATTAAACTCACTTTATTTTGTTAATTAGTGTAGGTATTGTTAAACTGCAGTTTACCGTCCAAATAAGTCGATCAACAGAAGCTATCCACAGCAAACAAGAAATGCTGAATCGCAACGCTCGCAGATCCACCCGGCGCGCGCTGTGCAGCCAGAAATTAAAAGATACAATATTGGGTGTTTGATTAAATCATTAATCATTCATCAATAAATAGTCTAATAATTATCAAAACTTCATCAGGTTCTTATATAGCTGTCAGAGATATTGGGCGGGTTTGATGATCATTTTAGTTATTCGCTGCGTAATGCAATGAGACTATCGGTTGGATCGACCTATCATTCCTAAATGATGAAATAAAGCAGGGCCTGCGATCCCTTAATAATGTCGGGATACTAAAGTATGTAAAGGCTATACGCTACTATATACATACAATACCAACTGTATACACACATTCCTAAAATTATACCTATAAATACAATGCTAACGTTATTTAAAATATTTTTTTTATTATACATAATTATGATGGTAGGTACTACCTTATGTACTTACTTATGTACCTAATTCTACTTTGTAATAGTAGGTACTAATAATTTAGCATTACAATCGTATATAAAATCATGTTTCGACATGTACGAAGTAAGACTCGTTGATGTCTTTTAGAACTCAAATCTTGTTTCGTAGCACTGTCTCGTAGTAGTTGCTACGAATAACGGTATTGTGGCTTTTACATTTAAAATCAAGTTTTTTTTTTCGAAAACAAGCACATGTTTGCAGTATGCATTCGTAAGTTACATTTTATCTTCAATGGCATCTTTAAAACCTGCTCCAGGTAAAAAACTGGAATTAAGTATACTCGTTACACGCACATTTTCTGACTAACAGAAGACAATGGCTAGGTACCTGGTAATCCCTAACGGGGATTACGGGTCAGGTAGTTTACAGACAATAAGGGTTCGAATGAACAATAAGCAAACGAAATAATAATTAAACAAATAGAGGATATAACGAATGACCTTACATTTTACAATCTGAAAAATGAGAATATAACTTTCCCTAAGTCTTATAAAACTTACCATTTTACTAGTTACGTGTGTGATGCTGATGTAATACTGTTTTTATATGATTTCCCAGTTCATTAAATAATTTGCAGCTTTTTTACACCTATCATTTATTATTGACAGGTCAGGAGCAGATCCATACCCGCAAGCGGTATAATGAAAAACAGAGTCGGGACAACAAACGCAAACAGAACGCAATATGACGCTATTTTAAGGAGGCTTTGCAGCTCTAATTTAGCAATAATACAATATATTTCGGTAATTTTTATTTTTTGCAAATGTCATAAACTTATGTTAGTGTTAGTAAGTATTTCTATATTTATAAGCATGTAAGGCGTTATTGAGTCTAAATCAAAATGAATACTTAATTTGATAAGTTACCGTTTTTTTTATATTAGACGCCTATGAGCGACGCTGATCTTTCGAACATTAGGAAAGTCATCAGATATTTCCAGGTTAGCGTTTTGTTTTTATTCAGCCGTCGTCGTCGTTAGATGACGTCGACACATTAAGCCGAATTAATCATAATTAAGATAGTCAAAGTGAGTTTTACTTAACAACAATAAATAACGTATAATTAAAGTTTTAACACGTTATTTATAATACCAAGATATTAAGGGCCCATTCAAACCGAATAGCGTGACGGTGACAGGGATATATCCCTAGTGATTGAATATTTCAGATGTGTATAAGAATAACGTAAGATGCGACTATGCAACGACTTATAAAGCTTACTAGTTTCTTTTATTTTAGTTATTTTACTAGTTTCGTTTCTGATGCTGATGTAATACTCTCTGTTATACTTACCTAATTAATTAAGAGCTTCATTTGCTGTTATTTTATAACTATCGTTTGTTATTGACAGGAGCAGTTCTACACCCGCAAAGCAGTATTATAAAGAACACAGTCGGGACAACAAATGAGAAGAGCAATATGATGCTATTGTAGAGGGCTTTAGAGTTTCTGTGTTAGTAAGTTTTTCTATATTTAATAGCAAGTTTATTAACTTGCGTAAGACGTTATTGCGTCTAAATCGAAATTAATAGCTAATTATATAATAATATTATGCTACTGTTTTTTACATTAGATGCCTACGAGCGACGCTGATCTTTCGAACATTAAAAAAATTCAAAAGTGATTTTTAAATAGATACATCTTTTTATATCCAGGTCTAACGAACGACATCATGCGCTACGCTATTCAGTGTTTTGTGGATATGTCGTCGTCGGCGTTAGATGACGTCGTACAATTCAGAAAGTCAAAGTACTTTGACTTTACTTTATTTTTGTATTTACTTAACAACAATAAATATCTGTAGGTATTATACTAATATGGTGTTTAGTAATGGTGAAAATAGAGTTTTATACGAAATTTGGTTTCAGCCGCAAGTTAATGGCTCGACTTGGAGGTGACGTCGATCTGAATGAGCGATGGATCGGAAACCTCGGAATCATCCCCTAAACATACATATATGTAAAACTGACTGACCTCTTATAATTCTTTAGTACCTACCTTCCACTGCTTTTATAAAGTAGTTTAAAACTTTTGTTTAAGAAAAGCAATTTATGTAATTTTAATTCTATTTTCCTAAGATTTTTTTTGTTATTTAGTGCACGCTAGCCGTTAGCAGATGAAGCATCAAAGTCATCTGCTGACGAAGCCACAAATACGCCTGCTGACGGAGCACAAATTCGTCTGCTGATGGAGCGTCGAATTTGTCTACTAACGGAGCATACTAACGAAATCGATTTTCCCCGACCAGCAGACGAACTAACTTCTGAACATGTATTCAGCTTATTTCAAAATGCGGTGTATGAGGCGTTAAAAGACCATCTTAGACCGCGGGAAGAATCCTCGTTAGGAGCTATAGGTAAGTTTATAAAAAATCCAACCTGTCACTAGCGAGCTATTAAAAACTTTGCGGGTAGTTGGATAAATAAGTAACGGATATTTCGCTCCAGTATATATTTATTATAATAATTTATTTACTTACTGTTACATGAAAAGTTCCAAAAGAAACGTGTAACCAATTCACCCTGCACCCGCCACACTAATTTTCCTTACTAAATTCACTCCAAATCACACTAAACTAAATCACTGGAATGGATCTCTACATGAAGCTCTCTACCAACATGGAAGAAATCTCGAACTCCTTTGACACAAGGATGACACGGTATGAGGACGACATGAAGAAGCTGCAGCAGTCCAACCAGGCACCACATAAAGATCTCGACACCCTGTCTCGGGAATTCACCAACTTCAAGTCACTGGTTTGGAAATCTCTGTCTATGCTTAAGTCTCAAATGGAGCTCCTTGTTCAAGGTCTAGATGGACTTGAAACGGCCAACAGGAGAAAGGTACTTCTGTTTCACGGTATTCCAGACTCCTGTGCGGACAACACCTCGGCTTCGCTTATTTCTATTTTATCCGACAAAATGAAGCTCTCCATAGTATCTGAGGATTTGTCTGCCTGCCATCGATTAGGGAGCAATACTAGTAAGCCCAGACCAATACTAGTTCGCTTCGTTCATCAGAGACACCGCAGTGATGTGTGGACGAATAAATCTGCTTTGAAAAACACTGGCATCACTATCTCAGAGTTCCTAACCAAGGCCAGACATGATGTCTTTATGGTAGCGCGTAGACATTTCGGGGTTACTCGCAGCTGGACTTCTGATGGTAAGATTCTTGTCCTATTACCAGGCAACAGTCGCCGTAAGATAACAACGATGGCTGAGATAAAACGCCTAATCGTCGAACATCCGGCAGCGTCGGCCAAACAATCTTCGGCGTCTAAAGGTGGCGCACTGAGCCAAGGATCCAAGGCGTCTATCTCGAAAGCCAAATCTTCTGGTACAGTGGGCAGCAGCACGGCAGGCATAGCTGGAAGATTGCGTAAGGTGAAAAACACCCAATGCGAAGATCCGTGATTGATCGCTGACGTGTATTGTTGTCTGCCGCAATAAAATTTATCTTTATGACGGTGGTTAATAGTTCTCGTTTTTAATCTACCAACTTTATTTAATTTTTTCTCGTTACTTTGTTATTTTTGTAGGGTAGAAACAGCTACAAAGTACAGGATTCAAAACGTCAATTGACAGCTGTCACATTACGGCATCGGCTGACATTTATATTGTAGCCAATGTAATTTTACCATCTGTTTTGAACTATTTTTATTTTATATGTCTTATTTTTATTTCTTTCTCTCTTCTTTCGCAGTTCATTATTTATTTCGTTCTGTATGTGATTTTGTGAATTTGTATTTCAAAAATATTTCTAACGTTAATGCCGGCGGGTGTGGAAAGGGTGATTATTCGGTAGTTTTTGTTTGTAGTTTAAAAAATATATATTTATTTAATTACATTTATTTTATTTACAATTATTTATTCATATATATATATGTATATATATTTACTATTATAATGAATATCGACGATAGCTTCTTTTCTTGTGCCTCTTCCTGTTCTCTAGATACAGACTATCATAGCGCGGGTGATGGTGAGGATGATACTCTGCTGCGTGACCAATTAAAATCAAAATTTTCTAACCTTTCCAAAAACTTTAACGTAGTCCATGTTAATGCTCAAAGTATTCCTAGCCACTATGATGACTTCATTTCAGCTTTCGATTGCGACGTAATCGATGCTATCCTTGTGTCAGAAAGTTTCCTAAAGCCTCCCATGCCTTCTCGACAATACTCTTTACCAGGGTACAAACTTATTCGCAATGATAGAATAAACAAAGGCTATGGCGGAGTGGCCATCTATCTGCGGCAGGATATACCTTATAAAATAGTCGATAAATCTCCTTCTGAATATTCAGGATTTGCAGAACATCTTTTCATAGAGATCACGTTCCACTTCTCTAAGATTCTGTTAGGTGTTTACTATCCACCCGATATGAACGTGAACTATTTCGCATCTTTGGATTCCAAATTAGAACAGATGGTACCCATTTACGAGCACACAATTTTACTTGGTGATTTTAATACCTGCCTAATAAAAAATAATTGCCGCAGCCGTAGGCTTCTATCGCTTCTCTCCGCCTATAATATACACGTCTTGCCTCTATTGGCTACCCATCACGCTCCCGGTTGTATACCCTCTCTCCTGGATCTCATACTCGTTTCGGATACCGATAAAGTTGCCCTTCACGGTCAACTGTCGGCACCATTCTCCCATCATGATCTCATATTCCTTTCATACAAAATTCGTCGGCCAAGGCGCTCTCCTAAAATTCTTCTTCTCCGTAGTTTTAAGGGCATTGACCTGGATCGCTTGGTGACAGACGTGTGAAAAATCGACTGGTCTCCTGTCACATCAGTGGAGTCAGTTGACGGTAAAGTGGAGGTTTTCAACGGTATTCTAACAAAATTATACGATTTACATGCACCGTTAAAACGTGTAAAGGTTAAGCACACCCCAGCTCCGTGGCTCACACCGACAATAAAAAAGATCATGTCTAGCAGGGATAAAGCAAAGCGTGTCTTCAAAAACAATTCAACACCTGTAAACTTTGAGATCTATAAAAGACTTCGCAACCGCTGCAGTAAGATGTGTCGTGACTCCAAACGACGTTATATATTTGGCACGCTTCAGAAGTGCAATTCTAGTCAGATGTGGAGGTTTCTGAAGACACTCGGGTTGGGTAAGGTCGCTGAGGACTCTAAAATCACTTTAGATCTTAACACAATTAACACACATTTTTCAAAATCTCCGACAACTTTAGACAAGAGTACCAAAGCATCAACAATAGTCAAAATAGGCAACCTACCCAGACCGGCTTGTTCTTGTTTTCAGTTTACGAACATCTCGACTAGGCAAATACTCAAATCAATACAATCAATCACCACCAAGGCAGTCGGTACAGATGAAATTCATCTTGATATGATTAAACCCATTGCTAAGGAGCTTGCCCCAATTATTTCTCACATCTTAAATTTCTCTCTCTCATCTTGTACATTCCCATCTGCTTGGAAGTCTGCTGTAGTCATCCCTCTCCCCAAAATTCCCGAGCCCTCTTCGGCATCTCACTTTCGCCCTATCTCCATTCTTCCCTTTCTTTCTAAGGTACTTGAGGACGCAGTTCAGCGGCAGATATCATTATTTTTAAAGCAAAATGGGCTCCTTAATCCACTCCAGTCCGGTTTTCGTCTGGGACACAGCACCGTAAGTGCACTGACTAAAGTAACAGATGACATTCGCCGTGCTATTGACAACAGACAATTGACTATCTTGGCGCTATTGGACTTCAGTAGTGCCTTTAACTCGGTAGACTACGAGATCCTGTCTTCAATCTTTTCGTCTTTGAACTTTTCCCTACCAGTTATCACTTGGCTCAACTCTTACCTTTCAGGCCGCACGCAGTGTGTACGCACGGAAGACTCACAATCTGAATGGTGTGACATCACTGCAGGTGTGCCTCAAGGTGCGGTTCTCTCTCCTCTTCTGTTTTCACTCTTCATAGATTCGGTTACTAAAGTCATCACTTCTAATTATCATCTTTATGCGGACGACCTTCAAATTTATCATCACTTTAAAGCTAATGACTTTCCCGGTGGAGTGGAGCACATCAACAAAGATTTGGGCAAAATCAGTACCTGGGCGAAGGAGTATGGACTGCTAGTCAATCCCTCCAAAACTCAAATTCTTCTTATAGGTAATTCCCACACGTTGTCTGCTGCAAATAGTTTGTCTCCCGCACCTTCAGTTATCTTCGACAACATGCCACTCTCTTTCTCTGACCATGCCAAAAACTTGGGGGTGGTGTTTGATAGGCAGTTATCTTGGGTAAACCACATCAACCAAATAAGCCAAAAGGTGAATTACTCATTTCAGTCACTAAAGCGTCTCCAAAGGTTCCTGCCCATTGAAACTAAAATCTATCTCGCTCAATCTCTCCTTCTTCCAATCATCGACTATGCCGACGTCTGTTTCCTTAATGCCAATGAGGATCTTCTTAATAAGTTGGAACGCCTCCAAAACCTCTGCATTAGGTTTATCTTCGGGCTTCGTAAGTTTGATCACGTATCAAAATTCCGACAACAACTAAAATGGCTTCCGATCAGGCAACGAATAAACTTTCACATCCTCATTTTCCTTTATAAAATTCTTTTCTACCCTCATTATCCTGTGTACCTTCGTGAACAATTTAAATTCCTGGCTCCTAATGACGGCTCATGTAGAACTCTTAAAACTTTTATCCTGTCATGTCCATCCCACAATGCTGCAAAGTTTGGTGACGCATTCATCGTGCGCGCAGTCGGTCTTTGGAATGCCCTTCCTCATCCCATTCGTGCTAGCAAAACTCTGGATACATTTAAATCCAAAGTAAAAGAACACTATTTGTCTATATAAATGTACAGATTTCGGTATTTATGTATTTGTTGTATTTGTATGTATAATATATTTTATATATAGTCATTTATAGGTATTATTATTATTAGGTATTTAAGTAGGTATATATATTTCTTATTTATGTATTTAAGTAAATATAAGTATTAGTATCAATGTTGTATTTATTATAGAATTATAAGATTCATATTTTATTAACTTGTTTAATTATGCAATTATTTTACATTCACACACCAATTGCCTGCCCATCTTTCACCTTTTCTATGCCCCAAGGTTTGCTGGAAGAGAACTCTTTTTAGGGTTAAGCTCGCCTATGTACATGAATTCTCCTTATTTTATGTCTGTATGATTTGTGGTGTGTACATTAAAGAATAAAGAATAAAGAACTTTTTCAAGTTCTTTAACAAATATTTTTGTGTAAGCTGAAGGAGATTACGACAATTTTGAGGCGTTATATGATCTAGAACCATCAAGGTCAAATGAATTATTAATTTATTAAGTTTAACATACATAGTAAAAAATACATAATTGCAAATGTAGGTACTCAAAGTTTCCGAAAAAATATATTAAATCGTTGTAGACAGTCATCTATTGAAATTTCAAATAAAACATTATTGAATCGTATTGCAATGGTTGTAAGTGGAAGAGCCTTAAAAGCGACTATAGACTTTATGGTGGGTATACATATACGTGACTAATATAATATTGGTAGTTAACTTAGTTTGTAATTGAATTGATGAACGAGTTTAATTTGCATATAATTTAAGATTTTATAATACAAAAATATCAAGGGCCAATATAATCACAATAGATATCGTGACAGGGATACCTATACCCCTAGTGCTTTAATAATTTCAAATGTGTAAAAGAAGTACGTAAGATGCGACTGTTAAACATTTTAGAGCGTAAAATAAAATAATTGCTAATTATAAGAAAACAAATTTGTAATTTCACTTGCATAAGTCCCAATTCCGTAATAACATTATCGATATTGGGATAATAAAGTGACATAAACACTATGCGTTACTCTAGATTTCCATCTGTCTACATTCCTAAATACCTGTCTGTCAGTCCAATTTTAACGTTTAGATTTTTTTTATAAAACGTAGGATGACAGGTACTACTTTACGTACCTTATATAATTACATCTACTTTGTAATAATTACTAATTTAAAATAACACTCGAACATATAAATCATGTTTCGACATGTACGAAGTAAGACTCGTTGATGTCTTTTAGAACTCAAATCTTGTTTCGTAGCACTGACTCGTAGTAGATGCTACGAATGACGGGATTGTGGCTTTTATATTTAATAATCTGGTTTTTTTTTTAAAACAAGTTGATATGTTCACAGTATTTAGTTAGTCGTTAGTTACATTTTATCTTTAATGCCGTCTTTAAAAACCTGCATCAGGTAAAAAACCGGATTTAGGTACTCGAAACAAACACAATTTCTGACTAGCAAAAGACAATTAGCTAAGTACCTGGTAATCACTAACAGATATGACGGGTCAGGTAGTAAGCAGACAATAAGGATTTGACTGTGAAGTACGTAATTATTAAACGAATCGAAGATATAATGAATGACCTTGCTTGCAGTCTACATTCTGAGAAATAAGGTTAAGTAAAGGAACTTTCTCCAACTTACGAATTTGTATACATTTTTAAATTCTATTAATCTTGTATATATATTTAAAAAATGACAAAGCATTTTGAAATTCACGTGTTTAATGAGGCCTGGACGCATATTGATTCGTCCAGGCCGAAAGAAACTATCGACAGCCCAATGCAAGCCAATACTCGATATAGTGAGTTGGGGAATAGCAACAAAATTGTTAACTAAGTAATTTAACTGTGAATTATTATATCAACTTGGCGAACAAAATTATTTTTATACCATTCAATTTAAATATTTTTTACATCTATTGACGATGTGTCAGGGTATATAAAGAATCAGTAGCTATTGTAGGTAGGTTACAGGCTACATGGATACCGACCTACTTAGAATATAAGCTACATAATTAGAAAATATTCTCAGCAAGTCGCCCGTAATTTGGGTAGGTACCTTTTTATTAGGAACAATTAAAAAAATATTAAGTTTGATATTAAGATGAACCAATTTAAGGAGAAGATAACCATGATGTTATATTACAATATTAAAAGAGATAAAACTCACTCTTCCTTACAATGACATACATTCTGGCAAGTGTATTACGAAATATTGAATGAATAATTCCATAATAAATCACAATAAACGGTGTAAACTAAAAGTAACTTAATGATTACAATAATAAAGCATTATTTACTGTTATCTACGAGTTATTTTATTTTTCAACTTAGCACCTCTCAAAAATCTGTAAAACGAAACACTCATTTTGTTAATTATTATTAATGTTACAAATGTTACCTACATACCTAATGCTCAAAGGTGATAAACCAAAATGATCCTTATATGTGGTCAAAGTACTTCATGTTTAGCCTAATTACCTTAAACAATACTGATCCCTACCCTTATCGCAGGGATGCGTTCGCGCAGGTAATCGAGTATAAAAGCACGAACAACGAGGATTGAGTTATCATTTGTTTGTGTTTTGCACTTCAACCTACAAGTTGTGACATTTATTAGTGCAATATTAACAGTTTGGTTTCTAATCTTCGGATTTTTTATTATTCAAATTTATAGTGTGGATAATGAGTTCTCGCCGCCGTCAAACCCGTGCTGCAGCTGTCCCTCGGTCGGAGCAGGAGGCTCCTGACTTCGGAGAGGGTCCCCCGGTTGAAGCAGGGCTCCGGAGGCGCGGTAGACCGAGAGGCGCGAACAGGACGCCTCTTGCTAAGGTAAGTTTGTTTTACTAGTTACGTGTGTTAAGTAATACGTTTTTTAAAGTAACTTATTTAACTAAGAGCTTAATTTGCACCTATTTTACACCTATCGTTTGTTATTAACAGGAACAAGTCGCCACCCGTAAAAACTTTTACGAGCATCAGAGTCGAGTCAGGCGCAAGGAGCAGTACGATGCTATTGCGGAGGCGTTGCAGCTCGACGCAAGGGTAATTTTTATTTTTCGCATATGTCATAAACTTTTGTTGGTGTTAGTAAGTTTTTTAAGCAAGTTAATAAACTTGCTTAAGATGGTATTGATAGATAATTATATAGTAAATTACTGTTTTTTGATATTAGATGCCTACGACGCTGATCTCTCTAATGTTAGAAGAGCTTATGATCATTTTAAAATGCATCTTTTTGTCTGCAGGTCACAACGAAGGACATAATGCGCTACGCAATTCAGCGTTTCGTGCAGGCGTCCTCGTCGCCGTCATCAGATGACGTCGACACATTACGACGCATTAACACAAATTTAGAAAGTCAAAGTAAGTTTAACTTAACAACAAAAGAAAACTGTAGGTTTTATATTATCTTGAAGTAGTGATTAATACAAAATTTGGTTTCAGTCGCAACGTTGATGGCCCGACTGGGTGACGACTTCGATCTGAACGAGCTGGACGATGGCAGCGATAGTTCGGAGATCTCGGAGTCATCCCCCAAACGAGTAAGTAAAACTGACCTTTTATTTTTTCTTTAGTACTTTCCAGTGCTTATAAAAACAGGTTATTAGCTTAGTATTTTTTAGAAAAGCTAATAATGTAATTCTTATTTTAATCAACTAAGTTTATCAATTTCTTTCGCAGTATATTAATTTATTGCTTTTGGTTTTTAGCGCAGGCTAGCCGATAGCAGCGGAGACGGTCCATCGACGTCCTCAGCTGGCGGAGGGTCGGATTTGTCGGCTGACGAAGAGTCGGAGCGTCCACATGTTCAGGAGTTAGCAGACGAACTAACTCCTGAACATGTGTTCAACCTTATCCCGAATGCGGTCTATGAGGCTTTAGAAGACCCTCTTAGACCCCGGGAAGAGTCCCCGTTAGGAGCTCTACGTAAGTTAAAACAAACAATTAATTACTAATGAGTTATTGAAAACTTTACCAAATATGTGGTTCTTTAACAAATTGTTTTTTGTTTCAGCTGAAGGAGATTTCGACCAATTTGCGGCGATCTTTGACCTTGAACCGTCAGGGATCGTCGAGTACGATGTAGAATATTAGGCAAAAGGTAGTTGATCAAGTCTTGATTAACATAAATTCTTATAAATTGTTTAATAACTGTAGAATTTATAATAAAAATATTATTAAAATATTTCAGGAGCAGCCACTATCAGGGACCAGGGAGGGACAATAGCAGTCCGACTATGGGATTAAACTGTTGCGTTAACGGAAGTATGTTTTTAAATGAATATTATTATTTATGATATAATATTTTTCAGTGATATGAAACGGTTATTAATTTAGGTGCATATTTTTTTTCAGTTTGTCAGTCAATGTAACCAAGAAACCGGAGGCTAGAACCTATGGAGAATAAAAAAATAACACCTACAGTAACGTGGTCTGCGTTGTTCGAAGTAAGTATTTTTAATGATTATTCATTTTCTTCAATTTATCTTTACATAATAAATTTAAAGTCCTGACTTAACTACACATCAACGCACAGCCTAATTTGCAATGATTTTTCTTTTAAATGTGTAACTAAGAAAAGGAGTTTGGAAAATTCAATGGGATAGGGACTTACCCGAGTGTAATCGCAGGACACTGGTAGTAGAAAATAATTCCTAGAAAATATTTAAAAAATAACTATAGTTCTGTTAATTCTTTTTCAGCGACAAGAACTATGTTACACATTCACATATAAAAATCATCGAGAGCTACGACAGCATATGCAAGACATTTTAATACAAAGATATCTCTTTATTTTTTTAGATAGTAATTAGATAATTTATTTATATTGTTTTTTTATTTATTTATTACGTGATAAAATTAAAGTTGTAGAATGGTATGTTCTTTAGTTCCCTTTTTAATAAAAGTCTATGTACAAGAAATACTATTTTTATATAAGTACTTGTTTTCTAAGTAAGTAATTATTGTATACTAGCTGACCCGGCGAACTTTGTTCCGCCTTAAAGGCAATAAATAAGCATTTTTTTTTAATCGAACGGGATAAAAAGTATCCTTTTAAGTGGAGTAACTAACACGACTTTCTTTTATATATATAGATTTGTAAATATTAAATAAATTGTGTATATCGATAAAAACGTGGTTTCCTTATCTTTTTTCATATTTATTTATTATTCCACAAACCTAGGCCGATGTACTTTTTCTCTCATGTTTTGTGGTGCGATAAATAAATGACACAAAAAATCTTCAATAAAACTTTCTAGTTGTACTTAGTGTTTAGTTTAGTTTTCACCTTTTTATTCTAAATAAAAACTGACATCATAATACCCGTCTGCTGTAGCTTTGTTCTTTCTTACATACATAGGGAGATAGTTAAAGTTTTACATACATGGTTAACTACATTAGTATTATTAGACACGGGTCTAGATCGCGATAAAGATAGTCATTGTTATTAATTTCCTCGCCGAAGTTTTAAGTTAAGTTTGCCGAAACGTAGTTACCCTAATAAACATAATATACATATAACATAGTAAACATAATAAAAAACTATTATACCAACGAATAATTATTTCTGTGAGTTAATATTTATTCGTCAGCAATTTGTTTTTAATATTAGCTTAATAAGCAGGACAGAATCTATGTAAACAAAGATAGACTTTAAAAAACTGAGAGGAAAAACAAACGAAAAACACAGGTAGGTAGGTATGATATCAACTATACGTATGTAGGTGCCTTCATACATTTTATTTCATTTAGACTCACATAAAGTTGATGATTTGCAGACATACATAGCCCACCTACTCTACTTAGATTAGATAGGTTATTTAATTTAATTGCAGTAGTAGTATGTGATGCTCCTAAACTATAAATTCAAATGGAAGATATTTGGAAGTGGCACTATTGTTTAATATACTATGGTAAAAAATGCAACTTAAATTAAATATTTTATATGTATTTTAAATATACAGGTTTCTAAAATAGAAAGCTTCATTATCGAAGATAAGCTGAACCCGATATTTTCACGGAATCAGAACTTATCCTGATGGAACCACGGACCGCAGCTATTATCCTTATATAATTTTACTTTTTATTATAATAAGTATGAAATAAGTTAGAAAGTAGTAAGTATAATTAATATAGATTCAGTTTAGTCTAAGTTCTGTTATGTAAAATGGATTACATTGTATTATATTAAGTGTAGAATCTGAAATAAATAAATAAGTAGGTACTTATTTTATAGTCGTACATAAAATCATGTTTCGACATGTACGAAAACTCGTTGATGTCTTTTAGAACTCAAATCTTGTTTCGTAGCGCTGTCTCGTAGTAGTCATTAAAAATCTGCTCCAGGTAAAAAAACTGGAATTGAGGTAGGTACTCGTAACGAACACATTTTCTGACTAACACAAGACAATAGCTAGGTACCTGGAAATTCCTAACGGTGATTACGGGTCAGGTAGTGGACAGAGAATAAGAATTTGACTGTAAAGTAGGTATAATTATTGAATGAATCGAGGATATAATAAATGACCTAGCCGCCTGCAATCTACGAAATAAAATTAAATAATAAAACTAAGTATCATAATTCATTTTTTCTCTAAGGTAATTAATTATTTTCGGGCAAATGTATTTTGAAATATTTATTTATTTTTCGTATTGGTATGACTCAGTAACACCAAAAATGATGCTTGAAGAGCTTTGTTTGAAATATGAAGTAATTTCGGACGAAAATGAATATAATGTACGATACATATGAATTATGGTAGGTATAATAAATATTGAATTAAATTAGTTCATAATAAAAACACAAAATCGTACTTGGTTTTTAGAAGAAAAAAAAGTGAATTCGGTTGTTTACTTACTACCCCCGACTATTCGAAATTTCATGCAAAACACTTGACTTACGAGAGCTGTACAAGCGACTACGGATCTAATGATGGGAGAAGGATATAAGATACTCTTCATCCCGTAAATCCCGCGGCATCGAGTTTCACTTACGTGGGTGAAACTGCGAGGCGCAGCAAGATTATAATACAAAGATATTAAGGGCCGACACAAACCCAATATTGTGACTGGGATATAGTGATTCAATATTTCAAATGCGTAAAAGAAGTAGGTACGTAAAATGCGACTATTCAACCCCTATAACAATGGTACACGAGTACATAATAAAAAAAATGTGTGTAAGTATTAAAAAAAACCGCTTTTCGAAATGTTTCTATTTTAATATAATTACCTAACTTATCGTACATAAAATTAAAAAACGTACACAACATAATAAAAAACTAGTGAATTAATATTTATTCACATTTCCTGTCAAATAAAATGAGCATTATTATACTTAGCACGGCAGAATCTATGTATGCGAAGATAGACTTTAATAAACAGAGAGACAAGAAAGAACACCAAACAGAAAATAAAGGTACGTATAGATTATAAATTATACAATCATTTATTTCATATACCTAGACGAACATAAAGATGATGACTAGCAGACATACATGGCCTACTTACTCTGCTAAAATTATATAGGTACTTATTTTAAATACAATAAAAGTATGTGATGCTCCTTGCTATAAATACAATTGGATGGCATCCAGAAGTGGCATTTCTTGACAATTGTATAATATACCATGGTCAAGAAATGCCATTTTAATTAAATATTTTATACGTATTTGAAATACACAGGTTTCTCCAATAGATAGCTACATTATCGAGGAATATCAAAGGATGATCCCGATATTCCCACGGAATTGGAACTTTACCGGGTGAAACTGCGGGACGTAACTAGTATAACTGTATACTTTTACTTTTTATTACAATAAGTCCTAATTTTATACACGTTAGTACATAAAATCATGTTTCGACATGTACGAAGTAAAACTCGTTGATGTCTTTTAGAACTCACATCTTGTTTCGTAGCACTGTCTCGTAGTAGATGCTACGAAGGAAGGAATTGTGGCTTTAGCATTTAAATCTAGTTTATTTTCTAATACAAGTTGAAATATTTGCAGTGTGCATTCGTCAGTTACATTTTATCTTTAATCACGTCTTTATAAACCTGCTCCAGGTAAAAAACCGGAATTAGGTACTCGTAACAAACACATTTTCTGACTAACAAAAGACAATGGCTAGTTACCTGGTAATCCTTAACGGGGATTACGGGTCAAGTAGTGAACAGACAATAAGGATTCGACTGTAAAGTAGGTTATTATTGAACTAATAAAGGGTATAATGATCTTGCCGCCTACAATATGGGAAATGAGGTTAAACAATAAAACTTTCTCCAAGTCATAAAAAACTTACGATTTTGTATTTTTGAAGTGTTGGAATGTAGATACAACTAAATACATTTTGTGCTTTTCTAAAAGAATTACTTACAAACAAGCCTACGCATACCTACCTACGAAAAATAGTAGTTTTTCCAAAAATTAAATAGATTTGTTATGGATTATTGTACCAATATTTAATTACTAGCAGCTCCCCGCGGTTTCATCCGCATAAGTCCCGATCCCGTGGGAATATCGGGATCAAAATCTAGGGATATCGGGTAGCCTATAGCCTTCCTCAATAAATGGACTATCCAACCCCGAAAGAATTTTTCAAATCGGACCAGTGGTTCCTGAGATTAGCGCGTTCAAACAAACAAAAAAAACAAACAAACAAACTCTTCCGCTTTATAATAGTAATAATAGATTATACTGTTATTACTGAAGTAAAAATATGTATACTAAATACATTAAATTAATTGGTTTCTTTATTGGTTACATTATTTAGCCTTACCAAGTAGAGACATGTAAGTAGTAGTTTATCTAAGATATTATTTTTCATAAACCAACTTCCGGTAGGATTTGAGCGCATCGCGTCCCTCTCATAACCGGTAGGCGAGAACCGAGTTAACATATCGAGTAAGTAAACTCTCACTTAACACCTTACATAAAACTTTAACATAATAATATATTTGAGAAGTAAAAAGCATTTTAAAATTCTATTGTTTAAATTAGTCTCACACAAAGGCATTCAATATACATCCATACTGAAAAAGACTATCGACCGCGCAATGTTCGCACTCGTTACGAACGAGTTGGAATATAGCAACAAATTGTCAACTATTAAAATTAATTGTGAATTATTATATCTTTGTTGCAAACAAAATTATTTCTATACTATTCATACTTACTTCTATACTATGTTAATGACTTTTTATATCTAATAATGTTGTACCCTGATACAACATTAACATTGGGAATCGGTAGCTATTGTAGGTACCTACATGGATACCGACGTACTTATAATATGAGCTTATTAATTAGAAAACTATACTCAGCAAGCCGTAGTTCACCTTATTTTTAGGAGGATATATTTCAATTTACAAAATTATGAAGAAACTGCTTTTCGACTTTGCAGACTAAGATATTATTACACTATTTTTTTAACACACTAGTTTAATGTTGTATATCATAGTTTACGACTATGGTATACAACTTTATTATTACACTAATTTAAAGAAGATAACATTGATATTATACCACAATATTTAAATAAGCACGTATTTAGTATTTACCTATACTTTAATCTTTCTTGAAATTATTTATATTCTGAAAGGTGTATTTTCAAATATTTAGTTAAATTAGTTCATAAAAATTTCAATAAACAAAATCAAACAAATGAAACTCGATTATTACAATATCAAAACGTTATTTTATGCCCATAAAAGTTGTTTCATTTTCAACTCTACAACTCTTAAAATTTTGCAAAACGAAACTTTATTTTTGTTACTAAAATTATTATTGATCTCACAAATGCTACCTACATACCTAATGCTTAAAGGTAATAAGCCAAAATGACCCTTACGTGTAGTGAAAGTACTTCATGTTTAGCCTAATTACCTTAAACAATACTGGTCCCTACCCTTATCGCAGGGATGCGTTCGCGCAGGTAATCGAGTATAAAAGCACGAACAACGAGGATTGAGTTATCATTTGTGTTTTGCACTTCAACCTGTAACTACAAATTGTAACATTTACTAGTGCAAAATTGATAGTGTAGTTACTAAATTCGTTTATTTTTAAATTTAATCTTTAATTTTGAATAATGAGTTCTCGCCGCCGCCAGACCCGTTCTGTAGCCGTCCCTCGGTCGGAGCAGGAGGCTCCTGACTTCGGAGAGGGTCCCCCGGTTGAAGCCGGGCTCCGGAAGCGCGGTAGACCGAGAGGCGCGAACAGGACGCCTCTTGCTAAGGTAAGTTCCTTTTACCAGTTACGTGTGTAACGTTATATTTTTTATTATAGTAACCTGTTTAATTAAGAGCTTATTTTGCATCTAATTTACAACAATCGTTTGTTATTGACAGGAACAAGTCGCAACTCGGAAAAACTATTACGAGCATCAGAGTCGAGTCAGGCGCAAGGAGCAGTACGATGCTATTGCGGAGGCGTTGCAGCTCGACTCAAGGGTAATTTTTATTTTTCGCAAATGTCATAAACTTTTGTTGGTGTTAGAAAGTTTTTCCATTTAAAATAACAAGTTAATTAATTTGCGTAAGATGTAGGTACTAATGGATAATTATATAGTAAATTACTGTTTTTCTGACACTAGATGCCTACGACGCTGATCTTTTAAATAGTATAAGAGCTTATGATCATTTTAAAATGCATCTTTCTGTTTGCAGGTCACAACGAAGGACATAATGCGCTACGCAATTCAGCGTTTCGTGCAGGCGTCCTCGTCGTCGTCATCAGATGACGTCGACACATTACGAAGAATTAATAGCAATTTGGAAAGTCAAAGTAAGTTTTACTTGATAACAAAAAATAACTGTACGTATCATATTATTTTGAAGTAGTGTTAAATACAAAATTTGATTTCAGTCGCAACGTTGATGGCCAGACTAGGGGATGACGTCGAGCTGGACGATAGCAGCGATGATTCGGAGACCGCGGAGTCATCCCCCAAACGAGTAAGTAAATCTGACCTTTTACTGCTTATAAATAGGTAATTATTAATTCAGTAAAATTTAGTTAGAAAAGCTATTCATATCATTCTTATTTTAATACTAAGTTTATTAATTTCTTTCGCAGTATAATAATTTATTGCTTTTGGTTTTTAGCGCAGGCTAGCCGAGCGTCCACATGTTCAGGAGTTAGCAGACGAACTTACTCCAGAACATGTGTTCAAACTTATCCCGAATGCGGTCTTTGAGGCTTTGGAGGACCCTCTTAGACCGCGGGAAGAGTCCCCGTTAGGAGCTCTACGTAAGTTTGAAAAAAAATAAACCCATTACTGACGAGTTATTGAAAACTTTATTAAATTTGAAGTTCTTTAACAAATCGTTTTTATTTCAGCTGAAGGGGAATTCCACGATCTTTCTTCGATCTTTGACCTGGCACCGTCAGGGATCTTCGAGAACGATCTGGAATATTAGGCAGTAGGTAGTCGATCAAGTTTTAAATATTTATATATAAACTCTTATAAATTATTTTGTAACTGTTGAAAATTGTTTTAGGAGCAGTCACTATCAGGGGCCAGGGAAGGGCTACAGCAGTGCGACAATGGGATGAAACTGTTGCGTTAACGGAAGTAAGTTTTAAATTGTTTTTTTTTATGATTAAAATATTTACCAGTGACTTGAATCGTTCATTAATTTAGGTGCCTATTTTGTTTCAGTTTGTCAGTCAATTCGATCGGGAAACATGGGGCATCAACTTTTGAAGAAGGAAAAGAATACGTATACGAATAAGAACGTTTTACTTTGAATCTAGTTTAAAACGAGGAACCTATGGTCCAAGATCTCCGTTGTTTGAAGTAAGTAGACATTTTAAATGAGTGTAACATTTAGGCAATTTATCTTTACATATGATACATTTAGAATTCAAAATTCTGACTGATTGATTGATAATACACTAACGTGGATGAAACTGCGGGACACTGACAGTAGAAAATATTTTTTAACAAATAACTATATTATTGTTAATTTTATTTCAGCGCAAACTTTGCGAAGAGAACTTCGTTGCACATTCACACATAAAAGGGTCGAGAACTACGACAGCCTCCGCATGAGATTTTATTTCATAGAATTATCTTTAATGAATTAGAAAATAAGTGTAAATAATTTATTTATTTCGGTAATTTTTTAAAATTTTTTGTATTAATCTATAAATTTTGCAATTATTTTTTGTTTTTAATGGTATGTTCCATAATTCTTTGTTACCTTCTTAATGAAAGACTATGTACAGAAAACCACTATTATTATTTTACTTGTAAGAACTTGCTTTCTAAGTAAGTAATTTTTGTATAGTTGTAGAAATTGAATAAATTGTGTATACTGATAATAACTTGGTTTCTTTTTTATTTCCAATTTATTAATTATTTCACAAACCGAGGCCAAGGTACTTTCTGATTTAGGGTACGATAAATTACTGGCACAAAAAAATCATCAATTAAAACTTTTTGGCAGTACTTAGTAGTTAGAAATAGTTGTTTCCCTCCTTTTTTCTTAAAATACGAAAATCATAATATTGGTTTATCTGTCTGATAAATCTTTGTTCTTTCTTACATACATAGGTAGTTAGTTAAAGTTTTACCTATGTCATTATTAAGTTCAGACGGGCTCCATAATTCCATACGTAGGTACCTAATCAGTTTTCTGAAATATTTAATTAAATCTTAGTAGAGTTACGACCGCCTATTATTGAAATTTTATACAAAATACTTAAAACTCGTATTGTTAAGGTATTAGTGCAAGAATCGTACAGGCGACTATGGTTGATTTATGATGGGTATGCGAATACGAAGTTCAGCTGTAGTTCGAAATTCGATTAATAAATACTGTTTTATTGTAGCAATTCATAAATAACGAATTCTCAATGATTATCTTACGGATTTCGTTGAACTATGTTTCGTTGCATTTTGGTAGTAAAACGTCCATAGGTACGCATTATAATTCTTAATCTCTTATCATATTTTTTTTGTCAGATCTATCAATATGCTACAGTGTGTTTCAGGGACGGTAATATCCAGAACTACTCCCCTTCAGCTTAAATTACAAATTATAAATCCCTGTGAGTAAGCCCACCCAAGAGGTAACCTATAATAATAGTACCTAATAAAAGAGGGTATGTATTAATAAAAAAAATGGTGTTTAAAATGTATTTATTTTCATATTAGTACCTTATTATACAAAACATAAAAAAATTCAACATAAAATTAAAATAAAAAGGTACGTATAAATTATAAACTATACAATAAGGTTTTTCATATAGACTAATACAAAGATTGCAATTGCAGACATACATGACCATTGACCAACCTATACCTGCTCTACTTATATTAGATAGGTACTTAATGTAATTCAATAAAAGTATGTGATGCTCCTATACTATAAATACAATTGGAAGTTATCTAGAAGTGGCATTTCTTGACTATTGTATAATATAATATTATATAATATAATATACAATGGTCAAAAAATGCCATTAAAATTGTTTTTTTGTGAAACCGCGGGACGCAGCTAGTATACCTTCTATACTTTTTATTACAATAAGAACTTATTTTATACTCGTACATAAAATCATGTTTCGACATGTACGAAGTAAAACTCGTTGATGTCTTTTAGAACTCATATCTTGTTTCGTAGCACTGACTCGTAGCAGATGCTACGAATGACGGGATTGTGGCTTTTGCATTTAAAATCAGTTTTTTTACTATAATTCAAGCAGTGCTATATTTGCAGTGTACATTCGGTAATTACATTTGATATTCAATCTCGTCTTTAAAAACCTGCTCCAGGTAAAAAACCGGAATTAAGTATTTGTAACAAACACATTTTCTAACTAACACAAGACAATGGCTAGGTACCTGGTAATCATTAACGGGGATTACGGGTCTATAGTGACTGTGGAAAGACAATAAGGATTCGACTGTAAAGTCGGTTATTATAGATCGAATCGAGGTTATTGATCTTGCCGCCTACAATTTGAGAAATGAGGTTAAACAATAACACTTCCTGCAAGGCTTATAATACTTAAGATTTTGTATGTTTAAGTGTTGGAATGTAGATAACAAAATAAAGCTAAACATCTTTTGTGCTTTTTTGAAGAATTACAAAGGAACCTATGCATACCTACCTAACGTAAAAGAGTTGTTTACCCAAAAGTTAAATATATTCAATTATACTGATATTACTAAAATAAAACTTAAATTAAGTAAAGATTTAATTTAATTGGTTTTTTATTATCATGTCGGTAAAGTTAGATACTACATATAAGCACGGGTCGGTTACCATCAACTTCTGTGACACATTCCCGCGTCCCCCGACGCGGGAACGTGAGGTACCACATACCTACTCAGAGACATGAATTTGTTTTCGGCTTATTATTTTTGCCTTTTTAAAGTTTAGTTTTGTTTTAACTTGGAAGATTTTTAAAGTCGGGGGTTTTTTAAATTTTAAATTTAGTTTCTTAATGAACCTACTTACGGTATGATTTGAGCGCATCGCGTCCTTCTCATTACCGGTAGGTGAGAAGTAATGCACCGAGCTAACATATCGAAAATATTAAAAAAAAACTATCACTTTCTGTTGGTTAGGTAAACTCTCACTTAACACCTTACATAAAACTTCAAAATATATATGAAAAGTAAAAAATAATTTTAAAGTTTTATAGCCTTACCTATTAATAATTATAAATAAAATAAATAAATAAAATAATAAATTCTGTGAACAACACACAGCGCCATCTAGCCCCGTGGTAAGCGACTAAGCTTGTGTTACGGTGACTAGACAACGGATATAATACTTATATTTATTTTTCTTTTGTAAATACATATATATTATACATAGAAGGACACCCAGACCAGACACAAATATTTATTTTAAGCATAAATACTTGCACCCGGCGGGAATCGAACCCGCAACCTCCTGCATTGCAGTCGCGCTCTCGCACGACGCGCCACAGAGGTCTTATGAATTATGACTAACTTACGCTTCATTTATTAATAAGGCTTACAAGAAATAAAAGGCTTTTTATTATTTTATATTAATAAGGCTATTAGTGTTTGATTAGTTTTAGATATAAAATATTCACCCAGACTGAAAAATACTATCGACCGCGCAAGTGTTGGAACAAATTGTTAACTATTAAACTTAATTGTGAATTAATATATCTTTGTTGCAAACAAAATGATTTCTATAATATTCAATGTTAATGACTTTTTACATCTAATTATGTTGTGCCCTGATATAACATTAAAATTGGGAATCAGTAGCTATTGTAGGTAAGTACCAACATAGATACCGACGTACTTATAATCTGAGCTGATTAATTAGAAAACTATACTCAGCAAGCCGTAGTTCTAGTTAGTGTAGTTTTTTTTACAAAAAAAGTGTATAAGAATAATTGTACAAATAAAAAGCACTGAGAGTTGTCGACCCTACTTCAAGAAATTAAAATTCTATCATTGGCTTGTATACATTTACGATATCTGTTTATTTGTGTTTAAAATTTGTAGTGAATTTATGAAAGTGGAAGATATACGCACATTGAATATTAATACTAGATACAAAAGTAATTTGTACTATCCACAATCCAGGATACAAATGTTGTCAAAGAGTCCACATTATATGGCAATTTCAATATTTAATAAGCTGCCTCAGCATATTAAGATTGAGAAAGATGTGGCTAGCTTTACCAAGAAACATAAAGATTATCTCATAGAGAAAGCTTTCTATTCGGTAAAAGAATATTTGGATTTTAAGCAGAGGTGATCAATGAATATTAAATATTATTATTAGATTAGTTTTAGTATAGATATTTTTAAGTTTTTGCAATGTCTGGAAAAGGCGCTAAGTTGTGAAGTGCTAAACTATTTTTAAGAACCTTGTTACACTTAGCAAGCAATAAATGATTGATTGATTCTCCTTAGTATTAGGAGGACAATATTTCAATTTACAAAATTATGAAGTAAGTTAAAGTAAACCATAGTTTACGACTATGATATACAACTTTAAAGACTAGGATATTATTACACTAATTTAAAGAAAATAACATTGATATTATACCACAATATTTAAAGAAGCACTTATTTAGTGTTTAGTGTTAAAGTATTATACTTCAATCTCTCTGTATTTTTGTAAATATATAGTTAAATTAGTTCATAAAAATTACAAAGCGGAGTCAAACAAAAGAAACTCAATTATTACAATAATAAAACATTATTATATGCCTATACAAGTTGTTTCATTTCTAACTCTACAACTCTCAAAATTTTGCAAAACGAAACTTAATTTTTATTAATAAAATTATTACTGATCTTACAAATGCTACCTACATACCTGAAACTCAAAGGTAGTAAGCCAAAATGACCCTTATATATGTGGTCAAAGTACTTCATGTTTAGCCTAATTACCTTAAACAATACTGGTCCCTCACTTATCGCAGGGATGCGTTCGCGCAGGATCTCGAGTATAAAAGCACGAACAACGAAGATTAAGTTATCATTACTGTTTTGCACTTCAACCTGTAACTACAAATTGTAACATTTACTAGTGCGAAATTGATAGTTTAGTAAATTTATTGAGTTGTTATCTTTAATTTTGAATAATGAGTTCTCGCCGCCGCCAAACCCGTGCTGCAGCTGTCCCTCGGTCGGAGCAGGAGACTCCTGACTTCGGAGAGGGTCCCCCGGTTGATGCAGGGCACCGGAGGCGCGGTAGACCGAGAGGCGCGAACAGGGCGCCTCTTGCTAAGGTAAGTTTATTTTACTAGTTACATGTAGACGTAATCATTTTGTTACAGTAACTTATTTAATTAAGAGCTTAATTTGCACCTATTTTACACCTATCGTTTGTTATTGACAGGAACAAGTCGCAACTCGGAAAAACTTTTACGAGCATCAGAGTCGAGTCAGGCGCAAGGAGCAGTACGATGCTATTGCGGAGGCTTTGCAGCTCGACTCAAGGGTAATTTTTATTTTTCGCAAATGTCATAAACTTTTGTTGGTGTTAGTAAGTTTTTCCATTTATAATAACAAGTTTATTAATTTGCGTAAGATGTACTAACGCAATTCAGCGTTTTGTGCAGGCGTCCTCGTCGTCGTCAGATGACGTCGACACATTACGAAGAATTAATAGCAATTGGGAGAGTCAAAGTAAGTTTTAATTGACAACAAAAAATAACTGTACGTATCATATTATTTTGAAGTAGTGTTTAATACAAAATTTGATTTCAGTCGCAACTTTGATGACCCGACTTGGAGCAGACGCCGACCTGAACGAGCTGGACGATGACAGCGATGATTCGGAGATCTCAGAGTCATCCCCCACGAGTATGTAAAACTGACCTCTTATATATTCTTTAGTCCAGTCCACTGCTTATTAAAAGAGGTAATATTTAATTCAGCAAAGAGAGGAATAACAACGCCAACGACCTTGAAACTGAAAATCCCTGTCGGGCTCATCGAAAATTGTTGATTATTTCATGACGGAATGTTGTAGAACTTTTTTTTGTGTATGGATTGGATAGAACTATTGAAGAATTCCACCTGAATCTAGCAAGAATAATTCCAAGGAGTACTATTAGTTGGTGGTGAGGAGAAAAAGAGGAAGATTGCAAGTGAATTACAAATGTCTAGCCTAAAGGAAAGTTTTACAGAAAGTTATAGTCTTCAAGCTACTGAAGATGCCACCAAGTGGAATGAGTGCTTGAATCCATCATTATTTTCATTGATACACAATTGTTGGTTTGATTCTGAAGTGAGAAAAAAGAATAGCTTACCTCCTGTAACTGATAACCAGAGTGCATTTGAAAAGATGTGTAGAATGGGGTTTTATTATTTACTCATAAAGAGAATTCATTTTGGGATTGGGTTCCTATTAGAAAACGAGAGCTTCTTTACTAGGATACCATGGAATGAAACCAACCCTTCGATGATAAATGAACACAATAGAGAATCCACGATAAAATTGATTGTGAGGATTACCTTTCAGCTTCTCCAGGTTTCTTGATGGGGATGTTGAATGCAGCATCAACTACTGTTGGTTTAAAAGCAATTGGAGGAGTTGAAATACCTAATACTATATAGTAAGAAGCCTTCGTTCAAGTGATGATTCAATGACTGTTTTTGTTGCTAACTCACTGCCCTCTCTTGCATCATTGATTGGTATCATATATAGTGTTTATAGACTATTTGGAATAAACCCAAGCAAGGAGAAAACCATATTATTCCCTGAATCATATGGTGAATACACAAGCTGGTATCAGGATAAAGTGTTTGTTGGTCAATATGGAGTGGAAACAAGTTCATTAAAGCCAATGGGGAAGAATCCTCAAGATGATTTTAATAGTGTAGCAGCAAACACATTACAATTGATGAGAACACATGTAATAAATGTTATGGGTGCTATAATTAGGATGAGTATAGAGATAAATAATGTCAGAAGGTTATGGAATATAGCAAGCAAGAGGGGATCAGAGGAAAAGAAAAAGATAACAGAAAATGTACTATTTTTAGCAGATGGAGGAAACAATCCTTGGACTCCAGAAAACTTAGCTGCTGATGAATCAGTCATAAGATTTAACAATATCACTAGTAATATTGATAAAGAGTATTTTTATAAAGTCATGAATCCTGGGAACCCATTCTCAGAACCTGCTGAGGAACAATTGTTATTTTGTAAAGATATAGGAATAATTGTATCACATGAAGACCACAACCCTAGAAATGTTTTCTGTTATATAAGACGATCAAACAGGACAAACAAAAGCGACACATCAGTTGAAGATTCTAATTTTGAGAAAGCAAGTATTTTGTAATTTAATTAAGTTCCGCAATCGAATGTTCTGTAATTCTTAATTACCTTCTTAATGAAATACTTTGTACAGGAAATCACTGTTATTATATTAGTTAGTTAGTTAAGATTTTAAATAAATTGTGTATACCAATTAGAACTTGGTTTCCTTGTTTAATTTACCATTTATGAATTATATCACAAACCGAGGCCGAAGTAGGTACTTACTCTCTCATGTTTTATGGTACGATAAATAACCGACACAAAAAAAACATCAATAAAACTTTCTAGTTTTCCTTAGAAGTTAGAAATAGTTTGCACCCCTGTTTCTGAACATAAGGAACTCATAATATCGGTCTATTACAGCTTTGTTCTTTCTTACTTTCATAGGTAGGTACTCAAAGTTTTACATACAAAGTTAAATACAGTCAGGCTCCATAATTTATATACGTACTCAGGTTTCAGAAAAAAATTGAATCGTTTGTAGACTTACGACCTCCGACTATTTGAAATTTCATACAAAACCCTTGACTCGTATTGCAAAGGTACGTGCGAGCGCCGTACAAGCGACTACGGATCTAATGATGGGTACGCAAAAACGTGACCAACATAGTTATAGTTAAATAAGTTGGTAATTAAATTAATGAATGAGTTTAAGTTACATATTACTATAATTTTTAAATACATAATTGTAATATAATACAAAGATATTAAGGGCCCACATAAGCACATCGTGACTAGGATATAGTACTATCCCTAAAGATTGAATATTTAAGATGCGTAAAATAAAGACGAAATATGCGACTATTCAACACATATAATAAAATGGTAGGTATTATCTATACTAATATTATAAAGCGGAAGAGTTTGTTTTTTTGTTTGTTTGAACGCGCTAATCTCGGGAACCACTGGTCCGATTTGAAAAATTCTTTCGGTGTTGGATAGTTCATTTATTGAGGAAGGCTATAGGCTACTTTTGATCCCGATATTCCCACGGGATCGGGACTTATGCGGGTGAAACCGCGGGGAGCTGCTAGTACGTAATAATAGAGGGTATGTATTAATAAAAAAATCGCTTTTCGAAATGAATCTTTTTTAATATAAGTACCTAAAATTAGTACAAAAAACGAATAAATAAAATATTTAATTTATGTACCTGGCAAATTTAATGAGCATTATTATACTAAGCGAGACATAATCTATCTATGCGAAGATAGACTTGAATAAACAAAGAGAAAAGGAAGAACCAAAAACACAGAATATGAAGGTATGTATGAAGGTAGGTATTTCATATTGACAAACATAAAGATGATGAATTAGATAGGTACTTATATTAAATTACAATAAAAGTATGTGATGCTCCTATACTATAAATACGAATTTAAGTATCTGAAATTGGCATTTTTTGACTATTGTATAAGTACCATGGATGGTCAAAAAATCCCACTTGAATTAAATACTTTATACGTATATGAAATACACAGGTTTCTCCAAAAGACAACTACATTATTGAGAAATAACATACGCAGATCCCGATATTCCTACGGATTTGGAACCTATCCGACTGAAACCGCAGGACGCAGCTAGTATACCTATATACTTTAACTTTTTATTATATTAAGTACTTATTTTATACTCGTAAATAAAATCATGTTTCGACATGTACGAAGTAAGACTCGTTGATGTCTTTTAGAGGCTTTTACCATTATGGCCCCTTTCCGCGGCGGTCACGTTCGTGATGGCCCCGAATTCGATCATTTTGATTGCATTTAATTTTATTATTTTTCTGCTTGTAGCGTTAACATAAAAGCGATATATTTTTTTCTGTATTCACGATATTTAACACCAAGCAATTTAAACCGAAAAATTAGTTTAATTGCAAGTGATGTAAAGTGTGATCTGTTCTGTTACAAATGTGGAAAATGCGTAGATTTGATGTGGAAGGTACAAAGTATGAGTCTTGCAAAATGTTCTATGTAACCTAATTAATTTACAAATGAAATAAGAAACATACCAAGTAAATATAACAATTTAAATTTGTTACAGGTACTAAAATTTTAAATTATTGTATAATTTAAGAGAAAACCGTCAATTTGAACATGAACATGTTTTTTTACCTAAAAAGGAATACAGAGAAAGGCTTGTAAAACCTACCTGGGCACAAACCGGTTACGATAGGTAAATTTACGATAAATTTTCAAGTGTTTGGAAGTGCTGCAAAAAAAAACAACCCGATGTACTGGTGCTGTGAAATTAAATTATGCAAGTGACTTTGTTACAATCCTAGTATGTCATATACCACAATGTATACCAGATTTTTTTTTAAATGAAGTGCGTGTGGCAGTCTACGAATTAAAAAACGAGGTGGGCATCAATTATGATCCAATTCAGCAGATTTATGAAAAAAGATGATGGAATTAAAGAACAGAGGCCCCGGTACACAAACTCCGACGTTTCAAACTCTGAAAACCACACTTTATAAATCAAAGAACAAGGCGTTAAAAGTACAAAAAACATCTTTCAGAAAACCAGCTGATGTTACTATTCCCGATAAATTCAGAATGAATCTATTATGTGACTGGACTGAAAACAGCAATCGAATACTTTGTGTCTCCGGAAGGTCGAAAAAACTTGAAAAATGTTATACTGTTTATTTATGTGATGGGACGTTTGACTGTTGCCCTGAACCATTCAAACAGATTTTCACAATTATAAATATTGCGATTATAACAAAGTACTTTCCTTTTTTCCTAGACATTTATGTAACTCCTATTTAAATTATTCAAAGTTGGTTAAAGACTCTGTTGCTGATGCTACTTTTAAGCTAAATTTACTTTTAATCGTCATTAACAATAAATTTGTAAATCGTGGCCATCTCGAACGTGGCCGCCGCGGAACGGGGCCTTAATGGCAAAACCCCTTTTAGAACTCAAATCTTGTTTCGTAGCAATGTCTCGTAGTAGTTGCTACGAAGGACGGAATTGTGGCTTTTGCATTTAAAATCTAGTTTTTTTTTTCTAAAACAGGCTTAGATATTCGCAGTGTGCATTCGTTAGTTACATGTTATCTTCAATCCCGTCTTTAAAACCCTGCTCCAGGTAAAAAACCGAAATTAAGTACTCGTAAGAAACGTATTTTCTGACTAACAGAAGACAATGGCTAGGATAGACAATAAGGATTCGACTGGAAAGTAGGTAATTATTTAACGAATCGAGGATATAATGACCTCGCCGCCTACAATCCGAGAAGGTTAAATAATAGAACTTTGGTGCAGCAGTCCCTAATCCTGGGAGGGGGGAGGGAAGTAGCCCGTCCCCGCCCCGGCCCGGACATGGCTCAGTCTAGTATAAATCATGCTTAATTATATAAGTTACTGTTTTTCTGAAATTAGATGCCTACTTTCGAATATTAAAAGAGCCAATGTTAATTTTGAAATAAATCTTTTTATTCCCAGGTCACAACGAAAGACATCATGCGGTTCGCTATTCAGCGTTTCGTGCAGGCGTCCTCGACGTCGTTAGATGACGTTGACATATTGCGAAGAATAAATGACAACTTAGACAATCAAAGTAAGTTAGACTTAACAACAAAAAATAACTGTAGGTACCTATTACATTATTATGCATCTTTTTGTCTGCAGGTCACAACGAAGGACATAATGTAGTTCGCAATTCAGCGTTTCGTGCAGGCGTCCTCGTCGCCATCATCGTCAGAAGACGTCGACACATTAAGACGCATTAACACTAATTTATAAAGTCAAAGTAAGTTTAACTTAACAACAAAAGATAACTGTAGGTATCATACTATTTTGAAGTAGTGTTTTACACGAAATTTGGTTTAGTCGAAACGTTGATGGCCCGACTGGGTGATGACGTCGATCTGAACGAGATGGCAGCGATGATTCGGAAACCTCGGAGTCATCCCCCAAAGTGTAAGATAAACTGACCTATTATATTTCATTAGTATTTTCTACTGCTTATTTTTAATTCAGGTAAGCTTAGTTTAAGAAAAATGCATATTTTTAAAATGTTGCCTACACTAAAGTTAAGGTAGGCAAGATTTTCGTGTAGGTAATTCTTATTTTAATGGCTTTTGGTGCTGACTAACAGACTCGCAGCGCAGACGGAAAGTCAACGTCTTCTGCTGACGAAGCTACGAATTCGTCTGCTGACGGAGCGTCGAATTTGTCTGCTGACTGAGGATCGAACAAGGTCGATTTTCCGCAACCAGCAGACGAACTAACTCCTGAACATTTATTCAGCTTAATCCCAAATGCGGTTCATGAGGCGTTAGAAGACCCTCTTAAACCGCGGGTAAAATCCCCGTTAGGACCTCTATAAAAAAATCCACGAGCTTTTAAAAACTTTATCTAGTTTGAAGTTCTTTAACAAACCGTTTTCATTTCAGCTAAAGGCTAAAGGAAATTTCAACAATTTTGCGGTGATCTTTGCATCTTCTAGTACGATCTGGAATATTACGCAGTAGGTAGTTGATCAAATCTTGAATATTGGTGTACTTAAATTCTTATAAATTATATAATAACTGTAGAAAATTGTTTTAAGGAGCAGCCACTACCTTGATAGTGAATACTCCTAACACAATTTTTTGGCCCTGACCCCTGGGCCAGGGACTGTAGAAGAGTGACTATGGGATAAAACTGTTGCGTTAACGGAAGTAAATTTATAATTTAATTATTTATGATATAATATTTACCAGTGACTGAAGCGGTAAACTGAGGTGCCTTTTTTCAGTTTGTCAGTCAATTTGATCGGGAAACAGGGGGCTTAAATTTATGGAGATGGAAAAAAACAACTAAATTAAAGAAATAAATGGAAAGAAATAAAAAAATAATGTCCCCATTATGATCTGTTTTGATGTCGAGTCGCTATTCACCAGGGTACCGGTGAGGGACTGTCTAGATGTCATTAGGAATAAATTCAGACACGGCAATATACCGGAGGGCCTGCCTGCGAAACTGCCTAGAGGGGAGCTACTTCGTATATCAGGGAGAACACTACTTCCAGATCGATGGGGTGGCCATTGGTAGTCCCGTTGCTCCAATCATGGCAAATATCTGGATGGAACACGTCGAAACACTAATCGACTACGATGCACCTACAGTGCGAGTTTGGAAGCGGTATGTCGATGACGCGTTCTGTATCATGAGAGGCATACCAGAAGTCGAGCAGTTTTTGTTACATCTGAACGCTATATATCCTAACCTTAAGTTTAGTTACGAGTTTAGTTACGCAACAAAGAGGGGACTCCTCTAACACAAGTTTTTATGAACTTAACAGAGGAGCTCCCACTACTTGTGTTATTTTATCAATGTAAGAGTGAAAATAAATTATTTTGATTTTTGATTTTTTTTTATTTTGAGAGAAAAACAGAACTTTCCCTTTCTGGATGTTGAAGTCATGGCACAGGAAGATGGATCCCTAAGGCACTCTGTTTATAGGAAGCCGACGCACACGGATGCGTCCTCTCACCACCATCCCCCGCAATTACTATCTGTGGGCAGATCCTTAATCTATAGGGCACATGCACTCTGTAATCCGGAGTTTCTGGATGAAGAGCTATCTCATGTGTGGGAGGTGGTGATTTGCCAACGAAGAGTACGGTTCGCAGGCCATGCCTAGCTACTAATTTCGTTATGCACATTTATTTCGCATTAGATCTTGTGTTACACCTCGACCGTCGGACCAACAAAGTACGATTTTGGTGATTTGCCAACGAAGAGTACGGTTCGCAGGCCTGGAAGGCCACGAGGAGTTAAGTAGAGACCCCTCGAAGATCTTGTGTTCCACCTCGACCGTCTCGGACCAACATGGTACGATTTTGGTGATTTGCCAACGAAGAGTCCGGTTCGCAGGCCTGGAAGGCCACGAAGAGTTAACTAGAGACCCCTCGAAGATCTTGTGTTCCACCTCGACCGTCTCGGACCAACATAGTACGATTTTGGTGATTTGCCAACGAAGAGTCCGGTTCGCAGGCCTGGAAGGCCACGAGGAGGAATATGCAAGCCAGCATTATGCTGCCGAGAATAACTTATCGAACGAAGCTGCGGTACATAATGAGAGGCATAAACGAGAATTATTCTCGCAGGAGGAGCTCATGGTATATGCCTAGCTACTAATTTCGTTATGCACATTTATTTCGCATTAGACCTTGTGTTACACCTCGACCGTCTCGGACCAACCAAGTACGATTTTGGTGATTTTCCAACGAAGAGTACGGTTCGCAGGCCTGGAAGGCTACGAGGAGTTAACTAGAGACCCCTCGAAGATCTTGTGTTCCACCTCGACCGTCTCGGACCAACAAAGTACGATTTTGGTGATTGGCCAACGAAGAGTACGGTTTGCAGGCCTGGAAGGCCACGAAGAGTTAACTAGAGACCCCTCGAAGATCTTGTGTTCCATCTCGACCCTCTCGGACCAACAAAGTACGATTTTGGTGATTTGCCAACGAAGAGTACGGTTCGCAGGCCTGGAAGGCCACGAGGAGTTAGCTAGAGACCCCTCGCAGATTTCGTGTTCCACCTCAACCGTCACGGACCAACAAAGTACGATTTTGGTGATTTTCCAACGAAGAGTACGGTTCGCAGGCCTAGAAGGCCACGAGGAGTTAACTATATACCCCTCGAACATGTAATGTGTATATATTATTTGTTTCAGCATCAGGTGAACTTTTAAGAACATCAGCGACGTGATATGATACGGGATGCGCTCCGTACCATCGCTGCAGAGCTGGGCCTCGGGTAACTTTTCCTGGTTTTTACAATTAGTATACTCTGTTTTAAATGTTCATGGGGTTTTTTAATTCCCTTCAGCCGCCTAAGAAACCAGAGAAAATAAACCGAAATGGCCATTCTACGTCATAATGGCAAAATTTTTGGACGACATTATATAAACCAAAAAATACTAAAACTACAATGATCGGTTCTTGTTAATTGACGACACCCACCAGCATACTACTTATTAACCAAAGTAGTAGTAGTAAAGAACTGATTCAGTTCTTTGGAAACTAACCATTTTTGCTGTGGCTCTTGATCTTCATGCCAAGTAACGCAGACGTAAAACGGCGAGTAGGTACTAGACGAAATCGATGACTGGTGTCGACATTGCTCACCTTTCATAAAATAAGTAGAATAGTAGTAGAAAACTGATTCAGTTCTTCGGAAACTAAAACCTTTTTGCTGTGGCTCTTGGTCTCCACACCGCGTAACACACGACGTGACACGGCGAGTGCTAGAAGAAATCGTTGACTGCTGTCGAAGACAAAGCTCATCTTCCATAAAATAAATACAATAGTAGTAGAGAACTGGTTCAGTTCTTTGGAAACTAAAACATTTTTGCTGGGGCTCTTGCTCGTGATGCCATGTAACGCAGACGTAAAACGGCGAGTACTAGAAGAAATTGATGACTGCTGTCAAAGACATAGCTTACCTTCCATAAAATAAGTACAATAGTTGTAGAGAACTGATTCACTTTTTTGGAAACTAAAACATTTTTACGGTGACTCTTGGTCTCAATGCCACGTAACGCAGACGTAAAACGGCGAGTACTAGAAGAAATCGATGACCACTATCGAATATATAAGATTTTTCTGCTTCTGGCAACACCGCGATTGACAGCTGATAAAAATTGTGACGAATAATTTATTTTAATTTAGTCTATCCTGAAGACGAGACCTGGAAAGGTCTCGAAACGTTGACCGTTGTAACAATGCTAAAAGTAATAAAAACCACGCGATTCAAACCGAAAAATGTCTTTAATTTCAATACAACATCGCGAAAACAGAAGAAGAATCTATGTTAACCGGTACGGTCCGGAAACCGCAAATAAGACTCGTCGTTTGGAGTGCTGCATGACTAGGCGCGCACGGCATCTAACTTCGCTAGATTTCCTGAAAAGATGCCGGGACAACAACATCATACCGGTTTGTGTAAGAATAACACCTAGAAGACATATTCCGGGCGGCAGCAGCATTCTGGAGACGGCAAGTAAAAAGTTACTAGTGAAACTCATACAAACGGTCCGTTACAATACTTTCAAAATCAATGAAACGGAAAAGGCGGTGTCCATTGAGCTACGGGAGGCTATGACGACTACGGATTACCAAGCGGCTTTAGAATTATGCATCAGACGATACGAACAGGTATTTGAACAGGCAAAACAACATCATATCAGAAAGTACGAAAAATTAGAAAACCAGCAAAAACGGAACGCAACTCGAACAAACAGAACACAGCTGTCAAATACGTCAGTCACGTCAGTTATCAATAGAGATGGGCCGACTAGTCGGCAATGGAGATCATTATAATTCCGAGATATTTGGGTTAATCATGATCACTCGGCGATTGTTGCTATTTTTTGATAAATTTGCACTTCGCAAGCTATAGTGAAACATCCAAAAAATGGTTGGAATAAAAATAAAAGTAGGAAAAAAAATGGAGCTGAGGCATAGTTATGACATTTTTGATGTTTAGATGATGTATGTAAGCTATGACGTGTTTTGTTTATGTTTTTCTGACTACCCACCTTCTAAACTGTAGTAGGTACTAATTAAATAAATATTGGTTTTATTGCATAATTGTTAGTTGACGACTAGTCGGCATAATTTGCCGACTAGTCGGCACCTGCCGACTAGTCGGTTAAACTGCCGACTAGTCGGCTTTCCCGACTAGTCGGCGACTAGTCGGCCCATCTCTAGTTATCAACCTCTCGAGCAAGACTTTGGATAGCGCAACTGTTGATGTTTTGCAACACGGGTTAAATTACGCGATAGTTCCCAAAAAGATATCTTACGAAACAATAATAAGCAACATAGAAGGCACCTTGGAAAAGAATGACCTACCAAAGGAAGATTTGGAGGCAATACGTCAGGACATATCATGTGTCTTGCGGAACGCAAAGATGCCGAAACCGAATCTTTCGAGACAGCAACAGGTAGCGTTGAACGCCGTAAGACGGGACCCAGACCTTACCATCCTGCGGGCGGACAAGGGAAATTCTACGGTTGTGTTGAATACGTCAGATTATAACAACAAAATGAGTGAGCTTTTGTCGGATCAAACCACCTACAAAAAAGTAAACAAAAACTCAACAACAAAAATCGTAAAACAGACAAAAGAAATACTTAAGCAGCACTCGGAAAAACTAAATCTGGACGTAGTGGCTCTAACACCAAAATGCCCAAAGGCCCCTAAGATCTATGGGTTACCTAAATTACACAAAACAAATGTTCCATTACGGCCTATTGTTAGTCAGATAGACTCACCTACCTACCTCCTGGCCAAACATCTAACGAAGGTTTTGGCACCACTTCGCGGCACAACAAGTTCTTTTGTTAAGGATTCGTACCATTTCATTAGTCATCTGAAACACCTAAAGATGAGTGATGAGGACATAATGGTCAGTTTCGATGTGCAGAGTCTCTTCACTAGCTTACCGATAGGAGAATGCATCGAAATTGTTAAAAAGAAGCTAATAGATAAAGATATTCCATCTGAGTATGCAGATGTGTTGGAACATTGTCTCACCAGCGCACACTGGGATCCGCTCATACAAGTCGATGCGCATAACTATGTTTGATAGTTTACAGCTATGTTAAAGGTGTTTTTATATTTTTTACCGATAAATAAAATAAAAATATGGATTTTTTTTTAATTTTTTTTAATTTTTTTTTAATAATTGACAAAAATTCAAAATATTAATTCATTATTTCTTGAGGGTTATGTGGGATAATCATTTTGACAGGTATTATAAATTGAGTTAGGATGTGTACCTTTGAAACGCGCCTTCCAATGAGAAGAAGGCACAAGAAACTCATGCGTTTTTTTCCTCATATGTAAGCATTTTTACAATTGTCAAGTTTAAAAAGAAATGATAATAAACGGGAGCAATTAAAATAAAGTCTTTGGCTTTTTTATTTTTAAACAATCTGAGTTTTAATATAGGTAGGTAGTTCTTGAATTTTTTAAAGGACATGTCGCGTGCATCTACTGGGATCTTAATTATAACTTCATATTTTATTAAAGATGTGTTGTTTCATTTGATAATAACATGTTTATGGCTTCGGGCTCAAATGCTTTACGATCAAGTATTGGTAAAGCACGCGAATTTGTGATTACTGGATCTGACGAAACTAAAAGCCTATTAAAAACATCTCTATTGTTGTCTGTCCGAGAAGTTTTTCGACTATATCGTTCTCGATATAATTTAAAATCTTTGTTTCGGAAGCACGAAACGTTGTGCTTTCACTTAGACAACCTATTGGTATAATAAATTCCGAAACTATATCAGCCCCATGTATCAAAATTTTGTGAGCAGTTGTTGTAATTGGACACCATGGGTACAATGCAACATATTTTTTTGCTGTTTTTAAACAATATTCTTTGAATTTTACAGAGTCAATATTAAAACCACTTGATATTGTTTGTAGTGTTATATAAAATCTGAAAATATATAAATCTGTTTAGTTTGGTTCTAACTTTTTATGGTGACCTCAAATCAATTAACTTTTATTAAATACCTACGCTTTATTTTTACTTTCCACGCTGTATCTTTTGAACAATTTAATTTTTTTAATATTGAAGCGCCTGACAAAAAGTTAATACTGCTTTTATTTTGAAAAACCGCAACTCGCTTTTACTTCTCTCATCAGTTTTGTATTAACCGAAATGTGTATAACTACTATCTATATACAAATTTAAAAGTGCGTTGCGGTTTTAAAAAAAAAAGTCAGTTTTGTAATTATTTGATTAGTTTTGAATCCCATCTTGTTTACACCTATCTTACAACAGTCAACAAAACAAAAAATATACTAAAAACATCTACATACCTTCCTGACCATATGCCATCATAAATATATTTCACCGACCAAAAGAATAACGATTTATATATTTTCAAACAAATAGTAAAAATTTGTTGGCACTTCAAAATTACCAATTACGCTAACTTTATTGCACTGTAGGTAAGAAATGACTGTTGATAATCAGTTGATATTATAACAATGAATGCATAAGTTCCTTACCTACTATTTGACATTAAAAATATATTAAAATACCCTCATTTTCAAAGTTGAGTTATGCGCATCGACTTGTATGGGCGAGTTCCAGTGTGCAGCGGTTACTTACTGTGGGATAACCAGTTCTACATGCAGATCGACGGTGTTGCTATGGGCTCGCCAGTCTCTCCCGTGGTGGCGGACATATTCATGGAGGACTTCGAGGAGAGAGCGCTGCGGGGTGCCCCGGTGGCACCGAAGATCTACAAACGGTACAAAGATGACACATTTGCAATTCTCCCAAAAAATCAGGTTAACTTGTTTCTAGACTATCTAAATTCCATAAATCCCCAGATTAAATTCACAATGGAACTAGAAAACAATAAATCATTAGCTTTCTTAGACACCCTAGTCCTTCGAAGTGCAGACGGGTCACTGGGACACACAGTTTTTAGGAAACCCACACATACGGATAGGTATCTGAACGGTCATTCGCACCACCATCCCTCACAGTTAGCTACTGTTGGTAAAACTTTGTGAAACTTGTGACGAGGCCCACCTGGCAGAGGAGGTCAAGCACGTGAAACAAGTCCTACGTCGCAACAACCTCCAAGTGCCGCGCCACGTTCACAGAAGCCGCCCAAAACCACCTATGGTCGAGAGAGTCCCGGCTATCCTACCATTCATCAAGGGGGTCACCGACAAAATTGGAGGAATCTTGAGACGAGCTTCAAATAAAACATATTATAAGCCACACAAGAAGATCCAACAATTATTAAGACCAGTCAAGTGTAACATACCCCTGGAGGATGCTGGTATCTACAAAATCGATTGTGAGTGTGGCGCTAGTTACATAGGGCAAACCCAACGAAGTGTTGCCGTTCGGATTAAGGAACATATAGCCGATGTAAAGCACAGACGGTCTCTGAAGTCTGCAGTTTGTGAACACATGCTGGACAAGCCAAACCACTACCTCCGCTTCGATCAGGCACGGATACTGGCCACTGAGAAGCGGTATGTACCTAGAATGCTTCAGGAAGCCATTGAAATTCAGAAACACCCCAACAATTTCAATAGGGAGGATGGCTGGAAGGTGCCGCCTGTCTGGGACCCAGTACTACATTTGATTAAGTCCCAGGCCCAGCCACCAAGACAAGCTAGACAACAGGACACTGTCAGCCACTTTTGCCGGTTGTAGAATATAGTATTTTATATTAGCTTTTGATTAGAATAAATTTGATGTAAGCATGAGTCACCATAAAACAACCCCCAGGAGTTTCTTGTGACTGAAGGGGCGCGTTTGCGAAGTCACGTGGTGATAAATTAATCGTTGAAAGGTGATTTGTGAATAGTTGGTAATGATAGGCTAAATAAAATGTAAATAATAAAGTAAAATAACAATAAAGTAAATAAAAGTAATAGAGTTAAAATTAAATAATAAAGTTTAATAATAAAATTTAACAATAAAGTAAATAATAATCATTGCAATTTTGGAACCTGCGTAGACAGGAACGTTTTTGATAACATTTTAATAGTTTTTAATAATAAGACGGTAGTCTCACTGCAACTTTTTAATACATTAGAATGACAAATCACATCTTAGTCTATCCTGAAGAAGAGACCTGGAAAGGTCTCGAAACGTTAAGCGTTGTAACAATGCTAAAAGTAATAAAAACCACGCGATTCAAACCGAAAAATGTCTTTAATTTCAATACAACATCGCGAAAACAGAAGAAGAATCTACAAAAAAAAAAGTTAAAAAGTGAGACGTCTTCGTTACATACTAAATATCTCCAAATTATAAGTGAGTGGGACAAACTTAAACAATTAGTTAGCAGTTTTGAAAAATGTAGCTCAGAATATGACGGCACCTTAGACAGAATTTGTAGACTGGAGCAAGAGTTGGTAGAGGCACACCGGTACATTGCCTCACTAGAAGAACAATGCCATAACGGTCACACGGTCAGCTAAAATCAAAGTTTATTCAATGAATTAGTTAGTACGAACCCGCAGTTTGTTTCTAATGGAACCGATAACCACGGTCCTGTGGTCCTGTGGACCTCACTCAAAATAAAAAAATGCCTGGTGAAACAGAGGGCCTGGTACGTCTAGTCGGTTGCAGTAGAAATAAACTTAAAAAATATATGGCACGAGGGAAGGAATAGGTAGGGAGGAAAAGCAATCTGCAGGTGAAACGGGCCACCAACAAAAATCCATTAGTTATGGTTAGGTATGTAAGGGGAACAGAATAGGGGAAACAGGTATTGGAAAGAATAAGACGGGTGATGGAGAAAGAGGGTAGGAAGAACTTTAATATAGGAGAGAACGCAGAGATTATGAAAAGAAAACAAAGAATCCGCACGTGGCTCATGTGGTGGCCAGAGTAACCACCCCGGTGCACAGTGGGCTGAAATGGGAAATCAGCGGACTTAGGAATCAAATTTGATAATTCTCATTTTTTTTAATGGCGATCGCTAGAGCTAATTAAAACAATAAAAAACTGTTCCACAAGAATACTTAAATATGAAAAATTCTCGAGAAAATCGACTTTGTGTGAAAAAAAAGTATGAAACGACATATGTTTTGGTCTCTAGCTTCCAACTTACCGAGCGTGTTATGGAAGAACATCTTAACCGACAGAATTTCGTAATTTCACTTTTTTATCGAAACGTGTAGCTAAAATTATTTGACACCTATTGCGAAGACCCTTATGTTCGTATTTGAATAAATGACAAAACTATAACGGAAAATATTTTTTATCGTAAACAACAAAAGCAAAAGTTTAGAAATTATGAACTTAAAAATGATCGCAAGCGCATTATCGTAAGTGACATTTGTTGCTTACGATAAAATAATAAAAGACTTTAATGCATAAATCAGTGTTGCGTTTCGTTTTTGTAATATTGATTAGGCTGCTCGCTCTGTGAGGACGCGCCTAGAGGCGCCTTAGAGCAAAATCAAAAGCCGACACTCGATGGCTCGCGCGCTCGGTCGCCCACCCGCGGCAGCGCGCGCATCATTCAACGACATTGCGTTTAGTTTTTATAGAAAGACACAATCATTTTATTAATTTTTTTGTTTACTTCCATAAACAAAAAAATAAATAAAACAACTATTACACAATATGTTCGAATTGAAGAAAATCGGATGAAAGTTAAAATTTTGTCAAATAAATAGTCAATAGGCACGTCCACACTAACCGAGCTGCTTCGCGCGGCAAATGCCTCGCGAGGCTGCTCGCTCTGTCGCTCTTCGACAAAATTTTAAGATCTTTGGGCCCAAGCCAACCTCAACGGCTTGGTGCACCTGCTGATGAACGGACGAGGCTCTGGCGCAGACTTTCCCTTCGGGGTTGGGAGGTCAGACGGCAGTCGCTCCCGTAAAAGTCAAAATCAGCCAAATCAATATGGAAAGTTGCAAAAGAGTTTATAGCCACAGGGATAGGGCGCCGCCGCATAACGGCGCGCAGGAGCTTCGCCTGACTCCTGTGGTAAGTGGACGAGGGCTACCGTGCCACGGGCGGGCACGGCCAAAGACGTTAGCCCCGAAACACCAGGTAAAACTCCGCTTCGCAACGTGGAACATTGGCACGCTAACCGGACGCGCGAGGGAGCTAGCTGACGTACTTTCCAGGCGGATGGTGGCCGTGGCGTTCCTGCAGGAGACTCGAAGGAAAGGCAGCAGATCCCGGCTCATTGGGAATGGCTACAAGCTGATCTACACGGGTGCACCTGGTGGAGAGAACGGGGTGGCTGTGATGCTCGCTGAGGGGTTGCAGGACGATATCTTGGAGGTGAATCGCTTTAGCGACCGACTTATGTGCGTGGAGGTGCTTATTGGGGGGGTTCCTACCCACTTAGTAAGTGCTTACGCGCCACAGGTCGGTTGTAGCGACGCTGATAAGAGGTCATTTTGGGATAAACTCGGCGAGATCCTTGGGGCTATGGCAGTCGGAATGCGGAAGGTGAAGAAATCCTGCGTACGTGTGCCACTGCCGACCTGGCACTCGTGAACACATATTTCAAAAAGAAGCCCGACCACTTGATCACCTACAGGAGCGGGGGGCGCGCTACCCAAATCGATTTTCTAATCACTAGGAGACACCATTTTGGCAACGTAGCCAACTGCAAAGTCATACCCGGTGAGAGTCTCACTGCCCAACACCGTATCCTTGTCATGGATCTCTGTGTAAAGACCAGAGACAAACGACCGGAACCATGTCAGCACCGAATCAGATGGTGGATGCTTGATGAAGTCAAGTCCCAGATGCTCAAAATAATAGCGTAAGTGACAGATTTTGGAAAAACATAAGAAATAACGATCAGAAAATTTATCTTAAGTGACAAAAGTACCCTTTATATAAATCTTTTTGTAATTGTGTCAATAATAACATAATATTAAAAACATATTCTATAACATATCCAGAATTTGTCTCTTTATGTCTTAGGATGTAAAAGTTATTAAAAAAATTCGTCTCCTGTAAAGTTTTCAAAATGTCGGTTAAGACGTTCTTCCATAACACGCTCGTTATGGTAGATCCCGCACTTTGAGTAGCAATGTGTTCATGAAATTCTTCAAGAAATTGACCCGGTTGATGCTCAGAAAGAAAATGTTCAACCTAACACTTCAGGAGCATCTACTTCGACCTTCACACCCAGAAAGCAGTTTGAAGATTTGGGTAAGCGGCAAAAGAGAAAGCGTATAAGTCATTCACTTGACAAATCGCTTTCGTCTGAACAATCGGGCGCTACTGCAGTGAGGCCCTTTCGTAACAGTGGAGAATTACGAGTAAGCAAAATTTTAGATCACCTTATGAAACACCCAGAAGATGCAGCTAAAGTAGAAGCGAGGTTAAAGGGAAACAAAACAGAAGAAGCCTACACTCCCGATAAGGCTTTGGGTCTTCTTGTGTCCCTTAAACTATCTAAGTGGCAGTATATAAATTTAAGGGACTCGGCAAGTGAGCAAGGGTGCGATGTTTATCCATCCTATTATGCGATAAAACAAGCAAAAGAAGATTGTTATGCGCCCAAAAAAGACATCAGCATAAGTGAAATTTACATTCAGAAGAGGCATCAAGAGATCAAGAGATTTTGGAGAGAGAGTCATTCTAGTTTTCTGGCTCATTCGCGGTCCTTTAATGCTAAGCTTTGGATCAGAAGACAAAAGAAGGTTATGGAGAATATCCTCATTTGTCGCAACCCTGCTATTTTTTCTAGAATGACCCTCTCTGAATTTTCTAAAATCTTTATAACGGGCTTCTGATGCTTTTTCTGAAAGCTTACCAATAGGCAACAAACCAAAATGTTCAATAATGTTAGCTCCATGCTTATGTAATTTATGCACGCTAGATGGCATATAATACCATGGGTACAATCGAACATAATTGTCTGCTGTCTCTTGGCAAAACTGTGAAAATTTTGAAACATTCACGTGTTCTCCAGACGCAATGGTTCGCAAAATTCATTGAGACCTGTGATTCGTGCACTTGTCTTAAAATCTCTAAAAAATCTTCTTGCCGTGTTTCCATCATTGGTAGTACCCGCTCCCTGCTTCACGATTTCAATAGGTAGGCAACAAGTTTCCTTAAATTCTGTTTGAATTGCTTCTTTTCTTTGTATTAACACGGTTCGAAGATCTCTGGCACTCCATTTTTTAAAATCAAGCTGTACGGCGTGGCAACGTATCCGGCCCTTAAGGAGAAATTGGCCCTATATGAATCCTACAAAGACAAGACGAAGAAGCAGGCTTCAGTAAGTCGACCTATTAACAGCCGGTCATTGCAATTGCCGAGCAGCGCCAGAAAAGTCTCGGCAGCGCTGTTACAAATGTTGAGATGTCGATCATTTAGCGAATTCGTGCCCTAAAGGAGTGAAATGTTTCCGATGCAATTCATTCGGACATATTGGTGCTGATTACCCCGCAAACATGGCGAATTTTGGCGGGAATGGAAATGATCGACGCAAGAGGTCGATGTTCGTTCAAGAGGATGCATATTATCAACAGTCACCAGAGGGCGCGGTTAGAAACGAACCAAATGAACAACACTAAGTGTTTCGCAGCTCTATTCAGTCCGGTCAGTTCGAGGGAAAAGATGGTGAGCAAATGTCATCCGGCCATGTAAACAGACTCTAGATCAGGGGTTCCCTAACTTATTTGAGTCGCGCCCCCTTTCGACCATAAAAAAAAATCCGCGCCCCCCCATCCTCTAGTCCAGATTATCAGTTCAAAATAAAAAAGGATTTCATAACAAAATAAGTAGGTATTCTTATTGCTCATTAAAGTTTTACAAAGTCATACAAAAGCTATTTTGGTAAGAAGTACTAAATACCTTTTATAGCCCCTTCGAGATTGGCGCGGGGCCAGGCTAGAAGCTGATAAAGTTCTTAACATTCGCCTACTGAGGCCTCAATGAGGTTCTTGACAGGCGTCAATTTCAAATATTTTCATTGGTCGTATCGAGCAGTCTGGAATGAATTTTCTCAGGGATCGCAAGTTTTTCTACACAGGTGGCCCGCGCCCCCCTGGAAAGGTCTCTGCGCCCCCCACTTAGGGAACCACTGCTCTAGATAATAAAATCATTAAGTACCCTCAATAATTAAGTAAGAAGAAAACCCACTTATAAAGATGGCGCCAACAAAGAGGACTGTAGATGCCAACGACGAAACAACAGAGATAATCGATCCGAAGAGGCCCAGAATATGACTCAATAAACCATTGAAGGATAAAATCATGACATATATCATTGAGTCCGCATATGCTATTTATAAATTGTATGATATAGAAGGGGAGATTTTCAACATCACGGTGGCCCATCAGGTAGCAAGTATTCTTCATGGTGCGCATAACATAATGCGGAGAATGGCTAACCTAGGTTCTCAAGATAGCCCCCAAGCTGAGTTAAATGCCACCACCACGACGACCTCTGTGGCGCGTCGTGCGAGAGCGCGACTGCAATGCAGGAGGTTGCGGGTTCGATTCCCGCCGGGTGCAAGTATTTATGCTTAAAAAATAAATATTTGTGTCTGGTCTGGGTGTCCTTCTATGTATAAAATGTATGTATTTACAAAAGAAAAATAAATATAAGTATTATATCCGTTGTCTAGTCACCGTAACACAAGCTTAGTCGCTTACCACGGGGCTAGATGGCGCTGTGTGTTGTTCGCAGAATTTATTTATTATTTATTTTATTTCTTCTGGAGGGGGGACTTCAAGTCACACTTATAGAGAAGTTATTGCATATATGAGGTTGGCTGCTGCATCACAAGGGCTCAATTACACTCAATCAAACAGGACTCAAAACGACCACTGGTATGGAATAGCAAACCCCTTATTCAACATTATATCTGCATTCAAGCTGAGATATGATGAGATAAGGCTAGGTGTTGGGAAGATGCCAATATCAAAGGTAGGGGAAACAATATCCAATATTGATGTAACACAGTACGGAATTACTCCTGCACACCATATATTACTTGAGGGCTCTACCTATAAACCTGAAAGAAGATCAGCTATGGCACAGACTCTTGGTATAGATCCAAAGATCCTTATAGGGCAAAATGGCTGGAGGCTGTTAAAAGGGACATGTCACATATTCCTCATTCTCTACAACTGGCTAATGCTATTTATGGGAAGAGGGCTGAAGAAATTGCTCCTGCCTTAGGTGCTTTTGCTGGCTGTCTTTTAATAGCAGGTTCAAGAAATGCCCAAAGAGCCTTCTTCCCTTTAAACTGGCTCTGGCCACGTGGTTCGACTGTCTAGTTCGATCAATCGAACTACGTGAACTTTTTTTTCCAGTTGGTTCGATTAGTCGAACCACGAGTTTTTGAAAGTTCTGGTAGTTCGATCAATCGGACTACGTGAACTTTTTTTTCCAGTTGGTTCGATTAATCGAACCACGAGTTTTTGAAAGTTCTGGTAGTTCGATCAATCGGACTACGTGAACTTTATTTTTTCAGTTGGTTCGATTTTAGCATCCTACCAGGCGAACTACTTAACCTTAGGACCACGTAGTTCGACTCTGTAGTCGAACCATGATAACTGGTGCACGTGGTTCGATTCATCAAAGAAGGAATCTTGAGTTTACATATTCCGACTACCGACCTCTATGCAATAGGTTATCAACTCTCCATAGAAAGTAATTCATTGTCAAAAATAGATATTGTTTCATAATGGTTACCAGTTTTACCGCAATAAAGTTTTCAAAAACGGTTCATGTTTGTGGATTTGCTGTAATAAAAAGCTTGAGAAATGTCGTGGATCTATAACTGTAAAAGTAAGTATCTTTTAACCGAGCGATGCGAGTTCGAAATATTTTACAGCGAAAATTGATACTGCGAACAGGGTCCGTAACTTAGTTTCGAAAGTCATATGTTCGAATAACGAAATATCGACTGAACGATCGTTTTAAGTTGGACAGCTGTCATTCAAAACAAAGATTTTGAAGAGCTTTATCACTTATGCTAAGGAAGAAGTGGTCTGGGGTCAATAGTTTCCGAGATATTGACGTTCTAAGTTTGACAGCTGTCATCTAAAACGAAGATTTTGAAAAGCACTATCACTTATCCTAAGGAAGTAGTGGTCTAGGGTCAATAGTTTCCGAGATATTATCGGTTTTTTTAACCGATATTTTGTGCCTATTTCGATCGATTTTTGTTTTTCACTAATCGCCTTTAACAAAAATTACAAAAAAAAAACAAATTTCCTAAGTCTTTTTTGAGTTGAATTTTTTTAAGTGTATTTATCACGATATTTTCCCAAGTGTTTTCAACATTTTAGGAATGCAACATTTTGGGAAGTTCAACATTTTGGCACTAAAGGTTTATTTAAAATGTAATTGGTCGAGCTACAGGTAGGCGGAGTGGGGGGTGTTAGGTTTTATTTTTGTTACGAAATTTCTTGATTCGGTCGCTGCGCTCAAAGCCCCCGATAAAAGCTATGTTATAGCTTAAAAGACGACAAACTGCAAGGGGAGGAGGGATGTAGCGTCAGATGGAGGAGAGAGGTAAGTTGTTAGTTTTGAACACAACATCCAAGGGTATAATGTATGTTAAAAAACTTTACTAATTTGTTTATGTAATTGTGTAATATTTGTTTATTTACTAGGTTGAACTAGGGTCGATTTATCGACCCTATTGGCAAAAAGTTCACGTAGTCTCATTGATCGAACTATCAGGAGTTTCAAGAACACATGGTTCGATTAATCGAACCAACTAGAATATAAAGTTCACGTAGTCCGATTGATCGAACTACCAGAACTTTCAAAAACTCGTGGTTCGACTAATCGAACCAACTGGAAAAAAAAGTTCACGTAGTTCGATTGATCGAACTAGACAGTCGAACCACGTGGCCAGAGCCTTTAAACTTCTTACTTGTCTCATGTTCGGAAGAAGCAGCAAAATTTATAGCAAAGAAAGCATCTATAGCTGAGAAGAGAAAGGTGCCACAGGATCTGTTATGGATGTGAGCAATATTGACTTTTCTGGTAAAGGTATGTGGCTCGTATATAAACACTGCCAAGGTTTAAAATGGATGATGGAAACCGCAATGGATGACATATCAGCTGCACAAGTTATATATCACTCCATATTTGGAACACAAAACGAGGATTTAGGTGTACTACAAGCTATCACCAGTTTCAAAACACCCTGGAAATTGAGGTCTGAACTAGCAGGGAAATTCAGGTCCGAAGGAAAAGTTCCTGTTACACTAAAATTACCCCAGCAGATCCTCTACTCAAAGATGGCCCAGGCTAATATGACAGGATTGCTAACAGAGTCCTCATTCCAAATAAGTAGTAAGCAAGTATTTGCAGGCAAGAGGACCATGACCTACAAAGATGGTTTCTTCAAACATATGGACAGCGAAGGCTCTGGGGTTTTTAATTACTTTATATTTATCTTGTATTATTGGAGTCTTGTAAGAGATGCCTGTTTTAACAATTACGTTTTTTTATATAATTATAAGCGACTGAAAAGGAGACGTTGGCAGCGGCAAACCAGCGTCTCCAGCAAAGCTACTACATTGAGGATACAGTTAAGATAGAGCGGATAAATGCGAATCTAGAAACTCAAAGTAAGTGTTTCGCTTAACAAATTATAAACAAGGTTATATTCCTAATGCGGTAATTGAGGCCTTAGATGATCGGATAAGGCTTCCGAAGAAATCACCGCTTAATGACTTAGGAATATATTATCCAATTTGTTTCAGTTAAAACTCGGTCATTTTTAATGATATATTCGTAAGGAGCGGGATAACGAAAAGCAAAGTCGAGATAACGCAGAGAGCAATAGGACGCTATTGCGAAGGCTATCTCTTTTGTTTTAGTTAAAACTCAGTCCTTTTTAATGATATATTCGTAAGGAGCGGGATAACGAAAAGCAGAGTCGAGATAACGCAAAGAGAAATATGACGCTATTGCGGAGGATATCTACTTTGTTTCAGTTAAAACTTAGTCATTTTAATGACACATTCGTAAGGAGCGGGATAACGAAAACCAGAGTCGAGATAACGCAAGGAGCAATTTGACGCTATTGCGGAGGATATCCACTATGTTTTAGTTAAAATTCAGTCAATTTTAATCATATATTCGTAAGGAGCGGGATAAGGAAAAGCAGAGTCGAGATAACGCAAAGAGCAATATGACGCTATTGCGGAGGATATCTACTTTGTTTCAGTTAAAACTTAGTCATTTTAATGACACATTCGTAAGAAGCGGGATAACGAAAACCAGAGTCGAGATAACGCAAGGAGCAATTTGACGCTATTGCGGAGGAAATCCACTATGTTTTAGTTAAAACTCAGTCAATTTTAATGATATATTCGTAAGGAGCGGGATAAGGAAAAGCAGAGTCGAGATAACGCAAAGAGCAATTTGACGCTATTGCGGAGGAAATCCACTATGTTTTAGTTAAAACTCAGTCAATTTTAATGATATATTCGTAAGGAGCGGGATAACGAAAAGCAGTCGAGATAACGCAGAGAGCAATATGACGCTATTGCAACTCGACTGTAGGGTATTTTATTTAAAATAAATCATGATTTTAAATTAAGCACATCTTTTATTTCCAGCTAGGCTAGCATGACAGTGCGAAATACATTTGTCGAATCGACATAAAGTTTCCGTCTCTTTCTCTCAAACGACGAGATTTCTCTCATGCTAGCCTAGCTGGTCTCAACGAACGAGATTATGTGTATTCGGCGTTTCTTGGAGACGTCGTCGTTAGATATGACGTCGAAATTCTACGAATAATAAACAACAACTTAGAAATTCAAAGCACAGGTCAAAGTAAGTTTTACTTGCTAACAAGAGACCCGCGTTAGTTATTAAATTGACAAACTGATTTTTCATTAACTTTGTCCATTATTTTACTCTTAATCACATTGAGGATTTTGATTTAGTCTAAGAAGTGTTCCGAACCTTGGCGGAGACTTTCTGATTCGAACCCCTGAGTGCGTTTGAGAGGAATTCTTAGCATGTAGGTAATGTTTTACTATTTAATGATTTAGGAATCTATCTACTTTGTTACAGTAAAAACTCAGTCAGTTAAAACTAACCTTGTTTATCATTGACAGGAGCGGGTCTACACTCGCAAGCGGTATTACGAAAAACAGAGGCGAGATAAACGTACAGAGCAATATGACTCGATTGCGGAGGCATTGCAACTCGACTGGAGGACTGGGACTCGACTTCGGGTTTTGACGATTTACTGTATTAATCGGTCTAGGAAATACTTGTACATGTATGTACATGGGCTAGAAATTATTTATCTGATAACCAATCTATTGGCTTTCCAATAACAGTCATTTTTTCCTGAGCAGTTGAGTGCAACTTTGTTTTATTGTCTAACAAAAATGCAAAGTTGTTTTTTGGCAGAAACATTCCACAGAGAACCGTAATAGTCGCCTATACGATTATTTATTGACAAAAAATGATTTAGAGAATATTACAGATAAATCTGCGAGGGAAATTAAGACGACAATTGCAAAATTTTCATACAATTTAACGGAGAGATGGGAAAAATGTGGAAAGTGGCGCGATCGCTCCCTGACTTTGAACTGTGTGTTTAGTCGGCTATTTTATACGTTCAAAGTATCCGTCTACCCACGTACCACGTACCACGGCCACGTAACTAGCCGGTTTTCGTAGAAAACCGGCTAGTTACGTGGCTAGCTACGTGGTAGTTACGTGGGAAACAAATGTCTTGCCATGGCGCCTCCGCCCGGCCGCGGCAGATTGGGAAGACCCAAGAAGTGCTGGCTTGACGTTGTAAGATCGGATATGCGTGCAAATGGCCTCACTACACGGGATGCCGAAGATCGTGCGAAATGGAGACGTAAAAGTAGGAAAGCGGACCCCGGGCTCTCGAGAGAGATGCAACCGGGAACCACGCTCGGATGATGATGAAAGTATCCGTCTACCACTCAGCAACATAATTTTTAAGAAGAGGCGACTCCTGGGTTTCCAACAGTGAATTTCACTGATGTAAAAATTTACCTTTTTATTTTTTTTACTCAAACGTATATCTTTCAGTCGTTAAACAAACGACTGTACCTATCGACAGTATGATTGTACCTGTTGACAGTGTTGTTTCTAGGGACGGTTTACATTAATTAAACAATAAAAAATAAAATATCAATTATAAACTTCAAACAATCTATGTGTGACTTTGGAACACAACAAATATGGTAATTGTGGTTCATAAACAAATACTGACTGGCTTGTATGGCTGACGACCAAATTTACGACCTCGCCACCATGACACGTTAATCGGTTTTTTATAAGATCAACACCCTCATGTGTTGACTGAATTCGAAAATTTGGTGCCGAAGGTCGCTTCGCTCCAAGCGGTCGTACTACTCAGTTATGCCCATGAAAAGGAGGTGTCCCCCACGCAAGAAAGGCATGAAGGAAAAAACCTGAGCTGCCAAGGCCGACGCCACCACCGCCGACGCCGACGTTCAAGCATCAGTACACGATCCGTGTGTAATTGCCGGCGTTGAGTCTCTGCGCGGTATTCGTTACGACGATATGCCGCTGAAGTATAGGATAATATATCGATACTTCAACTCTCACATGATGGCGTGAGTCACAAACGGCCCTTTTCGGGGCCGACCTAGGGGTCGGGGTGTACCAATGAAAAACATTGATTTTTTTTTTATGGAATATGGTAGAAAAACATAGGAAACTTAAAGAACTTTAATTTTTTTTTTGAATTTTCGAAAAAAATTATAGTAAAAAAAACTTAGTTTTTTTTTTAATGGTAGTGGTATTCTATTAACCCCCACTTTTTATGATGCCGCGTGCCGCGGCAGCGGTCGCCAAAGCGCCTAATTCTATCTATAAAGTTCCTGTAGTCGCACGTGATGAGGTTTGACAAAAAATTGTCTATGGAAACATTGTTCCTGGAGCTCTTCTCAATCGATTGGCATCATAAAAAGTGGGTGTCAATAGAATACCACTACCACTCGATTTTTTTCTAAGTTTTTTTTGAAAAAAAAAACATTACAATTTTCAAAAAAATATATATATCTTTGCGTTTCGTGAATATTAATACCCATTTCCAAAAAAAAAAATTAGGAAAAAAAAAAGTTACTCCTTACTACACCCTAACCGACCTAGGTACTATATGTTGATCGTACATGAGTTCGAATTAAAAAGGTGGAATTAAAAATGAAATTAAACGTCTACCTACAGAAAGGTGAAAGCTAAAATCAAGGATTCAATGAAAACGGGAAGCGGCATCGATGATATTTATAAACCGGAATGGCCATTCTACGTCATAAGGGCAAAATTTTTGGACGACATTATATAAACCAAAAAATACTAAAACTACAATGATCGGTACTTGTTAATTGACGACACCCACCACGCATACTACTTATTAACCAAAGTAGTAGTAGTAAAGAACTGATTCAGTTCTTTGGAAACTAACCATTTTTGCTGTGGCTCTTGATCTTCATGCCACGTAACGCAGACGTAAAACGGCGAGTAGGTACTAGAAGAAATCGATGGCTGGTGTCGAAGACATTGCTCACTTTCATAAAATAAGTAGAATAGTAGTAGAAAACTGATTCAGTTCTTCGGAAACTAAAACCTTTTTGCTGTGGCTCTTGGTCTCCACACCACGTAACACAGACGTGAAACAGCGAGTGCTAGAAGAAATCGATGACTGCTGTCGAAGACAAAGCTCACCTTTCATAAAATAAATACAATAGTGGTAGAGAACTGATTCAGTTCTTTGGAAACTAAAACATTTTTGCCGTTTCTTTTGGTCTCCGTGCCACGTAACGCAGACGTAAAACGGCGAGTACTAGAAGAAATCTATGACCACTATCGAAGACATAGCTCAACTTCTATAAAATAAGTACTTACAATAGTAGTAGAGAACTAATTCAGTTCTTTGGAAACTAAACATCTTTGGGTGTGGCTCTTGGTCGGCATGCCATGTAACGCAGACGTAAAACGGCGAGTACAAGAAGAAATCGATGACCACTATCGAATCACGATCAGCTACAATAGTAATAGAGAACTAATTTAGCTCTTAAAACTTTTTTGCAGTGGCATGAAGACCAATCGGACCCCTTGGTCTTCATGCCACGTAACGCAGACGTTAAACGTCCAGTACTAGAACAAATCAATGACTGCTATCGGAGACATAGCCAATCAAAAATCTGATGGGTACAGTGTTCATATCGACTTAAGAAATGTTCAGTGTCATTCCGAATCAGATACCAATATAAGGAGTAACCGTTCTGGCGGGCGGGACGCACCCACGCGACGCAGATTAGTCCACACTGAAGATGACTTACAGATATCGGAACCAAGACGAAATTTTAATGAAAAATTATATTCATTCATAAGATACAATTGAAACAAATCCTCGGAGACCTCTTGTGTGTTGTATGTAATGGAGACTTATAATATTAAGTAATCATAGTTGCAGTGGATGATTGTATTCAACTTCAGAAGCGTTCAGTATCAGGGCGAGGTCAACTCAATACACGATAAAGACTCACACGAGCAGCAAACGGGGAACCGTCACAAAGAATTTATTTCGATGCTATTGACCGAAGCTTTACAGCTACTCTTTAAATCACACTAAATAAATTTAGGTTAAGTTTTAAAACTGCGACGCTTTCTTATCTCGAAATCATGATTTTTTCGAGCTAAGAAAGGTCAATTAACTATACTAATTATTTTAATTTCCCAACATATAATATTACCCAAGTCGATTACAAGGGTTTCAACGAGACGAAATCGTCTACCTTTGAAAAGAATAAATAACAAATTACAAAACAAAAACATTCTAAACAAAAAAGATTGAAGTTTCGAGACGAGAGAAGACGCTATATACGTTTTCAAGAAACGGAATGACAAGACTTATGAGAATTTAGAAACACAAGTCTTTCGCTAACTAAAAAAGATCGAAGAATCACCGACAGAGACGTGACGATGGCAACCGCTATCCAACGTCTCAAAGAAACAGAAGATATACTTGCCTTTCACCACTATAATAATTCGCTAAACCAAGAAAACAGCAATTTGGTCAATGTAGTGATAAGTAATTATCTCCGAAATGGAGAGAGGGTATAAATTCTAAATGTGCTTAGCTTAGTTTAACATTAAAGTTAGCTAAATAAAATTCACACTTAGGAAACATTGTTACTAAGTTGTATAAAATAGTACCTTTCCTATTCAACAAAATACAAAGGAATTTTTAACACCATAAAATTTGGGGGTGTATGGGGCTCTGTAAGACTTTTAAGCCTAAGTCAACCTCACCTGCAAACTAGTGCACCTGCTCACGTAACTGACGAAGCTATGGCACAGACTTTCCCTTTAGGGGTTGGGGGTCCCGCCTGCCTCCCACTGCAAACGGGAACAGCGCTCAGATGATGATAATTTGTACCACCATACAACCATTGTTTATACGGCGAGGAAGTATCATACAATTAAACGGGTAAAAAGCGAAAGCGAATAGGTTTGCAACAAAAGCAAAAGCGAAAGTGCAATAATGTAAAAAAAACAATTAAAACAGGCTTCAACAGAGTATTTATATACACTTTATTTTATCCTTATAGTCTTCCAGAAACTTATTAACCTTTCAATGACAAAATACCTTGCTTATTAAAACAGCATAACGGGACGTTTCGAAATGTAATTTTAGTACCTACCCACCTACTAAAGTATGGCAGTCATATCTCGGAATGCTAACAAATCTATCCTGTCAATCCTGTATCATTTTAAGTGTCCAGCAGGATTAACTGAAGCTTCAAATACGTTATTATTATTAACCTTTTGATTCGGACATAGGCAATCGGCTCCCTTTATTTATTTGTATATTATTATTATATTTATTAACAACATAAACAAATGTCCATACTCTGGTATACGTAGGTACTAAAATATATCAAAATACAAAAATATTGCATTATTTGCTGACAAATTTTGTTTTAAAATGCCTTCGCTCGGACGAGGCGGATAAGTTTTATAGTGTGTAAGTACCTAAGTAGAAAAGTTAGGTACGACCTTACATTAAAGTCCGTGACAGGCAAAATTGTAACTGTAAGAAGTGGGACGCCTGCGTCGGTTTATTTACGAAAACAAAAACATAGGGATGTGACATCCTTTGAGGTTGAAAAAAACAATCGAAATCGACCGATAGGGAATACAGTATAGAACTCTTTAACTCTCAAATGTTCAACCTTTCAAAGACGGCAGAATTATTTAGTATGACATTGATACCGCTGTAACAAAAAAAACGTCTACACAGTGTACCCAAAAAATTAAAATAAACCTGCATAATTCTTTGCCCCCGGTGGGGTGAGAGTCAACGGACCACACATCACCGATTAGAAATTAAGTTTTTTTTATTTGCAACTACAGTACAGAATCTCACTTATTGGACACTCCGGGTCTTAATTACAAATCAAGTTAATTTATCAAGTTGTAGGAGTTGTAGGCGAGTAGTGCCCTCTATTGGAGGCAGCTTCGTGCAGTATACAAACTTGTTTTTTGGGATTGCATAGACGTTAAAGTTTATTCGGTAGAGTTTTCAAATATTACATTAAAAGAAAAAACCGTAGGAGCGGTGCAGATAGTATTTCGCTTTCCCTCTCACTTGGTCTTATTGTCGAGCGCTTGTTATCGATATTGCAAAATGCCCGCTGTTCTTACCTTACTAAGATTTATGACCGGTGTGCAACGAGAAAACGTACTTAAGTGGGCTTTAGTGGCCTGCACCAGTCCCCATTATACTATAACACCTATACTGAATAACATGATGGAGCCCAATTCGCTATTCGCAAATCGCTATTGCGATAGCAAACTTCTGGGCAGGTAAAATGTAAAAACGTCGACGCTAACACAAAAAGAAAGTAAATGACATCTACCGGTAAAAGTTAAGCTCAAAATACACAGGCGACATACACTGCAACTTTACCCTTAGGTAGAGACGACACCTACATCCACTGACCTGAATTATATGGACAGGAGCTCTCGCACTGGATTTTGTGCCTATTTGATGCCATGTTGCGCTGTTGTCGCGCGTTTTCTATTGAAAGTGATTGTGACCGTCCATGGAACTAAGTTCCGGAGTCGGTCACCATGGCGCAAATCAAATCGGCACTAATGTCATTTTGTATGGTATAGCAATTCCAGCGTACTTGTATAGTTTCATTTTAGTGCCTACAGCACACATTATAAAGAAGTTCGTGCATATGTGGTATGGGTGTAGGCTCTATAGGTAAAGTTGCAGTGTCAGTGTCGCCCGTGTATTTTGAGCTTAGCAGTTTTCACTAGATTCACTTTGTAATAAATATTGTTTAAAAATATCTGTATCTAAAGCATTTGTTCAAGAAGACTAACGGCCGTTATTATGGATGATTCTAAATATTAATAATAATAATTAAAAATATCTAAATTTTCAGGGACTTGTATTATTAACGTTGTAAATCTCGACGAGTCACAAGTCCTAGACAAAACATAACTTAGCCAAATATTGACTTATAACCGTTCATAAATGCGGCAGTAACTTACACTTAAAATTGTGTACATTTAATTTTCCTACATTTATTAATGTTTTTTTTTTTGCAGAATGGCTAATGAGCAAATAGCCGACGTCAAAGTTACAGCATCGGCCACTTTCGGAATCAGTATTTTATTCGTTTATGAAATGTGTATCAAAATACATCATTTTATTCATTATTTTTACAAACCGTACTTAAAGTAAGAACTATTACCTTTGTATTTTGATAAGACCATCAAATAACTTAAGAGATTAAAGTCAACGTATAAAATAATTAATTTCAAACAATAAATGGCAACCAGTAGCTACTATTCGTAGGAACATGGCCTAGTAAGGAGCATCACATACATCCATTTGCATTATTTAAATCGAAACAAACACAGACATAAAATAAAAACAATATTTTCAACTTTGTACGAGAATTCTGATGAAACCTTAACACCTAAACTAAAAAGTTACTATCAAAACGAACACCTTACCTCCTATATTATGTGAGAAAATTAAATTTACACTCTATCACTTAGAACAACATTCACAATTGTTACAAAATATACTCGCATTCAGCTAAATTGACTAAAGTTTCAATTGCGAAAAACCAAAGTCAATTTTGGTGCTCGTAAGTATAATTTTATTCTAGGTATTATGTATAATAAGAATATGATAAGTAAATCATACTTTATAGTCTCCACATACCCACATTTATTCCCATTGGGTTTCTTATAAATTCAATATGGTAGATATTCATTGTGATTTTGGTATAATGAAAGTTCAATCAACTTTTTGTCTGATATACAACAAAAATTACATATAAAGCTAATCATTGTTATCTTGATGAATTTATAACATTTTTTTACAACAATAACATAATTTGATATCAAAGTACGAGTTAGATATTCAATAACTCGCTTGAAATGAGTTATAGATCCAACAGGATTCAACTCAAAAAAGAACGAATTGAAAGAAAAATCATCATGGTTGTAGGAAGATCGTTAAGGCTGACTCGCGGAGCTATCTTCGGACTAACTAAGTAGCCGTGATTATCTAAAAAAAAACGAAATTTACATGGATGCCTCCAAAAACAGCATCCACATAAAGTTCGTACTTCTTTTTCGAAATATAGCTCTGCAAGTCAACCTAATGCTATTAACCCGTGTCGGGCTTCTGTAGAACATAATGTAATCTTTTTTCATTGTGCGAAACTGGAAGAAAAATGTTTCATATCTTTCAGTTTCTTACAATGCAAGAGAGGGAGAAAGACGCACGCACGTCATACATATTTTATGTGGCCATGCTTTCCCAACAAAGTATTGTTATAAACTGTAGTCATCTTATGAAAACCCCAAGAAAATCATCCAAACATCTCCATATTGAAATCCAAACAAATAGGTACAATAATCTAATTGCAAATGCATTACGACAAGTATGTCTAAAGTATGATTCTTACCGTACCAGACCACTGATCCATTTGGATAGACTATCAGGACTTAAACCATGTACCACCAGGGAACAAAATAACGGAAGCTACATCTCTTATGCATGTACAATACAATAAACTTATCCCAGAACTTTAGCTACCAGTGAAAGGCCTTTATTGTGTACTTTTGAGTTATAGATGTTAAAGAAAAAAATAAACTTTTTACTGTGTTTCCGCAACTAGCCCTATAACCGGGCCTTTTTGCGTGACTTGAAGCCATCGGTTTCCTTACGATGTTTTCCTTCACCGTACAAGTGATGTTCATAGCGCACATATTTTTTTGTTAAAGAAAGACCTTGGTGCACGGTCGGCGGGGATTCGAAACCACGACCTTCGGCATGAAAGTCGAGGTTCTACCACTAGACCAAAACCGCTCATACGAGTTAAGATTTTGAACTTTAAATTAGGCAAAACAGAATCAAATGAAATGCCTGCTTGAGACTAAAAGGCAATCCTAGCAAAGAATGGATAAGTTGATTGTACTGTAAATTGTTGCCTAGAGAGGACATGATTTTAAGTCTAGTTTTAATAGTCAACCAACAGATGGATTGAGGTATTTACACGAGGCTTAGACGTTAACACCGTTGATCTTAAGTTTCTTCACCCGTCGGGTTGTGCCCTCTCCATCAGAGCTGTCGGTATCATGGGAACTGTCTTCTGACTTGGTGCCGAGCCCGAGTTCGTGTGCGTCGACATAGCTGCCTGTCTGCCGTGCTTTCTCTAATGCCCGTACTGAAATAATAATATGGATATACTGTAATGAATATCCAAAGCACTATCTAACCTTACACTAAGGAAGGTTTGTATGGATACCAGACAACCCATAGACTGTATAGATACCAGACAACCAATGGACTTATGGACTTTATGGTATGGTTTTTTAACTTTTTTTTAACATAACAGCATTTTTTACAGGGAACCAGTTATGGGAGTATCCCATACATTTTGTACAGAAATCAAACTGTCCCATACCTATGAAAATAAAAGGATGAAGGTGAAACTGTGAGATGCAAAGGGCATTAATCTTAACTTTAACTTACACTACATATTTTGGCATCAGAAGGAAGACAAAACAGCCACTGAAGTACAGTAACACCCCGCTTTACGCGAGGGATACGTTCCGGAAAAAATCGCGTTAACTGAAATTCGCGTATTCGAGGTTTATGATTTTATGATTAGACATATACTTAGTCAAAATTTTTGACGTGCGTTAAATTATGTATGCATCTTCAATAAATGTTAAAACACGACTGCCAGCCGAACTAAACATGACGGAACAAATGAAATGAACGAGGGAATCCTCATAGAACAAAGTCAAAGGACGGGAAATTCCCTATTCTTTAAACAGAATGTTCAAGGGAGCGGGGATTCCCGCGACCATAGAGAAGTTGATGACTACATTATATGTGTGTATACGCACTCTTTCGCGTAATGCGAGGCATTTGAGCGCGAAATTTGAAATTCGCGTTATAGTGAAACCGCGCATAACGTGCTCGGGTAAAGCGGGGTATTACTGTAATGCTACCTCAAATTCACTGATACATTTGACGTTTTAACGGCCGAATACAGAACCGCTATTCAAAATTTGAGTTCTACTTAATCAAATAAGCAGCTCTCAAATTCAAAAAATCTCATACAAATTTTCAATGTAGAAGCTACTCAATTATTTAAGTACCCCTTAAATTTTAAGTGGCGTTTCTGTATTCGAGTGTAAGAGTCATTTGTCAACTTTTGTCTGTATCTTAGCTTTTACAGCGATTGTCTTTTCATTTTAAATAAATAAATATAAGTATTATATCCGTTGTCTAGTCACCGTAACACAAGCTTAGTCGCTTACCACTGGGCTAGATGGCGCTGTGTGTTGTTCACAGAATTTATTAATTTATTATAAATTTATTTATTTATTTAATTTTATTTTTTGCGATAGACGTAACAATTTAGTCGGCGCTGCAGCGGCTTTTTATATTTATTTCGCATAAAAGGAACACGGAATGTGTTTGAGACATCACCTCTAGTACGAGTACATAATATCTCAATGGCAAAGACAGTTATTAATCTTGGCGAGGGCACTACCGTGCCCCCAGATAAACTTGATTAGTAGAGTGGTACCTAACACGAAGAGTAAATTATTATAGTTAGCACTCACTCTGTACTTCTAATTGATTGTTTTGCCGTTTCAAATCATCAATATCTTGCATGTGAGAGTTATTTTTTCTTCTCATGAATTGTATGTATTCCGCTGCCTTCTTTAGTATTTGTGCTCTGCTTGCCTGAAAATAACAGAAATGGTTCATTATAAAAAAATGGGGTAACAAAATGGGGTAACCAAATGGGGTTTCTTTGTGGGATGATGTGGCCACTGCTTGCCACCCAACGGGCCAAATCGTAACGTCAAGCGGACTCGTCCTGTTCTAATACATAGACCATTGCAGCCACTAAGGATGATGTAACTTGTACCACTGCTCTATTTCTACTACCCACCTACCTGGATGCCTAAAGGTTAGCTGGCATTGGGGACGCTAACATATTTTGTTAGATTGGTTGGTTTAGGGGTTGCTGTACTTCTGCTACCCCTGAACTAACAGTATAAAGCCCCACCAGCAAGTCTAAATGTTGGCCGCTAACCGAGGACGCTAAAATATATGTTGTTAGTTCAGTTGTATCAGGGGTTGCATTATTTTCTCTTTAGAACTGATCCTGGGAGGTGCCCTAGGAGTGGCCGGCCGGTACAGTGTACCAATTCTGTACCGCCTTGAGGCTGTCAAGTTCCCACTGTTGTGTTCCCACCCTACAACATATTGTTTAGTTATATCAGATGTGTCCGTATTTCTATCTTCTAGAGGAGCACGTATAAAACCATATCGCCACTAACCATCAGGTGAGATATTATCTAGTGGACAAACCCTCATCTATCTATACTAATATTATAAAGAGGTAACGTTGTTAACATGTATGTATGTATATTGGGGGTAATCTCCTAAACTACTGGACCGATTTCAAAAATTCTTTCACCATTAGAAAGCTACATTCACCCTGAGTAACATAGGCTACTTTTGATCCCGATATTCCCACGGGATCAGGACTTACGCGGGTGAAATCGCGGGAATCTGCTAGTCTTTTATAAAAAAAACAATTAGGTATTCATGTCAGGCTACAGTGAGTCAGTATCTTCTGAATGTAGATAGTTTGATTTACATTTAAAAATACCTGTACATAACCAGTTTTTATGTAATAAAAAGGAATAAGAGGTTGAACATTAGTAAGGCAATAACAACTTTCACAATATTTTAAAGTTTGGGTCTTAATAAATAGATTTGTCAAATTAAAATGGTCCATTTTTATATACTTCTTACATTCACATAACACTTAAGATTGACAGTCAGTTTAAAAATTGTATAAAAATGTACTATACAATCAAGGACCCACAAATGCTTTCCTGCAAAAGGCTCAAGTAACACAATGAGTGAGGATAATTTTTAATTTACCCACATCCAAATAAAAAACTGAGTGAGGGTAATTTTGAATAATATTAACTTCCAAAAGACAGTTACAGATGAGCAGGGTAGAGATAATTGTAAATATACCCACAACAGATTTGCCTATTTACAAATTGATTGAGGATAACTTTTTAAATCACCAGCAAGACTTAAAAATTACAAATGATGATCATTTTCAAATTATTCACACCAATGTGGAAATAAAGATGGAAATGTAGGACTCTCCGAACCCAATGACCATGTACCGACTTGTCAGACTCTTTTCCACAGATCTTTACCATTAAATTGATTTGAAATATTTTAGACAGAACAAGCCACACCTCTTTCAATATTGAATGACTAACCCATGATTTGTATATATAATAAGATTTTAACTTTTGCTTAGCTTTTTATAATGCAAATAATAAGCTTGAAGATTGAAAACATTGTAACAAAAAAGCAGTTTTGCGGTAAGAGGATCTCTGCCTTTTCATAAGTTGTTTTAAAAATTTGCCACATTGGAAGGTCACAGTCAATTTCGTGCTAATTCTGATTATTACCATACTTCCCAAATCGGATTATGTACAAGTACTAGAAGTAAGAGTATCCTAGCCTTGGAAAACACAAGATTCTATTAATTTGATTCATGGGCACATGTATAATGTTTCGAGATTAACTTATAAAGCAGCCCAGTTCAAAATTATGTACTTACCACTTTTTCATTCTGCAGGGCAGGCACAGATTCCCTCAATGATGTGAAGCTGTCCTTTATATGGTCTCTTCGTTTTCTCTCTAATGCATTATGATGGGCCCGTTTCTCCGCCTAGAAAAACCGTTAAAAAATTAAAATTATATATGTACATGATTCTAAATATAAAAAATATAAATATAAATATAAGTATTATATCCGTTGTCTAGTCACCGTAACACAAGCTTAGTCGCTTACCACGGGGCTAGATGGCGCTGTGTGTTGTTCACAGAATTTATTTATTCTACTACATTCTAGCGGGGCAATCGACTATATGTATTTTCACTAGACTGTGGAGTCCCACTTCTGTATAAAGGCTAAGTGAAACTATGGAAATTGAATCCACGTGTCCAGCTACGGCAGCGCATTCAGTCATCGCGACCAGAGCATCGCGAAATCGTTAAAAAATGTTAAAATAGGCGCAACAATAGATTGCAATGACTAAATTGTAATTTAGTGAAAATTACCACAAACCTGTGAATAGTATGTACTTCCAAGATTGAACCGGGGATGGGCCCTGGAGTCCGAGTCGTTCTCCGCCTGCAATGCAAATGAAATGAGATACCATTCGTAAATAAAGAGGGGTAGCAAAATTATTCACAAAACTAAAAACACCACAAGCTGGGAAAAACACCCACATCACTTTCGATGTCAATGTCACGATCGTCGTCGCTCATCATTTTGTCTACAAATAAATGTAAAACGCCTGTGCCACAAAATCAGTAAATTATCATGAGGGATTTTATAAAGAATTTCCTTGAATTTATTTTACAAAATTCGCAAAACACAAAAGAATGAAAACACGCGTGACATGTGTCAGCCAACAAAAACGAGAGCCGTGAAATATGTCACATGTATTTTGACAGTGACAGCTAATTTGACGTCCTTTTTGTACTCAGCACTCCTTTTTGAGGTAATAATCTCCAGTTTTATAAACTGGCCAGCTTTGTAACCGGAATACTGGCTGAATTTTGGTACAAAATGAAGTACCCAAAAAAAACTAAATGTTAGATTTCCGATTCCGATTTAGTTGAGCGCGCTGCTCTTTCGTGCTTATTGCCGTACCTATTTGTGTTTTTAGACAAAATTACGAAAATTATAATGGAACCTGTGAGAGATTTAGGTAACAATGGTTTATACGCTGAAATACAATACGAAATTGAGGGAAACATAAGTAGGCTCAAGAAAGACTTGGAAGTTACTAACAATTTACGATGTAAGTAGTAAGTAGGTAGTTCCTATCTATAAATTTTCTGCAAATTATTCTAAACTTGTTGATTTTATTTATTACAAACATACGCCTAGTAATGGCCGCAGAATCGGAAGTAGAAATTGCAGCCTTATATCACGCCGAGTTGTGTAAAATAAATGAGGATTTAGAAGCCATCATCAAAGAAACAGCTGAAGAAATCGCTAAATACAACTCCGCAGAAACAGAAGTTACGAAGAATTAGGTTGGTAAATCTTATTACTTCTCATCTCACTCTTACTAATATTATAAATGCGAAAGTAACTCTGTATGTCTGTCTGTTACGCTTTCACGCCTAAACCACTGAACCGATATTGATGAATTTTGGTATAGCGATAAATAGGACCTTGGAGAATGACATAGGCTACTTTTGATTCCGTAAATCCCACGGGATCGGGACTTACGCGGGTGAAACCGCGGGCGCAGCTAGTTATTATATGATACAGTACGGTAGATAGGTAAGTACAATACTTTAATATAATATACAGGGTGTTTCGACGAGGGGGTATTAAGCCGAAAGGGGGTTGTTCTAGAGGTCTAGATGAACAACTTTTATTCTACGACTTTTGGAAATTCGAACTTTTTTTCGAAAATTTTAAAGTTGTATCACTCAAAACTCAAAACTCAAAATTATTTATTCATTTAGAACGTATATTAAACACACATACGTACGTTTTAAACGTCGAGATTTTATTTTACCGAGGTTTCGGAACGCGCCCTTCGATGAGAAGAAACCACAAGAAACTCATGGGGTTTTTTTTTTCAATTATTTTTTTTATCATGTTTTATATTACAATCGTCATAATACAGATATCTGTAATTTGAACAGGAGCAGTTAACAATCATGTCCATGGATTCTTTTCATCAAAATATTTAGACGTGCTATAGTACGCCTTATTACACAATTTAAGTTTAATATATTTTTTGAATCTTGTAATGGACATGTCACATACGTCTTCAGGTAGTTTATTATAATAAAGTACACTAGTACTACAGAACGACTTACTTATTTTCTGGAGCCTACTATAGGGCACAGTCAGATCATCCTTATGTCTCAAATTAACCTGACGGACATCACTGTATTTGTGAAATTTACTTGATTTATTCTTATGTACGTATAGCAGATTTTCATAAATGTATTGAGAGTAAACAGTTAAAATGTTTATCTCTTTAAACTTTTCTTCAAGCGATTCCCTGGGGCCCATTTTGTAGATAGCTCGCACCGCTCTCTTTTGCAAAACAAAAATGGTTTCTATATCAGCAGCACACCCCCACAGCAGGATACCATATGACATGATGCTGTGAAAGTAACTGAAGTAGACTAGGCGGGCCGTCTCAACATCTGTGTATTCCCGGATTTTCTTAACTGCATAAGCTGCGGAACTAAGCCTTTTGGACAGAGCTTCCACGTGTGGGCCCCATTGAAGCTTAGCGTCTAAAGTTATACCCAGAAAGACAGCTTTATCGACTATTTCGATCTCCTCATTATCAATTTTAACAGTGGTTTTAACTTGTTTTACATTTGGTAGTGTGAATCGAATACATTTAGCTTTAGATCCATTTAGTAGCATATTATTAACATTAAACCAATATACTAATCTAGAGAGAGCATTGTTCACGTCGTCAATATTAGATTGTCGTCTTTTTACTTTAAATACCAATGAGGTATCATCTGCAAACAATACTATCCCATGATTTTCCTTTACGAGGAAAGGTAAGTCGTTAATATATACTAGAAATAAAAAAGGTCCCAATATGGATCCTTGAGGAACTCCTAAAGTTACAGGTGATCCAGGGGAACGTTTACCGTTAATGTCGACACACTGAATCCTATCACTCAGGTAAGAAGAAAGAAGATCCAATGCGCTGTCCCCGATACCGTAGTGTCGTAGCTTCATGATCAAAGTATCATGTCGAACACAATCGAACGCTTTGGAGAGGTCACAGAATACGCCATATGCATCATGCGACTCCTCCCAAGCATCAAATATGTTTTCAATTAATGCAATGCCCGCATCAGTAGTCGAGCGACCCTTACTAAAACCGAACTGTTTATTGTGTAAAATATTGTTGTCATCAAAATGCTTTAGTAGCTGGTTCAATATAATTTTTTCAAAAATTTTGCTTAATGTAGGTAGTACTGATATGGGTCTAAAATTAGAGGGGTCCGATGTACTACCGGATTTAAATAATGGAATAACTTTACTAAATTTCATTTGATCAGGAAACACGCCACAATCTATGCACCTATTGAATATAATAACAAGCTCAGGTACAATAACTTATATCAAGGATTTAACAATAGGAACAGAAATCCCCCATAAGTCTTTAGTTTTCTTTACATTGATTTGTTTAAGAATTACTAAAATGTCATGTTTTTTAACATATTGGAGTTGAAAAGCTTTACTACATTCAGGCACATTTGCTTCTAAAAGAGATTTAGCAATGGGGGTAGATGAGTTTAGGGCTTTTGTCAGAGTAGTAGGCACATTAGTGAAAAAATTCTCAAACTCATTCGCAACATCTTGGTCAGTGTTTGTCATCCTTCCGCCTGTCCTGGATCCGTCGGACAGGGTGGTTGCCTCCTCGACGCCTCGGAGTAGTTTTCGAAACAACGATACGTTACGACTAAGTCTACCTTGTTACGACTCGTAATGTTACGACTCGTAAGTCTACCTTGTTACGACTCGTAAGTCTACCGGGTTACGACTCGTAGTCTTCTGTCTCTCTCCCTCCTCGGCTTAGTGGACTGTATGTTCGCTCCCTGTTTGTCTGCGCGCTCCCAAATAAAAACACGCCTGATGTTCTATGTATACTTCTTTATTGTTCTATTTTCATTTGGGTTCTTAGTTCTTTGTTCCAGTCAGGTGTCTTCAGCGCAGTGCAAACAGCTTCTGACTTTTACAAAAATACCCCTGCCTTATATAAGAAATGATTGCGCAACATCTATTACGCTTTACATTCGACTGAAGGTCCCACCTTGCATCTCACTTTATTGATATCTCTGACCCTGTCGCACTTGATATAGTCAAACGCGCCAGGGCAGATTCATTACACGAAAACTTATAATTTAACACATAAACTTATAATCTAACACATAAAAGACATCTTAAAACTATGTACATAAAAAACTATATACTAAGGTCGTCCTGTTCTCAACACCGCCAATGTCCAACTTAAAATCAATATTTTTGTTTAAGACTTTACCAGTTTCAGCATTTATTATTTTCCAAGTGCCTTTAATTTTATCATTACTATTCTTTATTGTAGATTTAATGTGTAAGGACTTTGCTAGTATACAAACTCTTTTAAATCTTTGAGTAATTTTTAACGTAAGCCCTAAACTCTTCTGATGTATGAAACTGTCTCTCTGCATACAACTGGTAAAGTTTTCGTCTGCTTCTATGAATGCCGACCGTGGCCCAGTCACTGAACTCACGCTTGCCTGATACCACCATTGATCTGGACGTGAAAATAGATTGAAATTGTTCGTTAAGAACCGAAAAAATGTTGTTGTATAATATGTTTGCATCCATATCACATGGTAGAAATGGCATGATGTTAGCCAAATTCAATTTAAGTTTCTCTAGTCGAACGGCAGTTACTGGCACATTGTTATTTTTCTTTTGGGTATTGGTTTTTTTACTATTACAAAATTGACTAACTGGCCACTATGATCTGATTGTAATTTGTTTATAACAGATTTGCTAGTAGCAGTAACATCTTCGGATATGAAGATGTTATCTATGCAGGTTGCAGTGGTTTCAGTGGTTCTGGTAGGCTCCAGAAACAAATTAGTTAGTTTGTGTGATTGAGACAAATTTAAAAATATGGTGGAGCAGGAGATACTTTAAGTAAATCAACATTAAAATCCCCACATACAATCAATTGCTTTTTTGATTTTGTTAGTTTTACTAACATTGCATCTAATATGTCAATAAATTTATTAAAATTGTATGGCTTTGGTCGTCTGTACACACATGCTATTATTAACTGCTCCAGTTCTACACAAGCTATTTCATTTACACATTCTACAGACATAGATACGATATCTTTTCTTTCTTTATATTTTGGCTGTTTATTCAATAAAATAAGAGAACCTCCTTGCTTCGTATTTACCCTGCAGAATGAGCTGCCAACCTGGTGATTGCTGAAACTGAACATGAGCTCGTGAGCCCGGAGGTGATGCTCAGTTAAGCACACAATATCAATATTTTCAGAGTTCATATACAGTTCCAGTGTTAGTCTTTTGCCCTCTGCAAAGCCACGGATATTCTGATGCACCAGGTTGATATTACTTGCATAGTTTATTTTACATTTTTTTATTTGAGGGCAATTATTAAGGTAATTATGATTATTCGACTCATCGGATAGCGCAATTAAAAGTTGACTATTACAGCTAGAGGATACCTCCATTGTCGCAGAATCTAATTTAGACAAACTAACATTTATGTCATTGGGTTTAATGCAAGAGCGTGCCTCTTTTGTCTTAGAAGTTAATTTAAATTAGGTGGATATGAACAATTACCCAGTGTCAAATTATTATATTGAAGTCGGTTACAATGCTCAATAGAAGCATTTTGGGTAGCCAAGTTATTGGCTGTAGTTTTAAAAAAATAATGTAGCGAAATGGCTACTTGTCTTTTAATATAATCTGAAAGCTTATGCTTACCCTTCGTCAAATAATAATTATTACTAATAATATTATTGATGTCAATAACATTGAACTTCTTATTGTAACAAGATATAATGTTCAATGTCAAGTTTATGTTATATCTTAGCCTATTTTCCGCAGCTGGCAAGTCATTGTAGTAGGGAAGTGTAAACATTACAATTTTGTTTATATCGAGTGAATCTAAAGTATCACAATATTGAATAAGGTCTCTTTTGGTTAGACTTCCCCTATTTCCCATAAAAATAACTAGATTATCGAAAAAAACAGCTGGTTTTGTAAAAAAAAAAGGCAATTAATGTTTAGATTGTAGTGGTCCAAACTAAATAAAAGGGCACCTTAAGGCCAATGAATGACCTCAAACTCTTAGAAACAGCTGATTTTCATGCAAACTTTAAACTCAAAATTTTCGAAAAGTACCTACTTCGAATTTCCAAAAATTGTAGAACAAAAGTTGTTCGCCTAGACCTCTAGAACAACCCCCTTTCGGCTTAATACTTAATCCTCGGAGCACCGTGTATAAATGTACTATGTGGTATGACACAAATTTTATTTATTTATACGTCACACAAAAAACAATACAACAACAAACATAGTCAATCAAATAAACCACCCCTGAGGTTACCTTACATTTTAGGTACTATGGCTCTATAAACTAAAATGTGAGCAAGGTACCTTTTAGCGGTATGAAGTGTCTACTAAAATAAATTTATTTATTTCAGATATACTATTACATTATTACATTATACTTTTATTTTAAAATAATTTAAATTAATAATCCAAAAATGAGTCCCTAGGTATAGTACCCAAAAGGCCGGCTGCATTGCCCCTTTGGATAGCAATCGTTGGCCAAAGTAGCAGCCAGCCCTTTGGTCACGAGAAGCTAATACTAATAATTTTGAAACATTTTTATAAAAATCTAAAGCCTCGGTTCCCCACGGCCCCAATGTCTCGACTGCAAACGGCAGAAATATGTATCCATCGCCAATGGAAGCATATTTCCGCCGTTTTGCAATCTCTGCCGCCGTCGCCGCAGCACCCGCCTCCCTGGAGGTGGAACTAACGTGTGAAGCCGCCAGCGTATCGACGCAAGTAGCGTCCCACACAAGCGGCTTTCCACGACTCCAGGGGATCAACGTCATTCCATCGGGTATAGTGTATTATATATATAGTGTATAGTATATTATATATATTTAAAGTACCTACTTAGGCAATTTAAGTATAGGTACCTACTCATTTTTGAGAGTTAAGTTAAATACCCCTCCTTCGGCAGTCGTGTAAAAAATAGGGACATATTTTGCAGTGCAAGACGTTGCACACAGCGCCGTCTAGCCCCAGACTAAGCAATGCCTATAGTATGAGTAGGTTTTAGACAAGGTATTTACATCATATTATTATTGTATGTAAAACTAACAAAATGTAGGTACGTACAGAAACACCCAGAAACAAACTTTTAATAGTCAGTCTTAGAATATCTTTTTGCGGCGGGAATCCAACCCGCAACCTTCTGCGTCGCAGTCTGTTCGCCCCCTCGAAGTTATTGCTATTTTGCTTTGTCTTTGTGTAAATATTTAATAGGGACAGTGGCCGGCAGATAAGTTGAAAAAATTTGACGTGGAAGGGGAAAGTTCGCGCAGTTCATTTTACATGCGCCTTTTATGAAAAATTATCCGCCATTTCTTCATCATCGAACTAATCTAATCAATCTGCCGGTCACTGTACGTAGGTATCTATGGACGTTATGTATTTATTGAAACCAAACACTTATAATTATAAAACCTAATTAATTATAGGCTGAGGTTTTCTTGTTTTATTTTTTATTGTTTAGTTTTAGTTAGTTTAAGTATTTTTAATTTTAGCATTGTTTTATTTGTATTGTGATTGTGTATGATTGAATTTGAATAATGTATTAATTTGTTTTTAAATGGTTATAATATACTATATTATTAATTATAAAAAAAAACTAAATTAAAACTTAAACTGATTAGATTAAAATAAAACTAATAGGGGCCTACGTAGGTTAATTTATAGTTTTAACGAGGTACCTAGTACATTTTATTAATAATGAGGTAGTACCTACCTCTTACTTATCTAACAGGAAAATGTTCAGTTTGCGTAGTTAGATTTGAGTACATACCTAGGCACTATAATATAGTACCTAGGTATTTTACGCTGTAAAAATGAAAAAAAAAATGTTTCTCTGTTTTATTTCATTTCGAATGAATATTTTGGAAAACCTTGTGGTGGGGTGGGGACCCTATAAAAGTAAAATCTTAATCCGAATAATATCGATATTAGGGTAGAAAACTCAAATTTTCATAACATATTTTGGTATTAAGTGTGTATGCAAATGGTAACAGTCGCCGCGTTCTTAAGAGGATAGTCTCCATTCTCTTTCTCCATACAAACGTAGCTTACATTTTCCTCCCTGGATAAAGACATTAGAGCAAATATGTTTATGTCATAAAACTTATATATATCTGTCATGCATGACTATGCTATGCATCTACCTTTTTTTTTCTTTTTTTTTTGTATTATTGTTTAAATTCGAAAAAAAAAAAGGTAGATGCATTGTCATGACATGACAGATATAGGTTTTATGGCATAAACATATTTGCTTTAATGTCTTTATCCAGGGAGGAAAATGTAAACTACGTTTGTATGGAGAAAGAGAATGGAGATTATCCTCTTAATGGGCCAAATACAAACATAGACATATCTCATCATTATCATTTCAGCTGTAAGAAGTCCACTGCTGGACATAAGCCTCCCTCATAGATTTCCAGACGCTTCGATTATAAGCGGAGCATCTGCATCCACCGTGAACCCCAAGTCGTCCGTCCATCTCGTAGGTGGACGTTCAACGCTGCGCTTTCCGACATATCTACTTATTCATTTTAAATTAGATGCCGCAAGCATAGCCTATAGTTTTTCCCTACACATGTTCCGCAAAAATTTACCTACAAAGTAGATACACGTAGATGTACGTATATGCGGGCTATAGATTATTATTTATTAGTATAAATTGGAAATGAACCCTTGAAAGTCACGTGGCACTGAAATGACTTGTTTCCATTACCATATTATTATATTTTGAAGTGTAAGCGGGGCGGCCGTATTTTGGACTGTGGAAGTTGTATGACCAAACCAAACCACATCAAAGTGTGTCTATGAATAGTGGACATCAATAGGTAAGGTTTAGGTAGATAACGCTTCCCAAATAGCCAAACTTACAGGAAAAATTGTATTAAAATATACCTACTATATTTGATCAAAACAAAAAACAAATAAGTAGGCTTAGATGAAAACAAAAAACAGCAGATACGTTACCTAGTCTCGGAAAATGAGATAAAACTGCGTCTAGCTGACGCACCTAGCCTCAGTCGTATGTCGAACCGTTGCGGCGCGGGCGTACGCACGTGCTGTCACACTGCGATTATCTTTTTGAAATCCATAAGAATACCTTTTTGCTTATTTGCAAATGCCTGAATCATTCTTAAAGACAAATGTTTTTAAATAGGTACAATAATTTTATGTAAATGCATGTAGGTGTTTCTAGCTCATTTTTCGAATACGCAATGTTAGAATATACCGTATCTATTATTTTTGTTTTCATCCAAGTAAGTAGGTAGGTTTGTCCTTGTTTCTGGGTATTTTACCTAAATAGTGTATGTACCTCCTACTACAATTCAACAATCAAAAGCGATAAACTTTAACCTGCTCAGTTCAGAGGTTTCTGTTGAGCTGAATAGTCGTCCTACTAAACAAAATGTTTCGTGAATTACTGTTGTTATGTATTGTGTCATCATGTCTATCTGTAAATGTAAAGAAATTAGCGTCACCACCACATTGTACACATATCGCTAAAGGTGAGGATAGAAAAAATACTTAGAATGATACCTAATGGATATTCTTTGTAGGTTACTTATTGACCGGCGCGAGACGTGACATTGTTTGCCGAAGTTAACTTTGTTTACAAGTTTAGTTTTCACATAGCTTTCCACCTAGTGAGATTATACCTTTAAAAAGCTTTTAAAGTTGGTAGGCAGTATAAGCAAACGAAATTAACTTGAGAACTTTTTTCAACAATTTCGGTGATAAAAGATCTACAGATAGCCTGATGGGGTACTTACCTTATGAGGTAGATGATTCTGCCGGCTCTCCCATTATAGGGAGGGTCTGTCTACTATTATGATTAGCGTCAAGATGGCGGGACCATCTCTCTGATATTAAAACTTTATATTGTCAGATTTAGTACCAAATTGGTACTATTTGGTACCTCAGTTAAAAAAATTAGTACCTCTTTAGTTTAAAAGATATTCATGAAAAACCCTGGTCCCGCCATTTTGACGTCAAGATGGCGGGACCAAAAAGAAAACGAACTCGGAGCTAATAATCACGTATGCACATATTTAGTACTTAATTGGTACCTCCCAAAACTGTAGTTAAACTGTGGATTATGTCGGGGAAAACAAATTGGCAGACAAAAAAACCTGGTCCCGCCATCTTGACGCTTTGAGATTTTCTGAAATATCATATTTACGCAAGTAATTTCCTACCGGTGAATGTTTGTAGATTTTGTACTTAATTGGTACCTACGGAAAATGCTTCTTAAACCAATATTTACCTTATACTTTAATAGATATAAGCATTTTAATTCTACACAAAGTGTTTCAGCGAGGATAATATAATCCTAAAATGTACTCGATTCAGTCAGACTCTAGAATGATGTAAGGTCAATTCGCCGAATTCCGTCATAGGGGTCATTAGGGGTATCTCCGTCTACCTTTCGATTAAGGGCTTTTATGTTTTTCGCGCCTATCTTTGTGTGTTTGTAATATTCTTTATTCCCTCGTTTCTTCTAAACCACTCAAAGGATTGCTTTAATTAGGGTATCGTTCTTAGATAGGTGACATAAAATAAAATTCAAAATAGCGACCAACATGCGCCATTTTGTAATAAAGAAAGAAAATAAAGTAGAGAGACTATATAGAGTGGAGTAATCCTTTTTTTAAGTAAACCAAATTTTGTTTTCTATAATCATTTTTCATTTGATATTATGATTTAGGATCTATTACGATTTAAAGTTGTTTAGCAATCGTTTATACTGAGACTACCGCAACCTACTCAATAATCCTCAAATAATAAGTCCCTCGATGAAATTATTGCGATGAAGATGATGATTGCGATTATAATACAATGAGGAGGAACACTAACTTTTTATCCCGGCAGAGGGCGTTAGTCGAATGATCTTAGATTTGAATTAAGAACTGTCAAACAGGTGTTTTTTTACAACTCTCGGCGCCAAATTGGCCATATCAGTCTCAGACCGAAAGAAAAAAAAACTCGGTGTTTTCATTCGTAGGGGACCATAAAAATGAAAAAAGATCATCCGATGCCAGCGCCATCTGCTCATAGCTTTGCGTGTGCCACCCCATTGATATAATTAACCGTCGTAGGTATATTACCTAATGCTGACAAAAAGTGTAAAATAAAAAAAACAATAAAAATAAAAAAACCGTCTGATAAAATAAACTTTAAATAAAAAAAACTTAAAAGTTAATTAAAACTGAAAAGTAAATAAAACAAGTCCAGTAGTTACGGAACATAGCTTGTTTAACAGTCGGGACCGTTGAATATCTAGAATCTAGCTAGACAAACCTTTTCAATAATGGGTCATGAATGAATGAATGAATGAATAAATTCTTTATTGTACACACCAAATAAATTACATTACAAAGAAAACATACACAACTTAAAACTAGGTGGCACAATGGGCGGCCTTATCGCATGCATGCCTGACTGTCAAACTAACTATATTCTGTGACTACTGGACAAGTTTTATTTACTTTTCAGTTGTAATTAACTTTTTAGTTTTTATATAAAGTTTTTTTTTGTTCCTTTTTTGTCGCTGGGGGTCATCCAATATTGAAAAAAAAAACAAGTTTTAATCCAACGAACAGTAAAAAAAAGTCATCGAGTCGAGTGCAGTAGTAACCACGTTTTAGTATACATACATACATAGTAACACACAGTAATGCAAATTTTTGTGAGATTGACTTAACACTTTGACAGCGGATTACGAACTGAATACGTGGCACCTTTTTACTAAAGTACGCCATGCATTTAATAGCGCGCTAAACTGGGGACGCCGGCGTTTTTGGGCATTATTGAAAGATCTATAAAATAATACCTACCTGTTATAGAAAGGGATATTTTTTTGCGTTTATAATTTTATGTAGGTATGATATTTTGATTATATAAATAAAAAAAACATATTATATTAGTTTTTTTTTAGTATAATATCAGTCAGAAAAGTAGTCTTTTTAGCAAAAATAAAAAAGTCCAACATGTTTTCTTTGTTTTTTGTAGGTATACCTAATTTTTATGTTGTATATATAACCCTTCTGGGTATGAAATTTTTTGAAACAGGGAGCGACACGGCCGGGCTGTGTCGCGGGCGATCGCTTCTCCCTCTCGCCCCGCGCACCTCACGTTAATAAATTTCATATGTGTGTGTAGCCAAAACATTCATCAATACGTTCCGATACCGCAGATCACGAAATCACTTCGTTCTTTTAAAAGAAACAGTATGGAACCAGATCACGTATTCATTCCGTGATTAGCGACTCTAAGAAAAAAACATTCACGGATTGACTTCGTGATCGGCTTGTTGTAGCTAGCAGTTTTTAAAACGTTGTTTTTGAATCGGAAATAATTATATATGATAGTTACATTTTCCCAATACGCGATTAAGACCCGGGAAAATGTAACCATGTTAACAAATGTGTGAATAAAAAACCCTATATGATTTTACATGAATTATTTTTGCAACGAAATACTTAGGTTACTTAAAAAATTTAATGTCCCGACCTATCCCGTCTAACAATTTATGGAATGTCCGTTATAACTTATATGCTAGTATTGCCCCATTGCAGATCTTGTAAGCATTTTTGCCAGTAGGTAATCAATAAATTTACAACTTCATCTGGCAAAGTATAATTTTCTAACGGGATAAATTAAATGTTCACTTAGCCTAATAAACTCCAATGAATATTAATTTTTTAGAAAAAAAAAATGGAATTAAAGATGATAAACAGAAAAAGTAGCGTATGATTGAGAATGAGAAATAAAGGTTTGAGTGGCTACAAAGGTATTTTTAAAACCCAACATAACTATAATGGCTATTATGAATATAACCGTGTTTGATTTCAATTTTTATAGAAACGAATAAATTGATGTGTAATTTTGCTCTAAGTGTTAAGAAACTTTTGAAACTAATTTTAAATTGTTAAGAATGTTAAATTTAGGTCTAAATTTATTTCTATTTTATGGATTAATTATTATTTGCTACCTAACTAATAAACATTGAACACCCGTCTTGAAAAATATGGCGAACCTACCCCATTTCGTAGTTTACGTGCAATAAGTTGTAAATGCTACCTTATATTATCTAGAGCATTGAAGCATAATTTTATTTTAGCCATGATTTTTACATTTAAAATAAATATATTTTCTCTTAAAACCGAGCTACTTCTATGTAAAACAACTCCATGACGAATTTACCCCAAAACCGAGGGAAATGACGTTAAATCGTCATTTAAAAATAGGTGTATAAATCCTAACCTAAGGAGAAGGCAATTATAAAGACATTTCCGATTTGAAGAATAACAATAACCTTCCTTCGGCAGTCGGGTAAAAACTACATTTAAGATAAAAACCGGTTTGTGGCGATCGAAAGAATCAAACCGGAAAATAAACTATGGCGGACTTCGGCGAGTTGACCTTACCTACCAAAATACCGCCAAACTTTTTATTTCTAAGAGGTCAATATGAATGGCCAGTATCATTTGTCCAGTGGCGAGTGTCAGTTAGGCTAGTCATCTGAATTGTATGATCGCCTATACAACTCGGAGGACTAGTTTATTGGCGCCAACTGTATATGTATGAGGACGACCTTTAACTTTTACCTTTTTTTTATTTTTTTGGATTTTCTCTTTATTTCTCTTTAGTGAGATCTTACAATTTTCGTAGTTATAGATCAACCGGAAGTACCATATTTTAAGTGTTCGAACCAAAATCTATAGGGTACTTCCGGTTGATCTATAACTACGAAAATTGTAAGATCTCACTAAAACCGGAAAATAAACTATGGCGGACTTCGGCGAGTTGACCTTACCTACCAAAATACCGCCAAACTTTTTATTTCTAAGAGGTCAATATGAATGGCCAGTATCATTTGTCCAGTGGCGAGTGTCAGTTAGGCTAGTCATCTGAATTGTATGATCGCCTATACAACTCGGAGGACTAGTTTATTGGCGCCAACTGTATATGTATGAGGACGACCTTTAACTTTTACCTTTTTTTTATTTTTTTGGATTTTCTCTTTATTTCTCTTTAGTGAGATCTTACAATTTTCGTAGTTATAGATCAACCGGAAGTACCATATTTTAAGTGTTCGAACCAAAATCTATAGGGTACTTCCGGTTTACCTACATTTGTCAATGAGGTGGAACGCGCAAAGCTGTAAGCAGATGGCGCTCTAGTCGACTGAGCTTTTTTTTTTAAATTTTGTGGTCTAGCCTGTACTGTGCAGTCAAGTTGGAGTCATTCTAGTGTTAAAATTATTAAAAAGGCGCTACATGACTTTTGGGAATAGATGGATCCTTTTATTTTTGCCATCTGATGCACTACATTGAGGCATTTTATTTAAACATTAACTAAAACATAAATGAAAACGCCGAGAGTTGTGAAAATAAATACTATTTGACAGTTCTTATTTCAAACTTGATAAGTCGACCATCGCCATCTGCCGGGATAAAACGTTAGTGCTCCTCCCCATTATGGCGAAAAGTAAGGTCTTACAGTCTTACAGGGATTTTCATAGCGTTTTCTCTCCCTGTTACAGGGCGATAATAAGTACGATTTAAATTTTGGAATGTGAATATTTAAAAAAAGTATCAATCAACAAAGAGTTCATATCACCGATGATGGGTGATAGACCGAGCAGGTTAAGCAACACTTGTGTCTGATAGGTGAGCGATGAGTGTTCAACCGTACAGGTAGTATATTTATAAAATGGAGGGTTTTGGTAGAAAATGGTAGGTTTGGGTAAAAACTGGTAAGGTTGCTAGAAATTGGTAGGTTTGTTGGAAAATGGTAGTTTTTGCTAGAAAATAGTAGGATGTAGTAGAAAATGGCAGATTTGGTAGAAAATGGCAGGTATTGATAGAAAATAGTAGCTTTTGTTGGAAAATGGTAGGTTTCGTAGAAAATGATAGGTATTGATAGAATTTGTCAGGTGTGAACAATGAAATAAAAAGTGAAAGTAAGTTACCTACTCATTTTGTCATAGAGGGTGATGAAAAGTGGAATGTTCACCTCGGGAGCAAAACACTATTTTTCGCTCGAGTGAGGTATTCTACTCTATTCTGCAGGATTCTACTCTAGAATCCTTCGCTCCTCTCTGGATTCAAAAAACACTCTCACTGGAAAATAGTTTTTTCTCCGCTAGGTATACAATCTACTATTTTTAAACTAGCGCATGACCCATTCCCTCGATGAGCAAGTCCGATTCAAAATAGTTGATACTGGCTATTCATATTGGCCATAATTTAGTCAAACAAATATAGAAAAAAAAAGTTTGGCGGTATGTAGGTAGGTAGTAGGTACGCCTAGAGTCTGGATCGAGTACATTTTAGGATTATATTATCCTCGCTGAAACACTTTGTGTAGAATTAAAATGCTTATATCTATTAAAGTATAAGGTAAATATTGGTTTAAGAAGCATTTTCCGTAGGTACCAATTAAGTACAAAATCTACAAACATTCACCGGTAGGAAATTACTTGCGTAAATATGATATTTCAGAAAATCTCAAAGCGTCAAGATGGCGGGACCAGGTTTTTTTGTCTGCCAATTTGTTTTCCCCGACATAATCCACAGTTTAACTACAGTTTTGGGAGGTACCAATTAAGTACTAAATATGTGCATAAGTGATTATTAGCTCCGAGTTCGTTTTCTTTTTGGTCCCGCCATCTTGACGTCAAAATGGCGGGACCAGGGTTTTTCGTGAATATCTTTTAAACTAAAGAGGTACTAATTTTTTTAACTGAGGTACCAAATAGTACCAATTTGGTACTAAATCTGACAATATAAAGTTTTAATATCTGAGAGATGGTCCCGCCATCTTGACGCTAATCTATTATGCGAGATAGTGTTGGTAATAGGTACTTCATAGTAAATTTTTTTTTCAGATACAGATTACATTTCCCGCTACCAATTTTCTTATCCTACTGCTTATATTATACCAGGACAACGTGAGGCCTATCAAAAGGTAACGCTGCTAATTTCTCAATTATTATCTTGTAGCCGTGGCATATTACCACATCTCTTCCCGTGGTTGTCTTTAAAGGCGACTAGTATCTGATGGAGACTAACAAACTAGCTAAACTAAAATAGCGATGGCGGATAAACAGCTTGGTCTCTAGGAGGGTTGGTCAATGGTATCTGCAGAAAGTATGGTCAATGATGTTGATGAAATTACGACTTACTTATGATGTTGATGGTTTAGCAGACATTGGGCTCCCGAGAATGCAACCGGGAATATCGCTCGGATGAGATGATAGGTTGCGGGTTCGATTCCCGCCGGGTGCAAATATTTATGTTTAAAAATAAATATTTAAATGTCTGGGTGTTTTCCATACTTAGTATATGCGTAGTTTCGTACCAATAGTACACCCTAGTGCTTATTTTGAGGCTAGATTGCGCTGTGTGTAACATCGTGTAAAATTTATTTATTTATACTCATTATAATGAAGCATAGAATAAGAGAGAATGGTGGTGACCCCCGCTCCTGTTCGTTCTTGGTGCAAAGGATGACTTACTTGACTTATAGTCCTATGTCCCCTAGCTGGGGCAGAGGGCGTCCACAGTGCATCTCCATCCCGTTCTGTCTTAAGCTTCTCGTTTTATTTCGCTCCAAGTCTTTCCGATGGCCTTCGCTTCGTCAGTAATTGTCCGCCGCCAGGTTTGTTTCGGACGACCACGTTTGCGCTTTCCTTGGGGGTTCCAGTCTAGCGCTTGCCTCGGGATGTGGTTGGAGTCCCTTCGGAGAGTGTGGCCTATCCAGCTCCATTTGCGGCGTTTGATCTGCTGATCGATCAGACTCTCACTGCAGCGCTCCCAGAGTTGTTGGTTGGAGATTGTGTCGGGCCAGTAAATTCCGAGGATCCTTCGAAGGCATCGGTTGACGAAGACTTGGAGCTGGCGAGCGATGTCCTTGGTGACCTTCCACGTCTCGCACCCATACAGCAGAACGGTCTTCACGTTGGACCGGAATATTTTGAGCTTGACTCTCCGTGTCAGTTTCCGTGACTGCCATATGGGTCGGAGCTGCGCAAAGGATGCTCGGGCTTTGGCGATCCGCGAAGTGATGTCATCTTCGGTTCCTCCTGTTTCGGACACGCAACTTCCGAGGTATGCGAACTTGAGGACGCGTTCAACTGCCTCTGTGCCGATGACCAACGGGAAAGTACTCGTTGCACCGCACCTCATTTCCTGGGTCTTCCGGGTGTTTATCTTGAGCCCCGTCTTTGCTGCCTCCTCGCGTAGGTCGTTCAACTTGGCCTGCATGTCTGCGCGTGTGTGGCTTAAGAGGCATATGTCGTCGGCGTAATCCAAGTCCTCGAGGATGTTGGTTATGCCCCATTCTATGCCGCGGCGCTTGTTGTCATTGATCTTATGCAGTATACCATCCAGAACGACAAGGAAGAGAAGAGGTGAAAGAAGACACCCTTGTCGGACGCCCGCATGTACCGCTATGTCCTCCGAGACGAGCCCGTCATGCGTCACTTAACAAGAATAGTTCCTGTATAGGGCTTTTGTGATGTTAATAATCTTCTCAGGGACGCCGATTTCTTTGGTGCAAAGGATATCCATTGCCAATCAGCGTGGCAACGCATCTAGTGTTATGGGGACCTTTGCGCCAGGAACGATAAGGGGCGGGTTATTCGATAAGTTAATTTTTTTATATGTACTAGCTGCTCCCTGCTGCTTCACCCGCGGGAATATCGGGATAAAAAGTAGCCTATGTGTTATTCTAGGTCTCCAGCTATGTATGTTTCATCGCAATTGGTAAGAACAGTAGTTTTTGCGTGAAAGAGTAACAAAGTCACATACATACATACATACTTGCAAACTTTGCGTTTATAATATTAGTAGGATTACATATTTTATTTTCTTGTACATATTTATTTATTTATCCATTGTTCCAGTTATACTGCATTAACCCCACTGAAGTCAACAAAGCCGGGGCCACAGTATGCGACTGGGCCGCTCCCCCCTTAGTTCAGTTCACACTCAATGACACTTTCTTCTACGTCCTACGTCAAGATCCCACCGGCAGGTTCCAAGGGAATGCCGTCATCACCACCTTCCAATACTGCAGTCACAAAAAACTTAATTTGGACGCTGATGCATCTGATGTTCATGTTAGGAAAATCGAAAACTGATTCTAGTTAGGCACAGGTGCTGGCAAACATCTAGAAAAATACTGACGTCGAAGGGGTAAGTTTGCGCAGTACATTTACGTATGACGTCTATGAAAAATCGACTTCTGTGCATCCGCCATTTTTTTCCAAATGTTTGCCGCCACCTGTAGGTAGGTGTACCTAGTTTATATTGAAATACAAATAATACGCTTAAGGGCGCTTTATCACACCAACAAGTGGTTATAAATAGGTTGGTAAATGTGATCGTACCTACCTAATAAATAAAAGTACACACTTTATGTCGCCTTTTGATCCTATCCTTTGATTTAGGCGTTTTCGCGTAAGGTCCGAATCTGTAGGTAGAATTCCCAAAAAAATCTTAGTGGATGACATCATGGCCACTTGCAGGACCAAATTATTAACAAATTAACTACCTAATTTACTCAACGGTAGGTAGAAAACAGTACATTTTAGTTTTACAGACTGGTAATACTTAATTTAAATGAATATACAATAGTAATTAACTCTTTACATCTTTCAATACTAAGCTAAACACAAAGTTAGGTTTAACACGCAATTAACGACACGTCTTTCTCTCTGCATTTGTTGTGTAGAGGTACTTTCGTTAATTTGATAGTTAGGTCAGAACGCGATTATTGCTTGTTTTTTTTTAACGAGGGGAAACTCCTTAAGACCGCCAGGCCGCTCCCGGGGGAGAGCGGCCCGGTGTGTGGGGCCCCCCGGCCAAGATGGTGTGCGGCCGGGGTATACCCACTAAACCCCTCGGTGTCCGTCTTTTCCGCTGTGTGTGTGGGGACAGACGGAAAACGCTCTCGCATACTACCGTCTGCCCAACAGCGGTTGGCCGCGTCCGGCCTCTCCTCCAATATCCTCCGTAGAGGAAAACCCTCACGAGGAGCGGCGTGGACACGCCGCCGCCACCAGGCTCAGTTTTTGGCGACGAACTCCCCCGAGTCCGCCGCCAAGAGCCGTTTAGGGGAACCAGGGATGTCTGGACACTCCTGGTTCCCCTGCGACGGGTGAGGTCTGTGGCCCCGTCGCCGACCACTTTTCGGCTGCAGGGGATAGGGCGAGCAGCAACGACACACCGACTCGCCTCTTCCCCTGCAGCCCCACCGCGTCCGCCATCTAACGGTGGCGGCCCCGCCGAGGCCGCGGCAGATAGGGAGAGCGGCAACGCAACACCGACACTCCTCTCCTGCCGCGGCCCCGAATCCTCCTCCAGCCGCGAGCTAGCTCGAGCGGCTCCTCCTCGGGTGGGTTCCTCTTGGTTCACCGTGGGTGACCAAGCCACGGCTACTAAGCCCCCCCCCCCGCTACGACAAGGCGGGAACCCTTCGGGGGGGAGCTTGTAGGTACCTACTAAATACAAGTACCTACTTACCTAACCGAAAACTGAAAATTAATTGGGTAAATTATATCAGTTATAGTTATCATTAGTAATTACCTGGGACGAAACAAAACAAAACGACGCAAAATATATTCGATAAAGTGGCCAATAGGTTTTTTTTTAACATATACCTAACTAATTAAATACACACACACAAAACCAATCGATTTTACGAAGAAGAAGTTTGCAAATTGGTAATTTGATAGGAGCCTTATAATGTAGATGTAATGCTTAGCGACGTTTCTGCCGAAAGTGCTTCGGCCAATTTCTATGCCATAGACAAACTCTTTAGTAATCTGTGCCATAGAGATGACTCGATCTAGATGTGGCCGGACGTTGTCACTGTTCACAGTTAACCTTTATGGCAACCGAAATTGGGACTTTCGGCGGGAAAACGGAGACAACATGTCGTGCTCCAATTTTATTTTCGTTAAACTATGTTGTAAACTCGGTTAAATTGTGTAATTTTGGTGGAATCTTATTCAATTTAGTTCCGTGAATGTGCACAAGTGTAGTGAAAACAAAATTGAGTGTTAAACATGGACTTTCCGTCATTCACGCCGAAGCTCCTTGAAGGTTAGTAAAGTTGCCACCGCTTTACCATAGCACCTGACTTGAAACTATAGGCCCGATCGGGCTAATTTCATGCAAAATGATACTGGCAAGATGTACAAGATGTACGACGCCAAATCTATATGAAGAAACTTGAAATATTCTAAAACTTGACCCTGGCTGTTACAAATTGGCTATATCGGTCTCAGACCGGAAAAAAAAACCGAAATGGGACGAAACATTTTCGGCCGAAAACTCACCACCTACGCATGCCGTAGTTAGTAGAGCAGGTGACGATAACGATGTGCGATAGAAGTTCCAACACCAGCAGCGCCTTAATATTTATTTTGACTTGTTTTATTATTTTAGTTCGTTCTAAAATTAATGATGATGACATTAACATTAAAACTTTTGAGTATGGTAAGTCTTAAGTACTATGGGTTTATAAGGTAAATTACTGAAACCTAAAATCTAAAGCCTTGATTTGAAGATATTATACTGCACCTTATTTCTCTGCAATGGCTATTCCATATTGACTAAAAGTATTTTGTAATAAAATTGTTACATAAATTAAGTAAGTAGGTAGACCACTATCTTACGAGATGCAAGTGATGATGTGGTCTATTAGCAGACATGTAGCATGGATAGGTAGGTATAGCAGATTTAAGAAGAAAATATCTGTTTGGTATAGGTACAACTACAATCCCCCGGGGGGTTGTAGGTATACCTAACTTAACCTAAGAAGCAGTCCGCTTGACTTAATTGTGCCCATAATGTAAACATCTATGACAATTTAGGGCAACCTGAAGATGGAGATGAAATATCCTACGCTTACACCGGAGTTATTCCTGCCTTTAAAACAACTTATAAAATAAATGTTATGGTAGGTAAGTTATATTTATTGTATTACTTTATACAGGGTGTTTGGTGGAGGGTTAGACAAACAAACAACAAAGTAAGAGAGTTCCTAGACAACGCGTTCCCAACTAGAGAGTTCACAAACTCGTGGATTAGATGACTTGGCCCCGTTTCATGGGCTCCACCTGTCGCGCACATTATGTATTGGAACTGTGGGAGATGTTTTTGAACAAAATTCGTAATTAATAAAAATTAAAATGTGCTTATTTTTTCCTTTGAATTTTCACTCCATTTTCCCTATAAGCCTTATTTTTGACAAGTTGGTAGATTTTTATGCTACATGGAATACACCATTGTAATAAGGGACGTCAAGAGCAGTTTTTAAAAGTATTGGAACTCCTCGATCACTATTAGTTTTTTTTTAGAATGATGTTTAGTTGACCTTTCGGACAACATTTTTTTATTTTCTTAACTTTGAGAGCCCATAACTAATTATTTTCTCATTATTTTGGATTAACAATGCCTTTGATAGATCAAGGATACATCTGGGATTAAAATCGAATAAAAAGTTTAAGCGAAAACATGTACAAAAAAAAGTTGTTAGGGTAAAGAGGTAAAATTTGGAAAAAAATAAAAATCACAAAAATTATCATTAAAAAAATTGTGAAGAGTTAGGGTATTTTCCTTCAAATTGTTTTTTACAAATAGGTCCACCTACACGCCCACCAAGTTTGTCTAACCCTCCACCAAACACCCTGTATACTACCTGCGCCCCGTGGTTTGACTCGCGTTAGTCTTGATCCAGTAGAATATTGTCCTAGTACCTTAGGAGGTGATCAAGTGATCGAAGCGTCTCTGCTTCAAGTCTGGCAAAATAAAAACGTTTCTCAGTGTGTGTTTGTTTGTACCTATGACGCATTAATCAACCGATTGTGATGAAACTTCGTATAGATATACAAGTTGTATGAGTTTACGTATACCTACATACGTCGTGTGTACGTAAATAGGTACAACCTACCTATGCACTGCGCTTCAGATTCAAATCAGATGCTTCACAAAGTGATAGCGGAGAGATATGGAATCAGGGCGAATATAGGGTCAGACTTTCCACGGATGTGAGTGGGGACTACTGGGGACGGGGCGGGGGTGGAGGCAAGTAGTCCTGAAAAGGAATAAACGAATTGCGCACGCTATAGGACCCTTGAAAATGATGTTACTTAGATGGAGGGGTTACTTGATCTTACGTCTTAATTTCATTTCAGACACAACGTCCAGATCTACAGAAAAAGGTGACCTATCTGAGAGTACAATATTTCAATGCTTTGTCAAAGATTGTAGTGTCTTACGACCCCGAAAATACAACCCTTACTTTTTATACAGAATTCCCCTTTGTCGAAACATATGTGGGCATATTAGGGTTTGCTAAGCAAATACTTAATATAGAAAACTTAATAGGTGAAATTTAACCCAACTGATTAAAAAAATATTTAATTTTATACAAAACTTTTATTTTCACTATTGCCGACTAACAATAGTTATGTCGTAAATTGTAAAAAAAAATAGAAATATAAAAAAGAATTTACGATTTTTGACAGTCCGAATATTTTTAAGGATTAATCACTTTTGCATAATATTATTTGGTTCTCATTATTGCTAATCACGGGAGCGCATGTTGATGTCGTCATGACGCTCCCGGTCCATTTCTCGGTGGTCACCGGAGACGCGTGCTCCGGCAGAAGTGCCGGCTTCATCGTGATCCCGCTTTCCAGGAGCATGCGGTGCTGAGGGTGCAGGCTGCACTAATCTTCCCATCAGGCTAGCACTCTTGTCCTTACGAGGCCTTGTCCATTCGTGAGATAGTACTCTGTCCAGTGTCAGTCGAAGGGTAATGTCCGGCTCCAGAATATGACGCACAATAGATTTTGCCGCAGATGACACAGAATCCCTGATCCTGGACCTAAACACCCAATTGCGTGACATTTGATCCTTAAGCAACTTGCGAAGATTTGAATCATCGAAGGGCATCGATGCATTTAACATGATGAACAATATAATACCGAGGGACCAAACATCGGCAAGTTTAGGATTGTAAGGTGTGCCACTCACTACCTCTGGCGCAGCATATGCAGCAGATCCACAATACGTCTGACTGAGCACACGCCTGTTGGCAGTATCCGTACAGAATCTAGCGAATCCGAAATCCGCCAACTTCACATTAAATCGTCTAGAGAGCAATATATTCTCACATTTCAAATCTCTATGTGCTATGTTCTTACTGTGGAGATATTGCAAGCCACTTGCCATTTGTCTAAACCAGAGCTTGGCTTGGTTTTCGGAAACAACTCCATTTCGTTTTATATAATCCAGCAAATCTCCGTTATCGGCATATCTCATGAATATAAACACCCTCGGTCCACGTTGTAAAATGCTATGAACTTGGATAATATGAGGATTTTCAATCTTTGTCAATATATCAAGCTCACGGGGAAAAAACTTTTCTAAGAAGTCCCGAGGTGCTTTTTCCTTGTCAAATATTTTACAGGCAAGATGCATACGTTTAGGACTGGAGGCATCGCAGTACTCCGCCAGGTGAACAGTGGCGTAAGATCCTTGTCCTATTTTTTTGCCGATGAGATAGCCTCGTTGTTCCAAGGCATTGACCTCGGAGCTTCGAGGGCTAAGGCGCTCAGCCATTGAGCTCTATCGACTTTATCCTAACCCTTTTAGGATACATTGGACATTTCACTTCTCCCGTATGCACAAGGTCTGAGTGTCCCACCTGTCAAAATATATCTTCTTGAAATATGAATATAACTTATCCACAACACTCTCATAAAAGAGAGTCAATACTTTTAAAAAATTCGTATATAAAGCACGTACACAATTTTGGATAATATTACGACATCACAAAGAATTTGGATATAAAAAACGCTTTCTTTAGTAAAAAATCTTCCAAAAAGACGTTTAGCTACATGTGACTTTTTCTTTTGTTTCTAAAATTAAAATCATAATTTTTCAATCGCCCAAGGAGTTTGATATCATTTTGGTGCCCTAGGGGAAAAGTAGGTAAGTAAATATTCTTCTGTGGTCTGTACACCTCTATCCGTACCACCTATACCTAATCTACCCAATATCTACCCCTAGAACCCCCCTACCCCGTGGTTTTCAGCTTTTATTTACTCGTCTCCTACTTGCTGGTTTTATGTTTCCATTATTACTTAAAAATAAGCTCAATCACGTACGAGAATTCTTCCTTTAGCAACATTGTTTAAAATAATGTAAGTATCTACCTGTTAGAGGTTGTGGTATTATGCAGGTACTATTTTTGAACCGAATGGGCAATCATGTCTACAATTTACCTTAGCCTTACTTGTACTATTTATGTATTCTGTGCCTTAGCCACAAAATACATAAATAGTTGCCCTAGCACGGTATTTTGTACTATTATGTATTCTGTGACAGTACAAAGGTGCCGTAGGTACGTGTAACCTACCTTAGAAGATTGGAGCTTAAAGTTACCGGTCATCTGTGATTATAATACCTATCTAACACACCCACCCTATGTATAGATAGAGTTCAGTGCCCAGTATACTAAGTGATCTGATCAATGTGATCCCCACTCTTTTATCGACACCGAGTTAAAGAATACTTGAGCAGATACAGATACCTGAGATGGATCAAAACCATATCAAAACTTAATTATGTATATTGCTGCCTGGATACTGGCTATATGCAAAAGATGTGCGAAACCATATTCTGAAAGATAGTAAACTGACATTGGCAAACAGCCATTTTGAGATATCAAAAGTTGCTTACTGTCAAAGTCATATTGGACTTTCGGCGGGAAAGCGGAGACAATATGTCGTGCTCCAATTTTATTTTCGATAAACTATGTTGTAAACCCGGTTAAATTGTGTAATTTTGGTGTAATCTTATTCAATTCAGTTCCGTGAATGTGCACAAGTGTAGTGAAAACAAAATTGAGTGTTAAACATGGACTTTCCGTCGTTCGCGCCGAAGGTCCTTGAAGGTTATAGTAAAGTTGCCACCGCTTTACCATAGCCCCTGACTGAAACTATAGGCCCGATCGGGCTAATTTCATGCAAAATACTTGATACTGGCAAGATGTACAAGATGTACAACGCCAAAACATAATATGAAGAAACTTGAAATATTCTAAAACTTGACCCTGGCTGTTCCAAATTGGCCATATCGGTCTCAGAACGAAAGTCATTTATCAGCTGTTGGAGAGGCGGTATCAAAAAAAATCACAAAATATTCATTTATTATTAACAATTTATCAAGAATTTTGTAAATATAAGCGATTTTCTGTTCTTTGAATCTGTTAAAAAACTTCCAAGATGATGAACCAGTACATGAAAGAGTTAGAACATGTAAGTATACCTTCAATTTAATCATTTGTCGAAGTTTATTTAACATTTCCTTTTTTAGTTATCTGGTGCTCAAAATATTGGTACTTCTTGTTATTTTAGGATCCATTTGATCCTGATGAATTCGTAGAGCGAATGGTGAGGCGGAGTATGCAGGAATCTCAGTTGGAAAATGATCAGTTTGACCCAGAAATGATACATGACATATTCACTCAAGCAATACAAGATTTAAAGGTAATTCTTAACACTAACAAGTGCTCTGTAGGAAACCTCACTCTGTAGAAATACACAATCAAAAGTGAGCTTATGTTTATCCCTAGGAGTCAAGGAACCTTCATATCAAATGTAATTTAAATTGTTAAGTGTATGGTTCCAATGATTAGTATAAAATCAAGTTTAAGTTTTATGTAGGTCCGGAAAGTAGCGTGTGCGCCATCGCAAGATGAGCGCTGCTGTGTTTTTTAAACTAACTTCTATTCGGGGTGGAAAAAAACCATGGTTGGAAGAAAAGTAGGTATTATTTTTGATGATGGCAAATTTTACTGAAGGAAACATTCATTTATTTTCAAAAAATAAATAAAACTACATTAAAGGATTTTTGAAAAATCAATCAGTTTAAACCGGGAATCAATAGGATTCGGTAAAATGTGAAAAGACATCTAAATGTATTTTATGATATAGGTACCAACCGAAACTTCAAAGTTCTTTTTTTTAGTATCTTTATCTTAAATTAAGGAAACCACTCCTAATTTGTCTATTTTCTCTAATGTGTAATTGTGCTGGTGCAAATAAACTTATTTTCTTATTAATTTGATTCTATTCAAATACAGGTACTGCAAGAAAGACAAGAAAGAAAATGTTCTAGACTACAACAAGCTGTGCAGGAAGAAGAAAAATTATATGGTGCTAAATTAGCTGAGATTATGGATCAACATACTGTGAGTTTGAGAACTACATAATAGTTGATAACTTGCTTACTATATTTATTCTAAATAAACATGATCTACACTAATATATAAAGAGGAAAGATTTGTATTTTTGTGTGTGTGTGTGTCTGTATGTTTGTAATGAATAAACTCAAAAATTACTAGATCGATTTCAAAAATTCTTTCACCAAAAGAACTACATTATCGAGGAGTAACATATGATAGGCTAATTTTGATTCCGATATTCCCACGGGATCGGGGCTTACGCGGGTGCAACCGCGGGACGGAGCTAGTATCTAATAAAAACCGAAAACCGGCGGCTAAGGGATCCGGGGAGACTAGCAAACCTTAAATTCTTCCCACGCCATGGCAGATAAACTGCTTGGTCAAAAAACAAAGAATTTGGAGTTGAGGGGACCCCAGGCTGCCATGAGGGATGCAACTGGGAGTGCAACATCGCATTGCAAATGCAACATCACTTGGATGAGTAGAGAAGTAGGTTACACCGTAGTCTTCTTAGTCTCAGTCTTGCCCCGAAGGACTATAAAGTATATAGAGCCAGGAGGCCTACTATAAAATACTCAAAACATTAGGGATAGGAAAATGGTAAAAATAATTAAAGCAACTTGATTTTACTATTTTTAACATTTTACATTACTTGCCAAATCTTAGGAAATCCTATGAAAATTCTATCAAAACTGATATTATGAAATGTGTCTGTTATTTGGTTTCCAGCAATGTGTGAATGTGTTCAGCTCTTTAGACGAGCGCATGTCAAGATGTGGGGGTAAGGCTCTGGATGTGGGTGAGAAGCTGGGGGCAGCGAGAGCACCGCGCGCGCGCGCTGCGGCCGCTCGGGACCTGCTCTCGCATTTGGCGCACTTTCTCAGTCCCGGACCCGTCCTTACTGATATATTTAGTGACCCTAATAAGGTAATTTCATAGATATTTATAAAATTAAACACACTTATTGGGTGAACCCACTATTTGGAAATAACCTTGCCTAAAAACAAAAAAAAACTAATATTATTAGTAGTATTATTAATAGTTAAACGCAATGTTCGTTGGCGCGATTTATGTTTTACCACTGGCGCGATTTAATGATAAACTGGCTTCCGTGGTAAAGTTAAATACAAAGGTGCGTCGTCGTTGCTTATACGGATTTTGCTTGGTCCAGTGTTTATTTTAGGGTTCCGTTATCACAATTGGGTATAGCGAAAATAAGTAAATATCAAAAACTTCGCAAATAGCCAAAATCGAATACCATACACATATTTACTTACACACAAACTCTACCATTATAATATTAGTAGGATGGTAAATAACCTTGAAATACTATTATTCCAGCTAAATGAAGCAGCAGACGTGATTCAGAAGTTACACACCATCGCCCAAGAGCTACCACCTGACAAGTTTGAAGTAGCCAAGAAGAAAATAGAGGCCAAATACGACGACATTGAGAAGAATCTTATCGAAGAATTCGTTAAGGCTCAAAACCAAGGAAACATGACGAGAATGAAGGACATTGCTAATATTATGACCAATTTCAAAGGTTATTCACAGTGTGTTGATGCTTATATTGAGACAAGTCAGATGGTAAGTCTGTAAGTTATACTGTACTGGGTGAACCATTAAAACTGGCCTTCTGGGGTCAAATCCGGGACTATCATTAGTATTGCAGTTTACACATACTATTCTACCAAACTTTGATATCCAAAGTATTGATACTATTGACACAAAATACATAAATAGTACAAGTATATCGATAGACCTATCGATATTATAGATGATTTTCAAGGTCGGTTCAGCAACACTATTTATTACCCTAGCCAGTAATAGAACCATGTGTTTTTCAAAAAAAAATAAACATCCTATACATATTATTGTATTGATCAATAGAGTTGCTGATAAAGATTAAATTCTCGAACAAACATATCACTATTTCTTATAGTTTAGGATATGCCCCTGAAGACCGGTTTAAATGGTTCACCATATATACCTTAATGCAAATACTTATTTTTAAAAGATTACAGCCAAAGATGGCGGCATAGCCATGTGACATTCAACATACAGACAAGCGAGTGATCTTTAACATTCCCTTTTTTTAGGGTTCCGTATCTCAAAGAGTAAGTAAAAAACGGGTAAAAAAGGGAACCCTTATAAGATCACTTTCTTGTTACCTATCTGTCTGTCTGTGTACCACCGATTTTATCGGGTACGTTTATATTTGAAATATACTGAGGCCTATGGTCCTTATTTTTGTCTTTTTTGGTATGGAACCACTAAAGTGACCGAAATTCAACACCCGAAGCAGCCTGACGTCAAAAGCCGCCGTCTTAGAGCGTCCCCTAACAGAAAAAAACGTAATAAAGTATATATATTCTGTTCCAGAATTCCTTACTCGGTAAAGACATATTCGCATCAGTGCTACCACTTTGCAAAAAGAACTACAATATCATAAGTAACGTGTTCCCGAACCCAGAGCAAATAATGAGCAAGTTTGTACTCAACATATTCCATTTGAAGCTGCAGAAGTACATACAGACTAAACTTGCCGATAAAAATGATGTTGAAAAGTATTTGCGGAACTTATATGACATGTACACGAGGTAAATCAGTTTTTTTTATATAAGTAACTAGCAGTGCCCGCGACTTCGTCTGTATATATTTTTTTGAAAATATAATATAGCCTATAGCCTTCCTCAACAAATGGACTATCCACCACTGAAATAATTTTTCAAATCGCACCATGGGATCCTGAGATTAGCGCGTTCAAACAAGCAAACACACTCTTCCGCTTTATAATAATAGAAGATTACTAGCTGTGTCTCGCGGGTTGTAGATTTCGTTTTCCCGTGGGAATGCCGGGATGATTAAATAATCCTATAAATGTTAATCCAGGTAGGTAAATAGGCTTCCTCTGTATACCAAATTTCCGGGCCTGACAGTCCGCACCTACAGCATCTAAAGAAGTTCGGGTAAATATCGACTTTTTGTTACGATGTGTGCGGTAGGTGTGGACAAAGCAAGCCTGCATGCAGGATCGTGTTAAGTACAAAATACACGATGACACTTTACAAGAGAGCACTCCTACAGCACACATGCACGAATTTCTTTATATGTGTGCTGTAGATGTGGTCGTTTCAAAGTTTTCTGTGAATATCCGAATGAATAAACATATTTTGAGTTGACTTGAGTGTGAAGTGCCATCGTGTACTTTGTTAGCTCAAAATACACGATGGCACTTCAAACTTAACTTAATTCAAACCAACGTTCGCCTTAGGCTACTGTCTGACTAAGGCGAACGTTGTTAAAAGAGCGGTGTTGGTCTAGTGGTAGATACCGCGACTTTCATTCCGAAGGTCGTGGTTTCGAATCCAGGCCGACCGCGCACCAATGTCTTTTTCTTTAAGAAAAATTTAAGTGCGCTATTAACATCGCTCTTACGGTGAAGGAAAACATCGTGAGGAAACCGACATGTCCTAGGATAAACCACAGTCCGAAGGCATGGGATATTCGCCAATGCGGGGTAGGCTCCCGTGGCGTCTTAAGCCCTCTAAGAAATCACGTACAATGGCCCTATTGTGAGGCTAAGTGCGGAAAAAGGCTCAGCGAAACTAACTAGGCTACTGTCGAATATTCCCACCAAATGATACCTGATCTGAAATGATCATTCATTCGTTATTTCCAGTACTCAACACGTATGCGACGACCTAGTAGCTGCCAAGCTGATATCGGCGGAGGGAAGCAACACGACCGGCGAGCTGCGGCGGGAGGCGCTCGTCAACGGCGCGATGGCGGGCGCCAACGACGGGTACGCTAACCTCGAGGCGAGGCGGCTGAAGGCAGTGCTGGCCAATGCCTTGAACGGGTACTATACTGAGAAGCAACATGTTAAGAAGCAGATACAGGGCGGAGGGTAAGTTTGATTAAATATAAAAAGTGGCTGTGACATAAGGACGGACGGACAGACAGACATGACGAATCTATAACGGTTCCGTGTTTTGCCATTTGGCTACGGAACCCTAAAAAGACACGCGCACGAAGGGTTCCGTACCATTATCACAAAAAGATGACGTTTGTTACACGATTTAAACTTACATGGTTGTTTTCACTATAAATATTAAAAAATAACGGGGTATTGACCATGTTTGTTTTAATGGCGCTCGATAGTTCGCCAGTAATTTTAACTGACTAGCTCTGTTAAAACCAAATTTTAAACTACCCTGTTATTTAATGATTTTTATATCACGTTCATTGTATAGGAGCCCCACTTAAATATTTAGATAGATAGATAGATAGATTAACGCTTTATTTGCACAACAAACAATATAAACATATATATGTAAGACAAATACACATAAAGCTTAAAACTAAAACGTTGCACAAATGGGCGGCCTTATCGCTAAAAGCGATTTCTTCCAGGCAACCTTTGGATGGAGAAGGTCATTACAGCATGCGCAGTAGGCAAAGTGAAATTGAGTTAGTTAATTCTGTTTTTATTTGTTGATATAGCGGCATGAGAAATACATCATCTGTGAAAATTTCAACTATCTAGCTATCACGGTTCATGAGATTTAGTCTGGTGACAGACAGACGGTCAGTCGTGAGTTTTAGTAAGAGGATTGTAATTGGGTTAGTTGGCTGTGTCATACATACGACAAGTTTCATCACATTCATTGTTGCGTTTAGGCATAAAAAACTTACACATAGACTTTCATAACAATATTGTGAATTTTATTACAGTTTCCAAGAGCTTCGCCGCGACTTGCAAGCGGTCATCGGCACCCGCGCCAACATCAACATTGCACAGATAGAGAACTACGGCGGAGAGACGTTTCTTAGCGAACCTTTAGTTCAGAAGATGCTGAAAGATGCGAAAATGTCCTTCACTAGATGTAAGACGGTAAGTTGACTCTTATTATATTGAATACTGCTACGAACTGAGAATAATAAAATTCACTAGACTAAGGTATGTTTTAAAGTCTTTAAGGCAAGGAATGTTGTATCTTAAGCATAGCTTGGCACCGTTAATCAAATAGTTAACTTCGTTAATCGTTAATCCGCTACTAAAAAAAATTGCTTCGTTAAAGCGTTACATTTGGGAGGTATTAACGCAAGTTAACGTTAATCTGTTAATATGTGTAAAAAGTAATGAAATGATCAAACGAAACAAATCTCTTCGCAATTTTCTCACTCGCACGCGCCGCCGTGAAAATATATCTAGTTTTATTTTTGTTTCACTCGCTGCCCCGCGCCGGCCGAAACTTGTCGTTTCATACGTGTCTGAACCTGTTTTTCGCGGCGCGCCGCAGTGCCGTGCGGTAAATAGTAGGCATTGGATTAACGATTAACGGAATTTAACGGAAGTTAACGTGTCCGTTAATATTTGTAAAAGTTAATCCGTTAATCAAAATGTTAACTTCGTTAATTAACGGATTAACGAGTTAATGCCCATCTATCATCTTAAGTCTGCAATGACACCATTATCTTTATTTCCAGCTGTGCACAACAAACGAACTTCCCGGAACTACAGTAGCGTTATTAGACGTTCTCATACAACATCTATTGATCGAGCATGTAGATTACGCGCTGGATTTGGGTCTGCAGTCCATTCCGATAGCCGAGAGCAAGTCGCCTCCTCAGGTACGCCTTAATTACAGAAATAGTGGTGTTGGTCTAATGGCAGATACCACGACTTTCTTTCTGAAGGTCGCGAATTCCGGCCGACTGCGCACCATGGTATTTTTCTTTAAGATAATGTTATGGGCGCTATTACGTCGCTCTTACGGTGAATTAAACACGCGAAGAAACCCATGGTTAAAGTCATGCAAAATGAAACGGTTTTACCTTACCAATAAAACCAGCATTGTGCTCCTCACCTTGTTCAGGGTGAGGAGATGAGAAGCTATTGCTGACATTTCACTGAAAACACGTTTTATCCTAGCTGGCACGACCAATTTTCACTTTTTCTACGCCTATTTCCGCCATAGTTCACAAGTTTGCCACCAGGTGGGGCGAGTGACGCGAAATTCCGTTGAGAGCGGTCTCGCCATTTTCTTGTCATTGATTCTCACCAGGTAGCAATCTAAATCACCCTGAACAAGGCTCGGAGCACAATGCTGGTTTTATTGGTAAGGTAAAACCGTTTCATTGTGCTCCTCACCTTGTTCAGGGTGAGGAGATGAGAAGTGTCTGGTATCACCTGGTGGGTAGTTATATTAGGCAAACAATAAATATATAACAATACTGATGTAGTCAGCTAAAAATCGATATTTTATGTCTTATCCAAGTTTTTGTAAGCTAAAAATAGTTAAATACATTAAGCTATTAGTACCTTACCAATAGGTAATCTAATACTCAATTATATGTATTGATAAAAACTGTTTAAAATAAGATAGACATGACCAAGCAAGCCAATAGTTACATTATAAATAAATATAATGATTATCAATCTTTCTAGCAAGACCCAGTACTGTAGCATTTATTGTATAGAATAGATAATGCTATAATATTTCAACATGAATTATTAGATGATAAATGATATTAAATCTTTGCATCGATGTAAACGTAAGGAAAAAATAATGCATTAACATTAGCTAATACTTTACGACAAGTATCTATTTGATTTTAAAATTGATTGAGTAATAAAAAAATAAAGAAAAGCAGCAGTCATTCAATTTCCATTTGATAGACAAATATTGGAACTTTACATTACCAATTGAATTATGTTATCGCGGAACATGTAGGTACTTCTGCGGTGCCTTGCGGTGCAGTGTATAACCTACCTGCAGAATCATTCTTAGTAAATCTTACCCAATGACCAACCTAGATTTATTTTTATTTTTATAAATACTTCTGTAAATAAATCGGATATATTTGGGGAATAATTCGCACAGAATTGCATGTGTGAATTGTCCACTAACCCATGATAATTGTTATTCATCTTTCCCGCGACAAGTCTAGCACTGTTGAGTGCACAGTACACAAGACTTTACATGGGTATGTCGATTAACACGCGCAGTCGCAATCGCCTTCCTGGGAGTTAAAAGTTATATTAGACGAAATGGATTCACATGGAAACCCTAGTGCGATTCGATTTTAGAAACATCCCAATTTCTACACTGTGGACAAAACGGGTTCTTTGTACGACATTAATAATTGTCGTGCAGTCTGGTGAAGAATTGGCAAGCGAATCGTTGCGTGAAGTTGTGATTTTGCCCCCCTCCATTTTTTGTTTTCTTGACGTGCAAAAACAAGTCTGTTTCGTCTATCTATGAAAAAATATTTTTCAATAAAGAAGTTTCGCGAGGAACGCGCGTTTCTAAAGGAAAAAGGGAAGTTAATTGCTAATTTATAATGACCAGAAGATCCCAAGATGTCTAATCATTGGGTTTCAGTGCGATTGAGTCTAGTATCAATCGCACAAATATATCAAATATATTATATTTTCTACAAGTGGTAGATGTCCAAAGTCTAAATCGGCTAAAAGTTTAACCAGACCTATTATTTTGGGCTTCAAATAAGACACGTGTCGTATATTACCCAACACGTTAAAACAAGCTTAAAAAACTTACGTCATTCTTTAAGAAAAAGTGCGGTAAGCCGGTTGTGTAACCGTTTAAGATAAAATCCCACTGACAATTCGTCAAAATTCCAACAGGAACCTAAGAAAGTATAAGGTAAGTCGTTGTTGATCAGAGCGTCCCGTTAAGGTTTGAAATCTCGCATGACCGTCCGAGGGCTCTGCTCTCGAGATCGACTCTTCAAAAGCTTTGAAGCACTGAGGCGCTACCAGATGCTGCAGCTAAATAGCCAAGCAGATAAATCAGAACTCGAAGGATGAATGACGTTCGCGGGGTTCGGGAAGAAAATATTTACCGAAGTTCGTAGAGCCACCGCCTGCTGAAGGCATTGTGATATTCGGCAGCTCTGTCTGACATCCGACGTCACGAAGAATGAGTAACAAGGGAAAAAAAAAGTAATATTCTCCAGCGAGCGTTGCTTGAGCCACCGCCTGCTGAAGGCATTGTGATATTCGGCAGCTCCGTCTGACATCCGACGTCACGAAGAATGAGTAGCAAAGGAACAAAAATAATATTCACCAGCGAGCGTTGCTTGAGCCACCGCCTGCTGAAGGCGCTATAATAGTGGGCAGCTCCAATTCTGATATCCAACGTCACGTAGGGGTACGCGTGGTTGTTTTGATCAGAATATACCTAGCCTATATGTTTTGTTGCTAGACAAAATATGGAATATATTTTACAATCGTCTCTGCGGTTTTCCTTGACGCGAGACGGATTGTCAATGTAGTTGAATTAACCAAGACGTTAAAATAACTCTAGGTGCAATAAATAAGTAACAAAAGCAGGCGATCTTTGTGTATTCACTTTTTAAATCTCGTTTCTCGTTCATTTTACAGGAATGTAAGTGTTTCATAGGCAGTGTAAGACAATTAACGAGAATAAATAGAAACCTATTGCCTCGAATGCAAGCTATGACAGCTACATGCTGATATTGTAAGCTAAAATGGTTTTTTATTTTTTATTTTTTTTATTCTATTTTTTTGTAGCTTTCCATACTCCCGACTGACATTAGTCCATCAGTGCTTCCCAACTGTAACTAGGGCACAGTTGGGGCTTTTATCATAAAAGATACCGTACAGAAGAAAGATGATTATAGAAAACTGTACTTACAGTTTTTCCACATGTATTGTGTGATAGTTGTGTACAAAATGATGCTTCTGCCTCGGATATACTCTGCCACACTCTGCCTCGGTTATCCTCTCGATCGTGAAGCACAAGGTATGCTTCATCAGAAGCCTCTGAAACCTGATCTAACTCCTCTCGAATGAGATCTTTGTGGTCGGCAATTTTGTTTTATATTTCGATTGAAGCTGCTGAAACGGTTGCTGAAACTCTCGAAATATAAGTGCTTTCCTCTGCGGTAGGCACACACTCGACCAAAGCTGGTGAAGCTCCTCTCGAGATGACAGTGTAGTTGTTGTAGGTACCCTCAATATTACATATCTCCTAAAAAATAGTATCTAGTACGTAGGTCATGTTATTGTTAAAATAAAAAGTATTCCAGGTGCAGCTATGTTTGCAGTATTTATTGTATATGAGCATATACTCCTGCCTAGGATCGCCAAAGGAGGTCGATAAGATGATCCTCACACAATGTGTATTACAGCTTTTTGGGTGAAAAAATTACTCATCGTGAAGTAATAATCAAAATTATTCGATACTTCTACATCTGTGATACCATCTGTGACAATTCACACTTTTAATTAACTCACATTTACGTAGAACTATGCTTGAGACAGATCTATTTTTTTCTAGCCAGTCACCCACCAGGTTGTAAAAAAAATCAATAATTCATTTGAAAAATGTTTAGGAACTGCTATCGGTTTAACGGTTTTTAGTCAAAAAGTCGAATAAGTCTTTGTACCACTAAAAACACTGCTATTTTTCAACCGGGATCCTAGGATCCAGGGAAATTTTTCGATGAATTTTGTCGTGACTTAAAGGTTCCGATGGATATATTAAAATAGATTTACGTAAGATATGGATACAACGTGAAATAATATTCAATTTTTAGAAAACATTTCGTAAGAGATTTCGTGTTTTAAAAGTTGAAGGTAGGCTTAAATAACCTCCTGGCGGTTATTTTAAAAACCTAAACAATTTGGAATCAAGTAGATTAAAATAATTTACTATTTGATTATAACATGAAAATAGTTGTTTGACTTTAATTCGAGGTAAAATTAATTTACTTAATCTAGAAATATTTGTCAATATTTATCAGTCAAATTCAATAACCGCTAAACTGAGTTTGTAAATCGTAAGTCGTTATTCATTCCAAGCTCAACAAAACCCGGCGTAATTACAGTAATACCAATCCAAACTCGGTTTTCAAAAATCTAAAAAATTTGTAGGGTACCCGAAAAATCACATTTTTATCAGTTGTATGTTAGTGAGTCTACAGATTGTTTTTCCGTTGTAGGGTAGGTAGTAACAGAAAAATCTCATTTTTCAGATGCAAGGTAATAGATAATTCGAACAATTAAGAGTTAAAAGCATGATTAGACTCACGTGACCTTTTTCTGCGACACAAATTTTTGATAGGATGCTGAAAACCTTTGATGTGCGTAAGATTCATAATCGTTCGATTTTCGCAAGGAGGTGCTGAAACTCCTCTCGAAATTTCGGTGCGCGCGATTCATAACCGTCCGTATTCGATAGGAGTTGCTGAAACTCTTCTAGAAATTTCGGTGAGCGCGATTCAGAACAGTCCGATTTTCGGTTGGAGTTGCTGAAACTCTTTACGAATTTTCGGTACCGTCCAAACTACGAGTTGAAGCAGATCTCAATGTATTCGACGATGTCGCTGTCGCCTCCCGTTAGGTGTCTGCCAGCCTCTAAGTTCAATTTAGTAAAAGTAATCTGCAACAGAAATACTCCACCAATTAGAACAAAGTATAGTCAACGTGTTGACAGCGCGATGTTCAACAACGCAATGACAAGAAAATGGCGAGACCGCTCTCAACGGAATTTCGCGTCACTCGCCCCACCTGGTGGCAAACTTGTGAACTATGGCGGAAATAGGCGTAGAAAAAGTGAAAATTGGTCGTGCCAGCTAGGATAAAACGTGTTTTCAGTGAAATGTCAGCAATAGCTTCTCATCTCCTCACCCTGAACAAGGTGAGGAGCACAATGGCCCAGTTTTAGAGCGGAAACATACTAAAAGTAAATTCTTTTTTGAAAATAGTGTATAACTCGGTTAGAACAGTTTATGCCTTGTGACTTTGTGGCTAGGTGGCGCTGTGCCCGATGTTTTCAAATTTTTCCTTTGTTTTTGCAGATCCATTTCTTCGATATTGTAAAGCAAGCGAATAAAATTGTCAAAATGTTTGGGGAACATTTCCAAGAATCGATATTGCCGTGTATCAGGTACTTATTTCTTGTTTACTTTAGGTATGTATAATAAACATTATCCTAAAGGTGAAAGTTTCTGTGTGTCTGTTTGTTGCTCCTTCACGCAAAATCCGCTTAACCGATTATGATGAAACTCGTTATGTAGATAGCTGAAGACCTCGAATAACACATAGCCTCTTTTTATCCTAATATTCATAACTAACAAAGTCGTTTTGTCTAACAGTTCATCAGCGAAACAAAACGAATGCGTTCAAAAGAAGAACGTGATAATGGAACAGCTGGAAAGTAAGCTGGATGCCGGGCTGGAGCGAGCTGTCGTCGCCGTCGTCGGCTGGGTCAAGCTGCACCTGCAGACTGAGCAGAAGAAGACAGACTTCAAGCCGGAGGGGGACATCGACACACTGGCTTCCCAGGTACCTACCTATATACTGTGTTTGTGTAAGCAAGCTGGATGTCGGGCTGGAGCGAGCTGTCGTCGCCGTCCTAACCTATAGAGTTATAGTTGAATGGCAGATACCCCGACTTACATTCCGAGGGTCGTGGTTTCAAATCCGGGCGACCGGCGCAGAAACGTAGATCAAAAATGTTAACAAAAATCCCATACAGTTATTTGAACGTGACAGCCCTTTATTTACTCTTTCCTTTAAAATTGTCAGTTCTTTGTTTACATTTTTGATCTAAGTTTCTGAAATAGAGTATAGGTTTTTATTTACAGAAGAAAAATGAATGTTGTCTAGTCACTATAATACAAAACAAGGTATAAACCACAGACATACATATAGCTAGACGTCACATGT